>BMAU01001431.1:0-459401 GCA_019973935.1 Trichonephila clavipes
AATTCCTGCATTTCTTTCTCTTTGTAAATATCCCCTTTTGTAAATATTTCCCTTTAACTTTAAATAAATTCTCTTTTACTTTGAAGTATTTGTGTTTAAATGACTTAGATTCATTTAATTCATCACTCACCTTTAAATACTTACCCCTAGACAAACCACCTCGCCAATCTAAAATCCCGCCTTCTGAAGAGTCTGATTTTTATTCGAAGATTTATTCGGACTCCACATATATATATATATTGATTTTTATGCATTTTAGCTTCAATTAACGCATGTGGATAGACTAAATATCCATCACCTGCTTGGAGAAAAATATTTTAATATGTGGCTAAACCTATTAGCAACTGCCCGCGAAAGGGATATTTTGTACGAATTCGTTCTACCATTTAGGCATGAATTTCATCAAATTTAAACAAAAATTTCCTTCTATTTTTTCTCTCCAGGCTATTCTTTCTCTCTGCTAAATTTTGTGCGAAATTTTAAATTCACGTCTTCTAAGTCGCGGATATTATCCATAGAATAAAGATGTACACAGAGGTATTCTGATTACATGTAGACACTTATACCAAACCCAAAATTTGCAAATATGAGCATTATGTTTTGGGTCTGAGAAGGTGTTTATGAACATCGCATTCCAAGGCAACATGGGCCACGCTAGCATAGTGGTGTAACCATGGACTTGTGGCCGGCATGCCATCAGTTTAAGCCAAGTACCACTGAAGACTCGCCGTATAGAGGGGCGATGCACGTTGAATCTGTCGAGACTCACACGTCCTCCTGTTGGTGTGGTGTAGAAGTTAGGAGAGGAGGTTTCAGCTCAGATGTTGTCTTCGTCACTTGACCATATTTCAAAATGACTAGGTTCGTCACGAAAGCATGCGAATATCTGGATTGTGTGAAGTTAATATTCACTCACTACCTCACATAAGACAGCATGAAGCCTATTGACGACACAAAATTCGTAATTTTGAACCTCGATCAAGTGGCGAGGATGATACCTGAGCTGGCACTCTCTCTCCAAACTACCACACCTCGCCAATGAGAGGATTTAGAGCCTCAACAGATTTAAAGCAGGTCAGTCCCTCTACAAGGTGGGTCTTCAGAGGTACCAGGTATCGAACTTAAGCACGCACGTCAAGAGTTTGTGACCATGACAACCAGGCTACCGCAACCACTTTGTTTTGGGTCTAAATCTGATAATGTTCGAAATCTGATAACATGCCCATTTTTAACGTTTCGTTTCAAACTTCACTTCAAAACATTTAAATAAACAAATCTGCTAATTTCTCCGTAAGTTAAGGTATCAGACTACATTCGGAACCGTGATTTAAAAAAAGAGCATAAATGGATAATTTTCATGATATTTAGTGTCACTTAGATTAGAATACGTGTATAAAATTGTTTTAAGGACATTCTGACAAAAAAAATTATTTAAATACAATATTTCCGCTAAAAATTAACTTAGAATAACCTTTTTTCCAAATGTTCTCCTTTTGTGAAAAATGCTTCTATTATAATAATATTTTGCCTGTCTATAGCTCAGTACAGAGGCCCAACTATGATTTTTGAAAAATTCACATTATTTTCAGAGTTACAACCCATTGAAGTAATAGTCTGCGTTTTTTTCTTAAAATTTATTCCTTCTGCTGTCGTAAAACATGGATAAACTCACTTCTAAGTTACATATTTCAAACATTCTAGTTGAGCCTCTGTACAGAGGCCTGAACTATAGACAGGCAAAATATTATTATAATAAAAGCATTTTTCGCAAAAGGAGAATATTTTGAAAATGGGTCATTCTATGTTCATTTTTTGTCAAAATATTGTACTTAAATAATTTTTTATTGTAATACTACTCTTAAAACAATTTTATATACAGTTTCTAATCTAAGTGATACTAAATATCATAAATATTATCCATTTACACGCTTTTGCAAAATTACGGTTCCGAACGTAATCGGATACCTTAAACGAAGATTTCCAATATGTCACCTTATGACTTTATTGTTCTTGTTTCACAGATGGAACAAGATCCTTCATTTGCAATTCAGTATAAGTCTTATCATTTACTCTCCATCACATTCAAAAAATTTTACACTTGATCTTGTAGTGTACGCTCACAATATCGAATGTTCTTAAATCTTAGGCCTTATTGGCTGCTAGAACAGTCCGATTTCATTTTACTGGTCGGTAGAAATGTGTTCTGATATTTCTTCTGTCTTAACAGAATTCCTCTCTGACGAAGGGAATATTCTAACTCAGCGTTGGTTGTGTTGTCATTAGTGTTGTAGCTACCAATGGGCTAGGCGGTGCCTTGCACCCGGGCCGTCAAGATCAGAGGGGGCCCTCGGACCCTGATCACCAAGCAAGCCGAACTTGCAATAATTTCTCCCACATTTAAAATATAAATAGAAAAGGTTGCAACTTTTAACTATAATCAGGGCAACTCAGTTGAAAGTAATTTCGAAATATAGGGAACTTCCCTTAAATTCTTTACATCGTTTGTATAGTGTTGCGAATTTTACTTATTGAAAAAGTTTGTTATTTTTCAATTTTTTCATTTTTTCAACTGTTACACGGATGTCTTTTCTAAATAATTATAATAATATTGTATTATGTTTTCTTGTTCATGCATATTTTTTGTATCATTTACTGTCTATCACGTATCAAATCGAACCTGGGTAATCGATAAAGTTCACGCGAGAAAACTCATGCACATAAAGGGTGTTTTTTTAGAGGTATAGAACTTTAAATTGCAATAAAACAACGATGTATTATTCGATTTACATGAATTTTTTTTATTCGAAAGATAATCTTGTGGCGTTACATTTTAAATAGGATTTCTGGTATAGGACTGCCACGGCTGGCTCGGATGTAGTCCAATTTGGACGTCCAATTTTCGATGACTTTTTCCAACATTTGTGGCCGTATATCGGCAATAACACGGCGAATGTTGTCTTTCAAATGGTCAAGAGTTTGTGGCTTATCCGCATAGACCAATGACTTTACATAGCCCCACAGAAAATAGTCTAGCGGTGTTAAATCACAAGATCTTGGAGGCCAATTCACAGGTCCAAAACGTGAAATTAGGCGGTCACCAAACGTGTCTTTCAATAAATCGATTGTGGCACGAGCTGTGTGACATGTTGCACCGTCTTGCTGAAACCACAGCTCCTGGACATCATGATTGTTCAATTCAGGAATGAAAAAGTTAGTAATCATGGCTCTATACCGATCACCATTGACTGTAACGTTGTGGCCTTCATCGTTTTTGAAGAAGGATTCCACCAGCCCATAAAGCGCACCAAACAGTCAGTTTTTCTGGATGTAACGGTGTTTCGACATACACTTGTGGATTAGCTTCACTCCAAATGCGGCACTTTTGTTTGTTGACGTAGCCATTCAACCAGAAGTGCGCTTCATCGCTAAACAAAATTCGCTTATGAAAATCGGGAACAACGGCAATCTCGTTTTGGGCCCATTCGACGAATCTACGCCTTGCTTGATCATATTTAAAATGTAATGCCACAAGATTATCTTTCGAATAAAAAAAATTCATGTCAATCGAATAATACATCGTTGTTTTATTGCAATTTAAAGTTCTATACCTCTCAAAAAAACACCCTACACATGCAAAAAGTATGAAGTTTAAATTTTCTATTTTCTGCAAAGCACGATAATGGAATGACGTTAACGTAGCTTTGTATATTTAATATAGCAATATATTTTTACTTTTTTACTCAATAAAAGCCAACCAAGATAGGGCACTAATTTTTTTCTCCATGCCCTTCGGATACCTAGCTACGCCAATAGCTGTCATGGAATAAAAGTTTATTTTTGAAAATAATCAGGCTTCATTACTTTGTTCTCAACGCACTAAAATCTCATCTTCAGATAGAACCAATTTCCAAAAGTCTGGACGTGTTTGAATATAATTTTAGCGAACTGTAGTTGAGCCATTCTACTTGCTTTTCTGATGAATGGTTGTGTCCTAACAATACTCGGCCATGAAAATTATACTTTCTAAAAACGTGCATGATATTTTTTGTTTTGGTAAATTTTTAAATCCTCTGATAAATCTTTATTGTCAATTTTACTGCAATTTTTTACGGTTCCAAGTAATATTTCTAAAAACTCACCGTTTCTTATGTTCAATGAAACGCGTTGTACATCCTGTATGTGCCTTATTTTCGATCAAGGCTACACAGTATCCTTTTTCAAAACATTTTTTTGGAGACAATTACAGTAAAAATAATTTATATTTTATATTTAGATTATATTAATAAGCTGATTTTGTAAGAAAAAAGTCAGTTTGACCAGCCATTATCTTACAATTTTAAAAAATTAGGCATTTTCGAAGTTTTTTCAAATTTTTAAAATTATTCAGTTTTTTTTTTTTTTTTTTTTTTTTTTTAGAATTTTTTAGTCGTTTTAAGATTTACCTTTTTTAGATTATTGCCAACAAAATTTAGTATGGATTTGAAAATCTATTCCATTGCTGATATTTAGTAATTATATTTCAAGAAAAACCTGGAAAAAACCCAAAAATATTTAGAATATCAACTTAAGTATTTTTTTTAAAAAAAATAACTAGAGTGATTTAAACCCTAAATCCATAATAATTTTTATAGAACATACGTTTGGGAGTATATGCAAAAAATTTCAAGGCTCTATCTTGAACAGAAAAAAAAGCCTTAGGGATTAGAAAACACTTACACCTTCAAAATTGAAAGTCAGAGAAAAACTCATTTAAAGTCCTTAAAGACATAAAACAAAGACTTATAATGCCCACAAGGCTCTGAGTTTTTAATATGTTATTTTCCAATGTATGTTTTACATTAAAACTCTATTTTAATTAAATATGACGGAAAGTAATATTTTTAATTTAAAATATATTTTTGCATGATATTGATAGCATTTGTTAAGACGACAGTTTATTCAGCTTAATATTAACTTAATATTTTCACAAAATTTTTGTATCACAAAGCATTTATGTACAAAATAATAATGATATTAAGCTAAAAATAGCCAGGCTTATTCAAAATTTTTGATTTTCTTCAGTTTCAAATTGAGGTAGTTTAGGAAGTGGAAGCTCTTGTTGTACGCCCTTAAAATACTAGAATATAGTTCTACACCATGTTCAATATAATGTAGTTTTGTACATCAAAGAAATATTCAGTTATATAGTTAATTCAGAATACTGGTATTCAGGAGTCTAATTGTAGTATTAGCTGACGACTGATTTTTAAATACATCCTTTTCAGTAGTATTCCATCTCTTCGAAATATTGTTTCTTACAGCAACCTGAGAACGCTTAGTTCACGGCATTTTCTCTACAGGAAAAATTAATGATAAAGCTTTTAAATTATGTATAGCAAAAATTGGCCATGAAATTAATCATAATTAATTAATTTTGATAACTCAAAAAACTCAAAATATAATCAAGCAGAAAGGATTTTAGTAATGAAAATTGGAATTAAAAAACCATTTCACACTAATAGAGTTGACTGTACTCAAAAATATTTTTAATTAATTCAATTTAAGTGTGGAAAAATACTTTAAATTGAAACTGAAACTAAAACCCTAGCCCATAAAACTTCAAATATCTTAAAAACTATTTTCTAACAGATCTAAAATTTGGTAACAAGCTTCTCAATGATATATGCTACTAGAAAATGCAAAAAAAAGAAAAAAAAATTACGGTAATTCTGAAATTTTTAGGGTAGGTACTGTGTAGCCTTACATTTGATTTTCGTATTTCAAAATAATGATGTTACCAGTAGATTTGCTCACATGTAATACTTCACGTATTAATTCATAGTTTTTCCATTATTCTAACGAAGTTTTTTTAATGTCACAGCAGAAATTTGTCAAGTTTTTCAATCCATGTTAGCAATTTAACTCGTAAATACCAAGTTGGGAGCTTTAAGTCGGAAAAATTAGTTAAAAATATTTTAATGCCGTACATTTTCCGGGAGGGACTATTTAGAGTATTTTTTCCCTCAATATCCCAACACTTTTTGGAGATCTGTTTTCATTTAGTTCTATACTGTTCGAATTAATTGGGACAAATGGGAAAAAAGTGTTTTTTCTAAAACCTTAGCTTTTCATCATGACATACCTTAAATAGACTGAAAACCTCTGCATATTAGTACGAAGTATGTCTTCTTTCAGCAGAAATGCCATTTTCAACCCACTTTGGCTTTGACCCCACTCGAGTTGCACACATGTTCTTGATTTCATCATCTTAGAAACACACTAGTACAGTCCTTTTTATCATTTGCTCTGTTGGGCGATTCATCTTAACGAAACGATTCTTGAGAATGTGCCATCAGTTTTAAATAGGATTTAAGTCTGGGGAATTTTCAAGCCAATCGAGCACTTTTATTTTATTTTCCGCATGCAAGTATGGATCAATTTCGAATTCTGACAAAGGGCTAAGTCATGCTAAAATATTAGGTTGGAGAAAAAGAAATCCATTATTTTTGCATGAAATTCAAGGCTTTATTTAACATGTTTCGTATTGTCCGATTTGGGTCAAATATGCACTGCTTTGTTGTATAATGTGTTGCCATTTTAAAGGTAGTTTCATAATGCCTCTCTCTTAGAAGTCTTGGTCCTCATTGGCCATAAACTCTAGTAATCGATTTTCACAATCTTCTTTTGATCCCAATTTCTTATCTCTCAGGAAGTTTTGCAATGCAAGAAAAAGGTGATAATCGCTTGGTGCCAGGTCCGGAATAAATGGTGGATACATTAAAACTTTCCAACCAAGCTCCCAAAGTTTTTGGTGAGTCACTACAGACGTGTGTGGCTTGGCGTTGTCCTGATGGAACACAACACCTCTTCTGTTGGCCAATTATGGCCGTTTCTGGTCAATCGCTAGCTTCAAACGGCCCAGTTGTTAACAGTAGAGATCTGAATTTAGTGTTTGGTCATACGGAAGCAACTCATAATAAATTATTTCTTTCCAGTGCAACCAAATACACAGTAGAACCTTCCTGGCCGTTCGTTCAAGTTTGACCACCGTTTGAGCTGCTTCACCGCGCTCTGACCACGATTGGTTTTGCGCAATATTGTCGTGAGTGACCCATTTCTCATCCCCAGTCACTATCCGCTTAAGAAATGGGTCAATTTCATTCCGTTTGGCCAAGGCTTCACAAATGGAAATTCGATCCCTCATGTTTTTTGGTGTTCATTGGTGTGGCACCCAAACACCGAGCTTCTTTTTGAATCCAACTTTGCGCAAATGGTTTAAAACTGTTTTATGGTCGATCTTTAGATGCTGGGTGATGCTACGACTACCAAGATGCCTGTCAACTTCGATTATTTTTGTGATTTTATCGACATTTTCGACGACGGGCCTGCCTGTACGAGGTGCCTCTTTAACATCAAAAATACCTGAACGGAATCAACGAAACCAAAATTCCACGTAATTAGCTGTTACAGTATCGGCACCATAAACACCATTCACAATTTCAGCCACCTGGCTTGCATTTTCGCCTGTATCAAGGAAAAACTGTAAAATGTACCGAATGTTCTCTTTGTTGATTTCCATTTTTAACACCCTGTAACTCCCAGTGGAATGGACCAAACAAAAACAGCAAAAGAATTTTGTTAGTGTGTAATGTCACCTTGAAAACGAGCATAAATTTGAAATTGTTGAATTTCACGAGAGATCGACACTACAGCCATCTACCGAAAAAATAATGTATTTCTTTTTCCCCAACCTAATATTCCATCAATAGAACAATCCCACTACATAATATTGTGATATATTTGACAGAATTCATCATGTATTTAAGAGGAACTAAGCTTTCAGGGCCATTTGATGTGAAAAAAACCCAAACATCTGCTTAGAAGGCTTGCTTAGGATATGATCTGCTAACAAAGTTTCAACTTCACTTCGTCTAACTACACTTGATTTGTATCCTTGCACAAATAAATATTGCATCACTCAAAATCACCTTCTTTCAGCCATTAACAGTCTATGATTGGTATTGTTTGGCCCATGCTAAGCGTTTTTTAATGGTTTTCTGTGTTAGAAATAGTTTTGTTCCTCAGTCTTGTTGTCTTAAGTCCATCTTCTAGAAGCCTTTCCTGTGCAGTTGAGGTACTTACTTCAACACCAGTGTCCAATAAATCTCTTCAAATGTCTATGCTGGTCTTTCTTGGATTTATTTTGCTACTTCTTATTAAAATTTTATCAATCCTTGGAGTAGTTTTCCACTTGCACGCACATTCTTTTCTCTTTGAATACAATGATCCAGAATTATGAAAGGTTCTTAAAACACTTAATTCGATTACACCAACTGCCATAGTTATATATCTCACAGTCATAGAAGTGTGTTCATTGAGAGTGATTTATTTTAGAACGGTTCCTCGAAATAATATCCATCTATGAACAAGTAAAAGTAACACGTCTTATACAAAAAATAAAACTGAAATTACTAGAATCCCCACTAAAAGGCTCACAACTGAGCTCCTGATACATTAAAATGAATAAATTATTGTCAAAGTCGATCTGTCACACTACCTAAAGACAGATATAATGGGTTTGAGATAGTTCAAGGCACCCCTAGCAATCACGTGCCAACTCAAACAAGAAAAACATGTTTGTCCCAATAAATTCGAGCAATATAGTACAAGAGAAACATAATAATTATTTAGCAACTCTTTGGGTTGATTTTTAACTTTTTGAGTTTTCACAAGCAATTAGACATGATGTTTCAGAAAAACATTTTGTTAAAACTAAACAGTTGATTTTTTTAAAAAAAAGTTATGGATTTTTTTTGTCTTGATACCGTGTATGGTGTGCCGAAAATTTGGGTATAATTATAGCTGCATTTCTACAACAATTTATATTTATCACTCAAATGTTCATATTCCCTTTGTAGTAACAGGCGGTGACAAATGAAGGAAAGCAGATGTGAGCTCAGATTATTAGTTTTTTTATTAGTTTTATCAGACAATGAAAGAATCCATGATGGATTAAATCAGTTAGTTGCCTTAACAACGTTAGAACAAGCTTGGAAAAATGCAAAATAATTACCGAGTGAGCAGCGAACTTAAAACGTTTAATATTTCCACCTTCTGAATGTGGATTTAATTTAATTTAATTTTATTTTATTTATAATATATTTAATCATGGTACAATAATATAAGACCATATCTTAATCGAAAATCTTAAAGTAGAATTAGACGTATTTATACCTATATGTTAAAAATATTATTTCTTTTTTTTAATACAAGAATTTAAAAAAAAAATCTTTCTCCACGCATAAATTTAGTTTTGTACAATCACCGTCACTGCTTCTAATCCTCGCTGATTTAAACTTTTTTTAAGAGAACAGGGACATCACATATACTTTGAAAAAATCGATTTTTCAATTTTAGTTCTAAAAAATAGTGCTTATTTTTCTGAATCTAAAAATGTATAATACTTATATGTTTGTTGATAAAATAGCCCTAAAATATGAAAAATAAAAATGTAAACAAATGACCACGCCCTTTTTGACACACCCCTTTGAACTTTAAATATGTAGTTCCCCCTGTGTTTGATCTATATAAACGTTCTATATTGTGAAGAAAATATATTTTAGTATGTAAAGTCTAATTTTTTAAAAAATAAATTTATACGTGCAAAAAGAAAATTAAGATTTTCATAATTTTAAGGTTTTATGATTATTTTTAAAAAATTATGCAATTAATTCGTTAAAAAACTGGTTCATTATGTTTGATATGTTGCTATATATATATGTGTAAATTTTTTTGTATATTCAAAGAATATTTTTGTAAGAAATGGTACCTATACATGAAAATATGTATTACAAGATCTCGAAAATTATGTTCATGTTAACTACAACAAAGGGAAAAAAACACATATGAATTTAAAATTACTTTCGTAACTCTAGAAAATGATTAAGGATTATTATTAGTAATATAAAAATAGGCAAGCACAAATACTACTCAAGTGTACAATATGTGAAAATATTGTTTTTTTTAGTTTTTTCACTTTTTCTCAAAAGCATACTTTTTGCATTTAGGTACATTTTTAAAAAAAAATATTGAACTATATATGATTCCAGATTTTTTATACTTCTATACAAGATGCCTATGCATATAGTGAACCTATTTTTTTTTCTATTAAGATAGTGCCTAATTTTTTAAAAATAATTTTATGTATAAAAAAGCAGAAAAATAAAAAAATTTCAAAGTTTCATAATTTTTTTAAAGAAACTATACTATCATTTTACTAAAAAAATGGGTTCACTGTATTTTATGTATTGTTTTATATATGTGTAAAAAATATTTTGCATAAAAATGGATACTTTTTTAAAAAATGGTACCTAAACATAAGTATATATTACGAGTTCTCAAAAATTATGTATTATTTAAATTAAGTAGTTAAAAAACTTTTGGAGCAAAAAGTTATTTTTGTAGTTCTACAGAATAATTAAATTATCTTTATTAAGAACGTAAAAAATCTAAGCTCTATTGGAAATTCTAAATGATATATAAACAAAGGGTCTTAATTTTGGCATTTTACTCTTTCGAGCATGTCCTGGTTCCCTTAAGAACTAAAACTACAATAAATATAATGTTCCAAGTGAAATGAAAATTTTTGTTGCCATTCTACCAGAACAAAATTTAAAAGGAGGCAATTTAAAGAACTTTATTTTTAACAAATATTCATCAGTATCAAACACAAATAATTATACATATGAATATCGTTTTCAACAAATATCTTTTCCTCATCATTAAATTTTTTCAAAAAATGAATTTTTATAATGCTTTGAGAATACAGTAAGCCTATGATGTAAACAATACCCTAAAAATTTGAGATACATATTCAGTGTTGCATTACGAAATTTCTAATTTTGTCATCACGTTTTTTCTCTTTGTTGAAAATGTTAAATTCAATCACAATTTTAATACAAAATTCCTTAAAAATTACCAAATATGTCACAAAATAAAAAATGGTATAATATGTGAGTCCTATATAATGCAAAACTCACTTATTTTATTCCAGAAGATTCAAGATGGCGAATCACTTTAGAATCTTTGCTTTTCACTTTTCAAAGTATTCCTGACCACTTTAGATCCAGTTATATAAATGAAAAGAAGGGTTCTTAAAAATTTTTTCCTCTCTGTCCTTCATACGTACATTTTGCTATCTAACCTGTTGTAAATGAAATTACTAGAGACGCAATATTTTGTTATCTAGGTTTATAAATATGGATAAATCCCACAGTGCAGTAAATTAGCGTCGTTAAAGTTAGCATAATCTTTTATCTGTCTGCATGACGAAAATTTCTTTTCACCGATTGAGTTTATGTTTAGTTGTTCTATGAATGAAATGATTCTAGTCCAGTTATATTAGGGTTTCATTGCGGAATGAGAGATAATAAGCTGAAAACACGATTAGACCTTATTTTGACATTCTAAAAGTTATCTCAAAAGTTTCATAAAATCTCGCGTAAGCTTCTTAAGGTCAAAATTAAAAAAAATCGGGGTTTTTTTTTTGCAAATATCTCGTTTCCTATGGCTTTAATGCTAATTACACTTACTATACATATTGTAGAGAATAAAATTTTCTATAACTTTGTTTGAAATATTTTTTTATACATCAAACCGTTTTTGAGACAGAGGGCGTTGAAGGCGCAGCGCTTAGCTATCTACAGCATAATGCAAGGTCAACCGTTAGTTACAAGATATAATCCACTGTATAAAGTCTATCTACCTTAAAAATATATATAGTAATCAACAATTGGTCTTTTTAATTAATTATTACATTACGTTTAGTAATATTTTTCATTAATCAAGAATATTTTTTATTAACTCTCATCTCTTAGTGTAATTAAAAGTAGTTAACTGAAATTGTAAACTTACATTAATTATATTTTAATGTATGTTAATTACATTCTAAGTAGAAAAAATGAAGTACATCTTCTTTATATATATATATATATATATATATATATATATATATATATATATATATATATATGGACCTGCGGACCCCTACAAACGAACGTTCTTTTCATAGCTAGTTCAAGGACAGATGTGGCCGCGGTAGCCGAGTGGTATAGGTATCGAATCGTGGCTTGCCTTGCCACGAGTTCGAGCCCAGTACCACTAAAAACCCACCACGTAGGGCAGCGATGCACGTTAAATCTGTCGAGAGCTGAAACGCGTCCTCCCATTGGTGTGGTAGTTAGGAGAGGTGGATGCCAGCTCAGGTGTCGTCCACGTCACTTGACCATGGTTCAAAATTACGTGGTCCGTCGCCAAAAGCCCTCGTGCAGCTGAACAGTGGAGCGTTAATATTCAATCAATCATTCAAGGACAGATGTTTAGCGGTATAGTAAAGACCGATTTTCTTTTAAATGAACCAATTTCTACTAACCACTTTTATTCGTTAGTTTTAAATTATATTTTGGTAACGACGGAAGTAAAATTTTTAGAGTTATGGCTGTTTTGTGTTTTATATGTAATGAATCACTTACACAAAGTGATCCTGTTAATGTAGTGCGCAGTTTAAAAACTTTGAGAGCAGCAGGTATTGAACGAAATGACGGTCACATTGGTTTTTAAGTTCTTTAACCTCCCTGAATGAAGAGTACAGAAAAGTATAACATTAGAAAAATTCTATTGCAGCATCAAAACAACGCATTGAAAACAGCGAGTTTTTATCATCACCTAGTGCACCTCCTAAGAGAGGAAGTAAAGCATTTGATTTCAAAAAGTTGTGTTTATATATTTTGGGGTCAAGTAGCTGATCAAGCAGCAGAGACTAAAAAGAAAAGAGGTACAGACGCACTATCAGTAAAATGAGTACTCTGAATAAAAAGACAATGTTTTAAAAAAAGCAGAAGAACGTAGTGATTGTATGGGAGAATTAGTGAAAGATCGTATACTTTGTGAATATAATTTGATCGCTTCTGAAGCAAAATACACTGCTGGACAATTGCTAAGGACGGATAACACTATCACCCATAGCAACCACAAAATGAAAGGAAGCAAAATGTGAAAAATTAGAATAAGTGCGGGATATTAGTAAGAAGAAGTATGAGTATGCAAATTTTTTCCCACGTCTGTTCATCACGTGATAGCGTTCATAAGAGCTTTAAAGGTTTTGACGCGTGTGGACAGTTGTTGTTTCAAGTCAAAGTTTTACAGGAAAGATTTAATAGACGAACTTAAAATTTTTGGCATGTATTCCCGACATCACATAGATGATTTTATGCGTGGCCGAATTATTGGAAAGATAGAAGAAGGGCGAAAAATAACAGATGTTGTCAGGGAGATCTACATCGCTCACAGCGTTGTTTCACGGCTGTGGAAGTCATTTAAAACTACTGGAATGTGTAGTAGACGGCACGGGGGAGGTCGTGTTAGAAGTACCACGCCTGCAGAAGACAGATATATCGTCCTATCAGCAGAAATGAACAGGCGCACCATAGCTCAGCAGGTGGCAAATCAGTTTCTTGCTGCCTCAGGAAAGCAGATCTCCCGAAAAACTGTTGCCAGACGTTTGAGGGGAGGAGGACTATACGCACGCAGACCCGTTGTGTGTGTCCCATTGACCAGACAGCACCGTACTTCCCGTTTGCAATGGTGTCGTGAGCATCACAATTGGACTGAACAGGACTGGGCATGCGTACTATTCTCAGATGAGAGTAGGTTCAGTCTGTCATCGGATTGTAGACGCCAACTGATCTGGCGCGAGAGTGGTACTGCTTATCGTCCAGAAAATATCCAGGAAAAGGACCGATATCCGACATGCAGTATCATGGTGTGGGCCGGCATCATGATCAATGGCCGCACGCGCCTACATGGGGTAGCGAATGGGACTATGACGGGCCAACAATACATTGATGAAGTTCTACTTCCTCATGTTCGTCTTTTCCGTGGTGCTGTCGGTGATAAATTTGTTTTTATGGACGACAACGCAACATGTTATCGAACACTCGCTGTTCAGGATTGTCTAGACAGCGAGGGTATTCAACGTCTCGTATGGCCAGAGCGTTGTCCAGATCTAAACCCCATTGAAAATGTGTGGGATGCTTTGGGGAGGCAAGTTGCTGGTCGAAACTATCCTCCGACAAACAAGAACACCCTCATCCGTGCACTCACAGAGGAATGGGATAAATTGCCTCAACAGCTGCTGGATAATGTTATGCAAAGTATGGTACGACGTGTGGAATGTTGCATCACACTCCACGGTGAACATATCCAGTACTGATACCTTTCTTTAAGGTGCCTGCTGACTTTTAGATGCATTGTTCCATTTCTCCGTACGCAGATCAAATGAACATTTTTTTTTTCTTTCAGATGTTTCACAGCTTTTGTACTTTCCAGAACAATACATATTCTTTATTCTAATGTCTGAACAGTGTGGCAACTATATTTTATCGTACTAGGCCTCATGTCTCGCTTAATGTTATGCTACATAGCAATTTGTGATCCGTCCTTAGCAATTGTCCAGCAGTGTATAATACTCTCTGCTACGCTAATTTCTTAAATCGATTACCATTTACTGAAAAGAAGCCTCGCCAAGATAATCCAGTCTCGGAAGCTATGGCAGATTTTTTTAATTACATCGAAAATCTAGACAATTCACAATTCACATTGAAAGAGCTCAGAGATGTTCTGACGGGGTATGTACCAAATGATAAAACTATAATTACGAGACTTCAACAAAAATATTTGACAGATATAATAATTTCGATGTTTAATAATTATATCTTTTTGTGACACACAAGCTACTATATTATTAAAAGCTTGGTATGATAATTAAATAGGGATCCCGAAGAATAACGATTATGAATTGTAGAAGCTTCAGCAGATATTATTCATGAAGACATCCGGTCATCTACCGTTGAAACCAAGTCTTATTCATCCCTAAGTAAAATGTTGGGTGATGTAAATCAAGATAAACCAAAACATCTATTGCATTTTTTTTACAGAAAGTCATAATGAAAATTGGAAAAGAAAAAATAGCTAGTTTTAAAACAATGCACGTCAGTAAGTCATGCAATAATGACTGCATTACGAAAACGATCATTTTCTACACGGCTACTGTTAAGCCTTTCTGTATTTCTTCATAGATGATATGTATCTAAAAGGCCAATAGATGTGTTATATAGCTTGGCATTTGCAGCTTCGTATTATAAAACTGTACGGTACGAAGTTTCAGCTGTTTACCATCCACAGTCTCGTATTTTATCATCGGAATCAGGCGCGTGAGTACAAAATGTTGGAGACAATGCCGATATAAATTTCCATACTCTTGATGGTAATAATACGCTCCACGTTATGGGGATGATTAAGATTGTTAATCCATAAAATGCTGTTCTTTACGATGACCCCATTCAAAAGAGTACAAACAAACCGAGTGCAAAAGAGTTAGCAGCAATACCATGTGTATCTTCTAGCGTATGAAAAGCCAGCAAAATTCAAATAGAAAATCTATGACACGACATTGGCATTTTTTAAAATTGAAAAAAAAACTTTCATTAGAATATTAGAGAAACTGCCAAATTTGGATCAACTAGATCAATTATTCTAAGAAGAAAACCAACCGGTACAAACATTACTTGAAAATGGAGTACGAGTCTTGTTGGCGATATACGACGCTCCAAAATCTGAGAACAGTATTGATAATCTTCTTTACACTTAATTTAATAAACATTAAATTATTCTGATTTTTGATAAAAAAATTTACATAATCTAATAATTTCTGAAAAAAAAATAATGCAGTAAGAAATGAATTGAAAAAAAAAAACAAATTTCAAATAAAACAGCATATTAAAAATAGTAAATGAAAATTTCATTACAATATATCACACATAAACGAAGACTAACAATAAAAGTATACAGAAATAGAAGACTGAATAGAAATAAATAGCTCTTTATTGTTCTTGTATATACAAAACAGCATTCAAGCATTTGTAACAATTTATTTTTTTTAAAACAATATGTTAAATTTCTGTCGAATCACGGTTTCAAATCCTGGCGCCTCTTAAAGACCACCACGTAGAGAGGATGATACACGAGAAATCTGTCGAGTCTCATAGACCTCACGTTGTCGTAGTATCCAAGTTTGGAGTGTGGGATATCTGCTCAAGTGTTATCCACTTGAGCGTGGATTGAAATCACGAGGTCCGTCATCAACGGCCCTTGTGCATTTTCAAAATGAGATGTTGATTAAATAGTAAATCAAAATATATTATTTAACAGAAATAAATTTTGAGATTTCCATAAACGTAAAAAAAATTTTTTTTTCTTACTGAGTTAAATCTATTTTCTTAATAATTCTCTCTCTCATTTGGAGTCACATCTACTCGTTTAAGACTTCCAAAGGCTCAATTCCAGTAGGTTACATACTGGATGAAATAACGTATATTCCACTATTATTCTTTAAGTACGGTTTCTCATTGCCAGAGCTCAGGTACCTCCCTCTGGGGACTAAACTGGGCGTCAAAATTACTTGCGGTAATTGGTATCACCTTTATGATGTCGCACTTAAAAATGATACCAGCTCCTGGTGAATGTACTAGGTCTGCAATGGTTAAATACCAATGCGCAGCCCCATTAGAGAATTAGTATTAGGCTTGCATTGTGTTTTAAGAAATTATTTGCACAACTTCGGATTTCGAAAATTAGATAATGCCATTAAGATTCTCCTAAAAAAAATTTCCGAATGGAAGAAAAAAGTTTTTTTTTTAACTCAACTACATTTTTTACATATATCTGTCGATGTTATCGAAAGATATGTATTCATCGAAAAAAAATTATATAAAGAAATACGCATGGATGAAAACACGTGATTGTCTTTGTCATGTGACCCCGACGTTGCATGAATCGAGCACATTAAAATAGGGTAGTGATTCTCAACATTTTTTTTTACTGGGGCACACTTTTATTAATTTAAAAATTCGGTGGCACATTAACAATAAAATAAGTTTAAAAGAATTTTACTTATCTGTAATAATCTATGTAGAATAGTTTTTGATAATCATTTTCAATGTTAAATAAAATAATATGTACGAATATTATTGTTATTGTCATTTGAGTAGTTAATTACAAGATAACTTTTAATGCGAAATTTTAGCTTCATTATTTTTCATCATTTCGTTATGAATTCATTATTCGTTTTTCGTCGAAAAAATGATAAATTGCTTCCATTTCGACAACTACGTTTAAAGATTTCTATCTTTTTCATTTTTATATTCGTTAATGCTGAAAATCTGAATTCACACAAATAAGGTATAGAAAATTGTAATAATATTTTTAAGGCTTTTCTTATGGCTATTATAAGATAATCCTAAATGAATTAAATAATTCTTCCGAATGTTTTGAAGTTAAATATCGATTATTATAGAGCGAAATTAGTTCTTTTTCATTCAAAGTTAATTCATACACAAATGTGTACCCGTGACCACAAATATATAACAAAACCAATAATTTTTCTAAACTTAAATTTAGAACGTAATGAATAACTGAATCTCCTCTGTGTTGTGAAATGGTCAATAACAATTTTATGCATAGTTTTTTTCTATGAAACGACCGAATGGTTCAATTCCGGATTGTTATTTCTTTCTCAGAGTATAATTAATAATTTTAGAAAAATTTGGAGGCACACTTTAAGAATTCGACGGAACACAGAAGTGACGCGGCATAGTAGCTGGGAATCACTGAATTAGGGTAAAAATTCGTAATATTTATCTCATTTATTCTTTTTCATTGACTTCAATCGATTTCATTATTTTTTTACCGATTTTGTTTCTCTTTATTAAGTATTTTCCTTATTCTGTATTGGTTTTTCTGAACTGGTCATAAATATATGAATAAACAGATGATCAATTTATGCTACTACATTTTTCTTTCCTATTTGAATATTCTTCTAGGCGACGGCTCAGCTCCATGACGATCAGCGAAATAAGTCACAACAAATTATTGTAAAAAATTACGCATGTGCGGGCAATGAAACATCGATGGCACCTTTTTGTTTCCGGACACACAAATGCAGGATGATGCTTAGCACCATTCCGCTCCCCGCAAAAATGCTGGTGTAAAGAAAAGTCTTGTGGCCTCCAAAAGTGTCGAAACCAATTCCGGCCAACACGCAACCCAACCCAGCACCTGAAATGAAAATAGATAGAAATGGAAGAACGATAGACATATAAGTTGTCCCCAAAATGAACAACAATTTGAAAAATCAATTAAAAAGAATGGAAGGCGATAAAAATGTGCAGTTTGCTGCTTTCTGTTCTGGTAACCAGAGAATTTATTCCTGCTACGTTTCTAAATTAGTGACGAAGTTCGTCGACAGATGACGCTTCTGACTGGGAAAACTACATAAAAATTTTTTATTCCTTTTCTTCAGTCGCGTAGGCTATCGTGTGTTTTTAAAACGGCTTACTCGCTGGAAAACACCAAAATGCTAGCGTGTCTCTATGAAAACACATAGAACGTTTTCTATCGTTTTCAGTCAGAAGCTCCATCTTTTGACGAACTTTATAAGTAATTTTAAAACTTGGGAAAATAAATTATATGGTTTCCAAAGCAGAAAGCAGCACTCAATATATTTCTATCGCTTTCCGTTTCTTTTAACTGGTCTTTTCATTCATCGGTCATTTTTGGGACACCTGGTTGAATAGAACACTAGAATAAATGTACTAAATTACTTGAAAAAAAAAACTAAGCTATTTATCTGGAGAGGATGCATTAGACGAAAGCGCACGTCGTTGATGTTTTCGTAAATTTAGGGAAGGCGACAGAAGCTGCCAAGATCAGGCTAGGAGTGGATTGCCTTCACATATTGGTAAAGAAGCTATTAACCAAATCATAAGGAATATCTCAAACCCAACCACGCAAGAATTAGCGGAGACCCGCAACGTACCCGGATAACGGTCAAGAGACAGCTGGTTAACTTGGGGTTCACGAGAAAGTTGGATCGTTGGGTTCCCCATAAATGGACAGCTAAGCAACGACATGACCAAATCGCCCTCTGTATCTCCTTGCTTTCCCGGCACAAAAATGACCCATTCTTAACACGAATCATTACAGGATATATTTAAGATTTATGTGAATTTCTTTTTTTAAAGCTATATAAAGCAATCAAAATCCCCAAAATATATTAACAAAAAATTACTAGAAAACGGACTTTATAAAGGGCTAATTTATCCTAACAAACTTCTTTCTTTGCAAAGAAAACAATGCTAACATTAACTTACCTAAGCCTTCATGGGATGTGAATAATACTGCTTGGGTAGTTGCTTCCGTTCCAGGTTTAGCACTCAACTTCGCGTAAGAAGCTACAGCGACGTAAAATAATCCATAAGTGAAGCCATGAAGACATTCAGTGGGGAGTACAAGCCAGGGATTGTACAACTGACTGTACCAAAAGAACCTGATGCAATAAGACATCAGAGCCAAAGTAAGCACATTGAAATGCCCTATTTTTTTCAGCATCCAGCCAGAGTAGAACATGAAAGGTATCTCTCCGACAAAGCACTGGACGAACTGGACCATCCCGCAAAGAAAGCGACTGCCGCCTATAGTGGTCAAAAACCAGATCAGGTAGAACCACGTCACACCCGTTCCAATACCACACATGAGAACACCAGTTTTAAAAGCGAGAAACTCTCCCGAACTCAGAACCAAACCGACATCTTTCAGAATGTTTTGGGAAAACTGAGGCTTCACCAGATCGAGTCTGCGAATGTTGAATAATGCCACAACTGACATGATTGCCATCAGAGTCCAAGAAGCGGCGTAGTCATCTGTATAATCGTTAATTAGACCACCTACCGGTGACATGAGTCCCCATCCAATGGCGCCCCACAATCTTTGGCGACCAAAATCCGTTCCGAACTTTTGTACACTGTCACAACAAGCTGTGTCCGACAGGGTGAACATGGCATTCGCGCTCATCATGCCGATTGTGGTTAGAAACGCGAACAGCCAGAACTGATAGGTTTTAAAATCATTGATATCTGCTTTTTCAATCAAAACTCGGTTTGTATCATGCTTTAGAACTTCACATTGGATATCTTGACAGTTTCCTGTAACCTTACAACAAATGGAGCACAATGGCTTTGAAGTCGTTGCATAATTTATCTGTTGCCCAAAATTTATGGGAGATGTTTCTGTGCTATTTCTGTCATTTAACTTCGAACTATCCACGCTCAATGACTTCTTTCTTTCAGTGGTATAGTTTGAACACAGATCAGAAATTTCTGACAAAATATCGAATGGAAGGAAACAGATATCTTTGTTTTTGCTGTTGTTGTACGACAAAGTATCTTTCTCCGAAAAAATGTCGTTCTGTTGATGAAAATCGCATTTCACAAGTAACTCAGAGGAATTGAAGTACTCAAAAACGGATTTTAAGGCTGTCTCGTTATGAAAGATCTCTGTCATTTGCTCTGTTTGGATTTTAGGAATAGTCAAAAGGAGAAAAAAGAAGATTGTCTGTATCACAGCCAGGATACCTATGATAAATTTCAACTTGTTAAAGTAATCTGCGATATATCCAATAAGAGGTTTGGTGAAGATGAACAAAAACTGCTGAGTCGTCAATATGGCAGCTAAAGCGGTTGCGGATATACCCACACGGTTTTTGGCAAATATGGTTATGTAAGGCAATGAAGTTCCCAAAGCTGTAAGAAATAAAATCAGATTTTAAAAGATACTCTGCTCAAAAATCTAACTTAAATGTGCTGATTCATGAGGGTCATCCAGAAAGTAAAGATCACTTTGGCATAGCTAAATTAAAACAAAACATCAACACAAAACTTTATTTACAAAGTCACAGTACCTAATTCTTTTTATTTCTAGCTGACCCGGTCACGCTTTGTTGTGGCTTTGTTATAATACGTCGATTTAATATTATTCTAAGCTATTCAATGCAGAAAAATTTATATTCTCTTACAATTTCGGAGTGTGGAAATTAAGCATAAAACAATCTAATGTTGCTCATTTGGCATTTTATTCATCTCCAATTTGAGTGTAGTATAATGCATGAATTACAGAAGTTGTTAAGTAACAACAGTTAAAGTTTTAATTTCATAAATGAGGTAAATAATGGAGATTTTTAGTAATTTTTATTGTTATTTTTATCATTTTAAATTATAACAAAAAATAATTTTAATATAATTAATAGCTTTTTGGTGTACAATATTTTTCGTTAACCTGTCTTTTGCTAACTGAAATAGATTCGATGGTTTCCCCACACTTAAGCATGCAACATATAGTTGCACATGCGGGAAACATGAATTTCTGGAACGCATGGAGTCCAAGGCCCACTTGGACATTGTTCGGCTTTCAAATTTATATATAGCCAAACGATTTTTTACAAAGGCCAAGCGAATCGAGGAATTGAAGCCTTTTGAATGGTATTGAAGGTTCTAATGGTATCAGTGGAATACCTTGCAACAGGATGAATTCTCTTTTAAAAATGGCTGCTTCAAAAAGTTTCCCGGGAATTCTTTTGCTGACCAAACGTATACCGTTGCATTATCTAAGTGGATTTAAGAAACGCAAAACAATAATCAGTGAATCAATCTTTAGCCGAAGATTGTGTGTTCCTGATAAATCCAGAGAGTTCAAAAACTCAGTTGAAAAATTTAGAGCTTCATTTCCATCAACAATAGTGTCAAATTATTTAAGAGGCAGTAAATCACCTGGTAACAACTCCGTATCTGGCAGTTTATTTCGTCAGCATCAACATATTTTCGGCATAAGAAACAATATTACAGGGCGAATCATTATCTATATAATTATTCAGTATATCCAGGAAGACACGTTCAATGAATTTATTTTTTTTGTATGAACAACAGTACAGAAATTGTCTGGCAATTTGATACATTATACACCCAGGAACATTGAAAATAGCGACCCAAGAAGAAAGCATCGGATTGAAATGAAATTTAATACACATAATAACACAGATGAGAGATTCACTTGATCTCAAAAACAAGATAATTAAACGAATACAGAGTGTGCAACGACACAAATATTGGGAAACTTCAATAGCGCGTTGGACCACCTCCAGCTGCACTACATGCCGCCACACGGTCCGGCATTGAGTTGATTAGACACCTTATGTTGTCCTGAGGCAGATGGGACCACAAATCTTGAACAGCCAACTCTAAATCATGTACAAAGTGACACGATGGCATCTGCCGTTTTAGCTGATTCCACACGTGCTCTACAGGGGACAAATCGGGGGAGCGGGTCTGCCATGGAAGAGTCTGAAAATGACGTAGGAAGTCTTGAGCAACTCTTGCTGTATGTGTATGAGCATTATCTTACTAGAAAATTGCCCCTGGGAGACCATTTAGGAAAGGTCCTACATGGGGTCGAAGAATATCATCAACATAATCTTGGCCCGTTAAGACTCCACGCATCACAATTAAAGTAGACCGGCTATCATAGGCTATGGCTCTCCAGACCATTACACCAGCTGTGCGGGCAGTGTGACGTAGAACAGTGTGGGAGGAATTGTACCGCTCACCAGGGCGCCTCCACACTCGTACACGGTTATCCTCTATCCCCAAAACAAACCGGGATTCATCACTAAACACAACCTTTTGCCAATCTGTGACATTCCACATTGATCTGGCTTGGCACCACTGTAGACGCAGTTTCCGATGTTCCTGTGTTAAAGGGAGTGCACGGAAAGGGTGCTTGGATTTAAGATTTGCTTCTACAAGGTGTCTGGAAATTAATTGTGGAACAATTCCTACGCCTACGTCTGCTCGTATCGTTGAACGAGTCACTGTGGGGTCCACAAGTGCTTGCCACACGATCCTTCGAACCTTTCTCCTCGTGGTCTTCCTGGTCGCTCCAGACCCGGTTTTCCGCGCGTGGATACCTTCTCGTGTCCACTGCTCCCAACAATTTCTAACGGCACACTCCGAACGATCCACCTGGCCAGCAACACGGCGCGTCGACCAGTCTGCAGTTTTCTTCCCGATGATCAGGCCTCTCTCAAACTCGCTTAACTGTGAGAAATGTCTTCTATTACGTTTACCTGGCATATTTCGCTTCCAAAGTCTTCCTACAATCGGCGGGTAATCGTCACGTTTATGAATCTTCGAATTTGCGCTGGCTTATATAGCACCCTCTTCCTGATTGTAGCGCCACCTCGGTGTGTATAAGCATGCGTATTGGCACAAAACTTGGATCATTTGCATATCACATTGCGCTGTACTTATTTGCAAAGTTTCACGGTTGTACTTAGCTTCCTTCTTGGGTCGCTATTTTCAATGTTCCTGAGTGTATATTAGGATGCAGTTCTACTTCACTGTTTGTAATATCCAGCACTTAGGAAATATTTGCGCCGATTGATCATCTTGCAAATGTACTCTCATTTTTATGATCAATCCAAGTGTCTCGACGTTTCGCCATAAAAACGATTGTTTTAAACATCCGTTAATCTCGTGAGCAAAAGTAGAGCGCTAAATGACTGGCAATGTTGTTCAGAAATCGCTGGACAATAGCAGGATAGCACATCCAAATATTTTTTCGTAGCTGTTGAAATCTTGTAAAGTTCTATGTAATGCTTTGAGTGAATGTTTGTGGGTCATGTTACTACATTTATCCTGTGATTATGGTTGAACTTTTAAATACCGTAGCCATTCAGCCATTTTATTTTAATGCTAAAAATTGCGTCTGATTTCTTATGAATATCTAATGGCAGATTGAATGTTGAATGTGTATTTATCCACCATCTAACAAAGTGGCAACAATACCTGAAGACGCAATTGCTAATGCATTTTTCTTTTGCGATCGTAAGTTTGCAAGACTGCGCCAGCAAGTTCAGCAGCTACAGAGAACGAAAATCCGGAGGCTGGACTGGAACACAAAACCAATTTACCTCATTCCAGCTATATCCAACATAGTTAAGACAGTTTCTGAAATCCGATTCCAGATTCTCGTTCCCACCCCGAGATATACCCGGTGCCCACTTCGGCTTCCCTACTTCTGCAAGTTCAGTCCCTGAAAGGGGAGGGACAGTCACCCGTTATTACCCGGCAAAGTTACGGGAGTTTCTAAAATTTACTGTCGAGTCTTGTTTTCCACCCAGAAAAACACATAGAAAGCACTTTTCACTCTTCAAGAAATTTAAGGTAATCCTCTGCCATGGTTCAGGTAAAATTCGGTCGTCTGGCTTTATTTAACGTAGTTACGGGAATTTCTCGAATTTTATTGAATATTCGGATTGGCAATTCCTAAATACGTCGAGGATTCGCTTTTTGCGTCCCTACGTTTTCAAGTTCGTCTGGTCTCGCTTTCCACGTATATTACGGATGTCCGGCATTATCCGGCAAGTTACCGGAACTCCTATAATCCAATTTCAGAGTCTCATTCCCCGTCCCAAAACGCACACGCGACTGACTTTCGGTGCCCCAGCGCGTGTAAGTTCAGTATCTAGAGGGAATGAAAACCCACATACGGGACTCGAACGTGAAGCCATTTCACCTAATTCCAACAATATCCAGCAAAATTACGGGAGTTTCTGAAATCTTATTTCAGATTTTCGTTTCGGGCCCGTAAACGCAACCGGGTCCTGCGTTCGGCGTCCCTGAGCCTGCAAGTTCAGTCTCTGTAAGGGAACAATAGGGTAATCCGGTATTATCCTGCAAAGTTAAAGGAATTTTTGAAATCTGATTTTAGATTCTCTCTCTGGTTCACCATCTTAAAATACTCCAGAAACGCAATTTTCTCGCTCCAAGACTTTTAGGGTAATCTCCTGCCACGGTTCACGTAATAAACGGTCGTCCGGAATTATCCGACAAAGTTAAGGCAATTTTTTCCGATTAGATATCAGATTTGGATTGCCCATCTCGAAATACGCCAGAGACTAAGTTTTCGAGCTCCAAAACTTTTAACATGAGCCCCTGTCATGGTATGCCTACAATATGGTCATCCGGCATTATCCGGAAAAGTTATGGTTATGTGCGGGACCCGATTCAAAAATCGGATTCCACGCCCCAAAAAACACCGGACATTCACTTTTCGTACACTTTCGTCAACAAAATCCGCTTCCAGCTTCTTGCGATATTTTGCAAATTTTCACGTTTTCCAAATTCTTAACTTTCTGGACCACCTTTATCACTTAGGGGCATGAAAAACAGTTTACACGTCCTATTCTCAGACCTACTGAATATACGCACAAATTTCATTAGATTCGGTTTAGCCGTTTCGGAGGAGTTTTGTTACAAACACACTATGACACGAGAATTTTATGTATCAGATGCAGTCGCCATAGCTGTCAAAGCATTTATTGCAATGTGTGTGCAACAGATTTTTCAATTTCGATGTTACACTCTTCAGCCAACAAAGATGTGAGACACGATGTCACTTGTAAACTGAGGTCTTCATTTGTTTTCCACGTCAATATTCCCTTATTTTAAGAATAAGTGAAAAACACTTGATGCCAAATCAGGGTTGTAAAGTGGGTATACAAAAATTTCCCACTGCGGAGTTTGTAGCACGAGCTATTCTCGAGCTGCTATGACTGATACATGAGACTGCACATTGGCATTAATCAAAAACACCTTTGAAAACAAGATTCCATGTCTCATGTTTTGGATGTCGCATCTAAGTGGTCGAAGAGTTTCGACATGTAGGTGAATTTTCAGACAAGGGTGATCCGATGTTTAGAGATCCAACGCCCGGAGGGCGTTTCTTCTCCGTGTGAGTGAACTGAAAAGAAAAAAAAAACAAAACAGGAGCGATCTGCACAGAGCAGATCGCGGAACAAGCAGCGTCGAAAGGCAGGAGAAGCACAATAGCAGCTCAACAGAGCGGGGGGGAAGGAAGAGAGAAGCAGCGCCGGAAAGGGTTGATCGGAGCTGACTGGGCTTCTTCGAGAGAGGAGGAAAAAAGTTGTTTTTCGCCTTCCCGGGGGGGGAAGCGGTAGGGTAGGTTGGGAGAAACACCTCTTTTTCTTTTTTTAGACGTGGCTGTGTGTTGAATTCCAAAGAGTTCGCAGAGAATTCACGTTTCTAATCGAAACTTCGGGGTAGGGTTGTTGCATGGTGGGGGGGTCTGTGAGTTCCCGTGACAGGAAAGCTGGATTGCATTCTGATGGATTCGTTGTGATGAGAAGGGAGATGGTTATAAAACGGCAGTGATAGTTTTTTAATTCTTGAGCGAATGGAGGTTATTTTAAGCTCTCTGTGGAGAATGATTCTTGGGATGTAAAAAGGAGCGTTTAATATTGTTCGAAGGGCTTGGTTTTGTAAAACTTGGAGCTTATTGAGAAGGTAATTTGCAGAGTTTCCCCAGATCTGGCAGGCATATAAAAGGACGGGGAGTAGATGTTGGAGGTAAATAAGTCTTTTTTTGTCGAGATTGAGTTTAGATTTCTTGGAGAGCAGCCTGTGTAGAGTAAAAAGTTTTAGCTTGAATTTCTTTGAGGTCTGAAGTATATGGTTTCTATAGGTGAGTTTCTTGTCAAGTGTGACGCCGAGATATTGGACTTCGTCGCACCAGGGGATGTGGTTTCGAAATAATTTAAGTGGGTTGAGCTTGTTCTTGTAATTCCCTTTCTTAAAAAGGATAGCTTGAGACTTTGAGGTGTTGATTGAAATTCTCCATAAGGTGAGCCATTTTTTTAATTTGATTAAGTAAGATTGTAAGTTTTTTCTGACAGTTTCCGGGGAGCGTGCTTGAGAAAGAATGGCAGCATCGTCGGCAAACAAACAAACTTCCACCGTTGGAGAGGTGGGGAAGTCGTATGTGTAGAGGCTGTAAAGGAGTGGAGATAGGATACTTCCTTGAGGAGTTCCGGCCTGGATGCTTCCAATAATGAATTACACTACACCCATCACACATTGAGTGCTATTTTCGATGGGCATAACCGGTTTTAAAGATCACAAAACAAAGCCGCACTACCAATTAGTAGCAGGCACACATAGAACTGACGGTAGGAGTTAACTGGAGTGAATGCGTACGCGATGGTGGGGAGTTGATATCAGGTGTACTACGCAAACATTCTTTACTTTCTGGACAACCTTCGTAATTCTACTAATACTGAGTAACTCAATATCATCAGCTTTATACTTTGTATGACTTTTTACTTTCGATCTTATATACTTTATAAAATAAAATTATGGTATTTTACTTTTTGAAGCCGTTATAGCGTTGTGCTGCAATTTAAAAATTCACAATGCCTAGCGTTACACACACACATACATATATACATGTGTGTGTGTGTGTGTGTGTGTGTGTGTGTGTGTGTGTGTGTGTGTGTGTGTGTGTGTGTGTGTGTGTGTGTGTGTGTGTGTGTGTGTGTGTGTGTGTGTGTGTGTGTGTGTGTGTGTGTGTGTGTGTGTGTGTGTGTGTGTGTGTGTGTGTGTGTGTGTGTGTGTGTGTGTGTGTGTGTGTGTGTGTGTGTGTGTGTGTGTAATATAATAAGTCCCTTAAATTTCCCTTAACAACTTTTTAATTTGTAATGACCCTGTCCTTCCCGACTCTCGCGAAAATAATTAACTAGCTCACCCGCATAACGGGATAATTGTAACCATATCTCTTGAATGTTAACAGCTTGCATTTTTAAAGTAAAATTACATCAGAATCCATCAAACGATATCTTTCCACCAATCACAGTCTCCGTCCACGGAAGTCCCGCGGATTCCAAAACTTCCTGTTGCCGCTTCATATAAATATCAAAGACTCCGGGAAATCTTTTTTTTTTTTGTCTTCATCTTGTACTAATCAGCTGCAAGTTGTTCAAGTGTCTAAGTGTCAATTAAAGTGGATCAACAAGATTGCCTTGTCGAAAACATCAATGCTATATGTAACGAGCTATTCTCGTTCTTCCTCTCTAATAACCTTCTTGAGGAATAATGGGTCTCTAAATATTATTCTTTTAAAAACTTTCCTCCGAAGAAGAAGACGTGATAATTCAAATAAAGGCTTGTATTTCAAGATTAAACTTTCAAGCTCGAGAACAGAGAGGTTAGAAGCTAACAGGAGAGCATGTAGTGCTTAACGTAAGGAGAAGCGAGAAAGCTTGGTAGATTATTTGATTAATATTAAACTTGACGGTTTGGTCATTTATATGTTAAATTGAATTCGGTCGGTTTGAATAAGATTACTTTAGAAATTATTTTTGAATATAAGAAGGTGTATTGCCTGTGTGTGGGGGGGACATGCTGAGTGTAAGTGATCTGATATATATTTATACCTCCAATTATCTTGTCTACCTCGCTATTGCTCCCATATTTATCAATTGATACATTTCTTAACTTGCGTCGTTGAGAATTGTTAATAAATAGAGTTTATACTGACTATGGCTAATCTTCCTTCTAACCCTCTTACATTAATCGATGGGATAGCCCATCCATTACAAACATCCGTAATCTAAATAAAGATCCGGATAAGGAAGTTCCTTAACGCGAATATATATACATATATATATATATATATATATATATATATATATATATATATATATATATATATTCGGGTTAAGGAATTTCTTATATATACGTACATATATAGCATAAGAAGTTTTTTAAATTTTGAAAAACCTTATGAATGAACAGAATATTTGAACAATTTTACATAAAAATCCAATTTGTAATTTTGTCTAAATTTTACAAGTAGAACAACAAGTACAAGGTTAATGACAGCTTTGAATTCAATGGAGAACATGTGACTGTATTTATCATGTGATGGTTATGAATTGTTCGCATTGTTCTTATTTTACAATCAATTAACACTTTTCAATTAAAGCTCTTCGAATTGCAAATTTTTATATTTTTATAATCCTTTGTATATACAGTCAGACCTCCATTTTATGAATCTCTGCTTAGTGAATTTTTCTGTCTAGCGAACTTTTTCCTGGAACCAAAAACATTTTACTATTTTCTTCGTAAAATAACCTCCAAATGGCGAAGAGCATTTTCTATTTCTGCATTTCGGAATAGAACTAGTATGAAATTATAACAGTTGATATCGAGCACCCTACGTTTTTACTACACTGACCTTTAATTTTCTTTTTAATCATTTTATCCTTATATTAAGAGTTATTTTTTTACTTTTTAGTTCAATTAATTATAAAAGCGTGGTTTTTAGTTTTTTAAAACTATAATTTATATATGTGTGTGTATTATGGATTAGATTTATAAAATACATATTGAGTTACAGAATAAAATGAGAATATAATTACTTTTTTTAATATAATATAAATAGTTCTTAAGAATTTAAAATTTGCTTTATGTTGTTTCTAAGGTACATTAAAAGATGAACCTCTCTTTAGCAAATTTTCCACCTAACGAACTTTTTTACGGGATTTAGTGACTTCGTAATATAGAGGTCCGACTGAATTAAAATCTATACTAGTTGCTATTTTCTAACATAAATATTGCTCACTCTTTTTGAAAGGTAGGAAAATTGTGTTTGTTCAATGTTACCTCCTATAAACATAAAGAAGTGAATCTTGAAACGAAGCATCTCTCTGTCGATGTGCCAGAACTTGTATTTGGGTTTCACGGTTTTTTTATCCGCGGAGTCAGATGAAACTGTGTAAATGTCCATTTCTTTTCCATTTTCCAGAGGGACCATCGTGCTTCAAGGAGAAATCTATTATATAAATATGACAGACAATTAAACTGACAGATATTAAACAATAAAGAAAGTTTTGTTTCTTTTATGATATACAACAATTCCAAGGATTATTTCTACTTCTTATCTGACAAAATTCTAAGATTTTTGGGGGGGTCCGTTATTCTAGCACGTGGTTATTTCTAGTTATTTACTGAACCTCTGACCCATAGGTTCTCAATGTGGGCGTTTCAGGCTTTCAGGAGGTAGTAAAAGACCCAGAGAAAATTAGGGGGCATTGAAAAGGCATGGGTGGGGACTTGAGCAAATTAACCAAATAAAGTCTAAAAAAGGACTAAAAAACGTGCTAATTATATACTAACAAAAGTCAGCTTCAATACTGGTTAATTTATGCTGGTTGTATGTATTTAAATCAATTTCTATCACGTGTACGAAAATTCACATATTTCGGTAGTTCGGGAAGTAGATAATAAACTTTAACCCTCAACTTCGCAATTTTTTAAATTTCTATGAGAAAATTATATAAGATAGTTCTCAAGTAATAATAAAAGGGAAAAATATTTTTAAAAAATTAAGCAGTTTTAAATTGAATTTCAGTCATGTTTTTGTTTGGAGCAGAAGTGCAACATTGAGCAGTAGTGCAGTAAATTATAAAACTTTTTTTATATGAGGATTTTATTATTCATCATAAAATGTTTAAATTTCTTACCTGGTAAATTATTTCGTCAATAAACACGAGGAAAAATAAAACATAATGGATTCAAATAGCAAAAACACAGTTCTTGAGGTATCAGAGATTTTTATAATTGTTGTGATTTCTGGAAAAAATGTACTTCCACTAGTGACAAAATTAGCATGTACTTCGTTGCAGTAATCTTTTTTTTTCTCAGATAAGTGATTTGTAGGTAATTAAAAAAATATTGAGTGTGTTAAATTTAAATATATCATATGTTGTAGAAATGCAACAGTGCGAAGTTAAGGGTTAAGATTACATTGCATTCAGACTTAGATTAAATTGAGTGATATAGTAAATTCTAATCTCTGTAGTGTACTTGTTGTCTTTGTCTGTGTGCACAGTAGGAAAAATGTTTTGTCCATGGCATTTCATTACATATATTATCCAAGAAGTGATTCTTTAAAAGCTGAAAATGTCAATTTATTCATTTTGAAAGCAAAAGTTTATTATAAATTACTTCGTATCATCAAAACCCCGGTCTGTCTTTATAACAGGTAAGTTTAAACTTTTACTCCACTCTTTTAAATAAAGAAGTTTAGTAGTGTTTCAATTCCAACAATATTCTATCTACGATTAAAATATATAATACTACACATTTGAATATATTTGTGGCAATAGCTATTTCAGACTCGCAATCAAAAAAAAATTGGGAGCTTTAGAAAACAAAAATTAAATAAAAAAAATATATTCTGTTAGTAATAGAATTTTTTTAAAAAATTTAATTCTTGTTTTTACCATGTCTTATGTGCGTTCTTATTTCTTTAGAGTGGAAGAGGGCAGAATTGAAATATTCATTAGAAAAAGGGTTGCCGGTTCAATAAAGGTTGGAAACCTATGCTCTAACCGTTCACAAACAGATTTGTATTCAAAACATAGCTGAAATCCTTAAAGATGTCCGTGAGAAGAAGTGTAAAACATATGTATTTACTTTATGAATGTAAACTTGGGACGATTGTAAAAAGAAAATTATATAGCGTTTGGATAAAAAATGATTACATTAAAAACATTCCAGAGATTTAAGAGAAATTATATAAAGAGAATTAAAAATTGAGGTGGTGACTTTTTTTAAAACAATAAAAGCAAGCAGTTATTAATTTTAAAAAAGTAATGAAACAGTTTTATATAACTTTTCTCTCAGGGTACTTAGTTCGAAGGTGGATATTTTGATGAATAAAATTTATTTTGTGTAAAAATATACACAAATATTTTTCTTTTCAGCTGAAAAAACGACAGAGCTTTCTTGGTTACCAGATCTGTGTATGGGAGAAAAACAGAGTGGCAAGAGAAAATCGCTTATCCCATATAATTAAAACTATACCGTGCCCATAAGTCTGGAGACGGTTGAATGTAATTTTAACGAACTGTACTTGAGCCTTTCTATTTGCTTTACTGATGAATTGTTGTATCCTAACTACTCGTCCATGAAAATTATACTTTCTAAAAATGTGTTTGATATTTTTTTGCGTTGGTAGATTTTTTAATCCTCTGATATATTTCCATTGTCAATTTTAATGCAATTTTTCACGGTGTCAAGTAATATTTCTAAATATCCATTATTTCTTATATTCAATGAATCGCGTTGGGCATACTGTATGTGCCGTATTTTCGATTAAATTTGATATTCGTATTTCAAAATATTGATATTAACTACAGATGTGCTCACATTTTGTATTTCACGCATTAACCTCACAGTTTTCCATGATTTTAAAGAAGAATTTAAAGTTGTTTTTTTAGAGTACATGGTACGATTTACGCAAAAAATTTTAATTTAAGGATTCTCAAAAATTTTTTGGTTGCCTCCTCTACGTGTATACTTTGTAAAACAGATTTTGCGCTCAGATTTTCATAAGAAGCTAACCCTTTAATTTTTTAAGGAAAAAAATTTAAATTTGTGAATTGATTTCAAAATGCTTCTTTTTCAAAAATTTACGTACACGCATGAAATTTGATTTACAAGTACGTCAAATTATTTGTAACAAAAGTTGGTGCGTGTTTTGCGATAACATGATTGGTATTTGTACAATACTTCTTTTAATGAATGCTTATTGAAATTCTTTAAAAATGTATAAATTCTGAGTTCAATTATTTAAAAAAAAGTAAGTTTGGCTTTGATTCAAAAATGCATCCCAACCTTTGTTACATGTACTATTAGCAATAGGTAAAAAAATTCAAAGCATTAGGCTCAATAGAAAAAAAGCCTTATTAGGCAAATTAGTTATCTTATCTTTCTGAGTTTTAGTTATTTATCTTTTCAGTTTAAAGTTTTGTTTTGTGTATGTGTCATTGGGATGTGAATAAAAACGAACGCAAATGTTATCATAATTCTGCATTTTTTAAGTTTAAAGATTTCTAATTTTGTGAGGTTATAGAAAAGTATATAAAGAGTCATTTAGGCTAAAAAAATTAGATTTGATTTTTTGACCGATTTTAGTGAATTGAATCGTACTGTGTCCTCTTAATATTACAGCAAAAATTTGTCAAGTTTTTCGAATTATGTTAGCAATTTAACTCGTAAATACCCAGTTTGAAATTTCAAGTCGAAAAAATAATTTGAAATATACGTATGCTGTAATTTTTTCGGGACTATTTAGAGCAGGGGTGTCAAACACGCGGCCCGCCAGTACGAAAGTACCGGCCCGCCGACTCCTCTTAAAATTTTTTAAATATCAGGGTTTTAAAACTTTTTCATTTTGATATTTATTTGAGGTGGACCTTATAAATATAAACCTACAATACATTTGCCTGTTGCCTGTTCTTGTTTTAAAATAAATCCTTTTCGATAATAAAATGGTTTTAAAATTAAAAATATTTTTTTATATTTTATTAAACGTTTACATTTGATTTTACTATATAATAAATTACTTTTTTTTATGAAATTCTGGAATGCATTATGCATATTCTTTACTAAGTAATGGTACACGATTCTTCGTGTGTGTGACTTTTATTTCTCTTCCTCCTTTTCTATTTGGAGTATCCAAGAAGCAAGAGGCAATCCGAGATGTTTTTTAAAGTTTAAAAAAATATTCAGGACGGTTAAGTAAATGTATACTTAATCGTTTGCAAAAACTCAATTACATTTCAACAATGAGTAAAGAAAGATCAGTTCAAAAGGAAAGCCATAATTTTCAAGAAAATGGCAACTTCAATATTTTTTGTGTTCAAAATAAGATTCAAATATGCTAGATATCTAAATATTATTTCAGTTGCTATGGAAAATTTCTTAAAAGGCACCATGACATAAATTATGACGCAAACTATGACCAATACTTAGCAAACCTTTGTAAAGACAAATTGTCCGAATTGTATGTGTGAGAATTCATTTCTTCAAAAACAATGAAGAACACTCATTCAATTTGTTAAAGACTATGCTGTTACTGTCAAAAAAAGTTATATATTATTACATTTAATCTCGCAAGAAGATCGAAATCATTTACTGAATAGAATTTGTTAGTTTTTATTTATTTAAAACAGCAAAAGTATTATGTTCAGCACAAGCAAAGCAGATTAAAAACGTAAGTCGAAATATTGCTGGTAGTAGAATAGCCGAGAATTTGAGAAATCAGCATAATTCAACATTTCAAGCTACTTTATTGAAATGATGAAAGTACAGATATTCAAAACTTCGCTCAGCTAGTCGCTTTTTTTCATGGATGCGATGTTGAAGAACTTTTGGAAATCATTCATTTTCAAAATACAACATCTGGACCATATATTTTTAATGTACTTATATAGATATTTTGAAGAATTATAACTTACCATTGAAAAAGTTGATTTGCCTTGCATGATGGTGTGCCTAACATGATTGATTTAACTAAAGGAGTTGTTGCAAGATTAAAAGAAACATGCAAACAACATGTTAATAATAATTTTGAGCATTTTCATTGTATTTTACACCAATAGATACTGTTCTCCCAAGTTTTAAACATTTGACATGTTTTAAAAATTGTCACCAAATTTGTAAATTATATTCGAGAACATGGATTTAATCATCGTAAATTAACTTCATTTCTCGAAGATACAGTTAATCAATTCAACTGTCTACCATATTAAATGGAAATTCATTGACTTTCAAATCAAAAAGTGATAAAATGATTCCTCAAATTACTGGATGATATTATAATTATTTAGGAAAAAAAATACTATGAATGTGCTGAATTAAAAGATGGACAATGGATAGGGGATCTGGTTTTCTCAGTTGATATTACAAGCCATCTTAATCAATTTAATTTTAAGCTTTAAGGCCAAAATCATGTTGTTACAACTATATTTGATAATATTAAATATTATTACTTTGGCAAAAATAAGTAGGAAAAGAAAACTTGTCTCACTTTGAAAGAAGTCAAGATCTGTTGATTAAATTCCATAAATTATAATTTACTGAATACGATCACAAATTTAAATTGTTTGAAACGGAATATTATTAATTCTAATTTTAAGAGCTGCGAGTTAAAAATTCGCACTTTTACTTTATCTCTACCTATTGATATGGAAATTGTTGATGAGAAAGCTTACAAATAAATTAATCGAAATCCAATGTGATTCTTTGTTGAAGCAAAAATCTATGGAAGTTGGAGTTTTATATTTTTATACATACTCGTATTTGTCGGTAGATCTTTTTCCTAAAAATTATCATTTATTATGCGAATAATAACTATGTTTGGAAGCACTTGTTTAAGGGGAAATTATTTTCTTTAATGATAAATAGCGAGAATTCAGAAAGATAAGATTATCGTCCACTTTAAAAATTAAATCAGCTCAGTATTTTTAATCAAACCATGAACAGTTGATTTGTGAAAGTATTGATGTCAAATATCTTCTAAAAAGTAATGTTACATTGAAATTCTTAAAAAAAAATGTTTTTGTTTTTTTATTAAAAAAAATAAAATATGTACAGATTAAGTCTAAAAAATAACATGAAATTAAAACGACTACATGTGTGTAATGCACAAAACATTGAGCTTTACATTAATAAATGCATAATACATTATAAAAATCGTATTTTATTGACTTTTTGAAGATCCTAAGCATGCGGCCCTTAACTTATAATACACTCATGTCCATAAATTAAGGATAATGAAGTTCAGGCAAAGAAAGAGACAGAAGCAAAACAAATTTGACTTATTTGTTAAGTCTATTTATTAAACAAAAGGTCAAGAGCAAAAAAGATGCTATATGTTTGACATAATTAATAAAAATTGCGAATTCTACTCCCTGGAGCAAATTTCAAAAAAGAACCTATTTACAAAAAAACAGTATAACATGGTTAGTATGATGGTTAATACGGAGTATGTCTCCCGGACGATGCAATATAGGCCTTACAACGCCTAGACATGCTGAGCATCAAATTATCAATCTGATCTTGGAGAATATTACACCACTCATCAAGCAATGCCCTCCGAAGTTCCGGTAGACAGGTGGGAGGGGGTGATGGGTTGCAATTCGTCGGCCAAGCATATCCCACACATGCTCTATTGGATTCAAGTCCGGTGAGTATGCTGGCCAATCCATACGGGTGATAACCTCCGATTGAAGGCATTCGTCTACAATGTTTGCACGGTGAGGACGGGCGTTGTCCTCCATAAACAGAAATTCAGCACCCATGGCGCCCCGAAACAAACGTACATGTTGTTCCAGAATGACATCCCGATAGGTGTGGCCTGTCATCGTTACACTCTGAACATGCAGGTCAGTTCTGGAACCAAGAATAATTCCTCCCCAAACGCGAGCCATCCTGCACCACCGTAACGGTGTCGTTCAATGGTGTTCTCTTGGTGGTAACGGGTACCTGGCGCTCTCCATATTAAAGTCCGGCGAGAATCAGACTGCAAACTAAACCTGGACTCGTCGGAAAACATCACACAAGACCACTGTTGTGGTGTCCACAATGCATGCTCTCTACTCCAGGTTAATCGCAGGCGACAGTGAGTTGCAGTAAATGGAATACATCTGACAGGGCCTACGAGCATATAGACCAAGGGGCCCTAAGCGTCTGTACACGGTCTGCCTTGAAACTGTCGTACCGGTAGCTGAAGAGAGCTGACGAGACAGATCTTATGCTGTGTTCCGTCTGTTTCTTTTGGCAGCAACTGCCAAACACCGGTCCTCATTCGGCGTTGTAACTCGGGGGCGACCTGTGCTGTAACATCTACTCACATTATCATCTTGGAATCGTTGCCAAAGCCCGGAGATGACACTCTGGGCGATTCCAAGTTCCTCGGATACTTCCAGCTGGGTACGTCCACATTCCAGTCGTCCAATAATTCTAAAACGTAAAAATCCTCCAAATGCTTCCTTTGTGCCATAACTATACTGTTATTGCACTGAAAGGCTTTTAAAGCGCTTGTGAACAATTTTACTTTTTTGCCACCATTCCTTATATACCCATCTCTTACACTCTCGTCATTGTGACGTACTATCCGCGCCATCTGGTGGTTTCCAGTAATTTGCATATTATTCTTCAAGATGTGTGTGATAATTCTACATGTGAAATTTTTATTTTAGAGTTCAATTTCTGTGTGATTCTGAATTATCCTTAATTTATGGACATGAGTGTAAAATAGAGCATGCGGCCCGAAACATCATACGAGTTTGACATCCCTAAAGCTACCCTTAATTAGAGTATTTGTTTCCTCAATATCCCTATACTTTTTGGAGATCTATTTTCAGTTAGTACACGAGAAACTTATAATTTCATAATTATTTAGCAATTCTTTGGGTTAGTTTTGAACTGGTTCAGTTTTAATAAGCCATCAGATATGATGTATAAGAAAAGTATTTTGTTAAAACTAACCAGAGGATCATTCTTTAAAAAAAATCATGGAAAATTTTTCTTCTCGATACTGTATATGATGTGCCAAAAATTTGGATGAATATAGAAGCATTTTTCAACACTTTATATTTAATACTTAAATGTTTACATTACCTTAACTAAAAATCTTAAAAAATAAAAGTATTTACCTATATGTTAAAAATATTGCTTCTTAATTCAAGAATTAAAAAAAAATCTTTATCCATAATTTTAGTATAGTAAAATTACCGTGCAAAGTTACCACGACCATAAATGCTTCTAATCCTTGTTGACTTCTAATTTTTTTAAAAAATAAACTAAAATAAATATAATGTTCCAAACCAAATGAGAATTTTTGTGGCCGTTCTACCAGAACAAAATTTAAAAGAAAACAATTTCATGAAGTTTATTTTTAAGAAATATTCATCAACATCAAACACAAATAATTACACATATGAATATCGTTTTCAACAAATATCATTTCTTCATCATTAAATTTTTTCAAAAAATGAATTTTTATAATGTTTTGAGAATATAGGAAGACTATGATATAAACAATACTCAAAAAATTTGAAATTCATATTCAATGTTACATTACAAAATTTCTAATTTTGCCAATGCATTTTTTCTCTTTGTTGAAGATGTTAAACTCAATCACAATTTCAAGATAAAATTCCTTAAAAATTACCAAGTAAGTCACAAAATAAAAATGGTGTAATGATATGAGTCATATAATGCAAAACTCACTTATTTTGATACAGGAGACGCGCGCAAGATGGCGAGAAAACCTTTAGAATCTTAACTTTCCACTTCTCAAACTATTGCTGACCACTTTAGATCCAGTTACATAAATGAAAAGAAGGCTTTTTTAAAAAATTTCCCCTCTCTGGCCTTCCCACGTGCATTTTGCTATCTAACCTGCTGTAAATGAAATTACTAGGGATTCAATTTTTTGTTATCTAGGGTTATAAATATTGATACATCTTACAGCGCAGTAAATTAGCGTCGAGAAAGTTAGCATAATCTTTTGTCTGTCTGCATGACGAAAATTTCTCTTCGCCGGTTGAGTTTATGTTCAGTTGTTCTATGAATGAAATGATTACACAATCACTTAGAAGGTTAAGAACTAGAAGCAAAGATTAAATTCGTGGTTTTACTGAGAAACTAAATTTAGCTGAGTTGTGTTTGCAATCAGCAGCAAACTCTGCCGCACAAGTCTGAGCATCGATCCCATTTTTCAACATTCTCGTTTCAAAACGGCTGCACCGCAAGAACAAGCGCAAGCTGTTGTATCATTTAAGGGAACCAGGACATGCTCGAAAGAGTAAAATGCCAAAATTAAGACCCTTTGTTTATGAGACATATATCATTTAAAATTTCCAATAGAGCTTAGATTTTTTTATGTCTATAATAAAGATAATTTAATTATTCTGTAGAACTACAAAAATAACTTTTTACTCCAAAAGTTTTTTTTTTACTACTTAATTTAAGTAATACATAATTTTTGAGAACTCGTAATATATACTTATGTTTAGGTACCATTTCTTTAAAAAAGTATCCTTTTTTATGCAAAATATTTTTACACATATATAAAACAATACATAAAATACAGTGAAACCGTTTTTTTAGTAAAATTTTAGTATAGTTTCTTTAAAAAAATTATGAAACTTTGAAATTTAAAATTTTTTTATTTTTCTGCTTTTTTATGCATAAAACAATTTTTAAAAAATTAGGCACTATTTTAATAGAAAAAAATTAGGTTCACTATATGCATAGGCATCTTGTATAGAAGTATAAAAAATCAGGAATCATATAGTGCAATAGTTTTTTTTTTAAATGTACCTAAGTGCAAAAAAATATGATTTTGAGAAAAAGTGAAAAAACTAAAAAAAAACAATATTTTCACATATTATACACTTAATTAGTATTTCCTTGCCTATTTTTATATGACTAATAATAATCCTTAACCATTTTCTAGAGTTACAAAAGTAATTTTAAATTCATATGTTTTTTTCCCCTTTGTTTTAGTTAACATGAACATAATTTTCGAGATCTTGTAATACATATTTTTATGTATAGGTACCATTTCTTACAAAAATATTCTTTGAATATACAAAAAAATTTACAAATATATATAAAGTAACATATTAAACATAATGAATCTGTTTTTTAATTATTTTATATATTTATATATATATATATATATATATATATATATATATATAATTGCATAATTTCTTAAAAATAATCATAAAACCTTAAAAAATCAATTTTCAAAAAATTAGACACATACTAAAAGATATTTTGTTCACTGTATGCACATGTATCCTGTTTAGATATATAAAAGGTTTCAAACAATATGCTACAATAGTTTTTTAAAGTGTACCTAAATTTAAAAATATTAAACATTGGAGAAAAATATAATAAAACTTAACAAAAAAAATTTATCCTTACATTATAGATTTGATTAATATTTCCTGCTTGGTATTCATTTTCTTCATCTAAATTCTGTTTATCCATTTTCCTTTTTAAAGACCTTTTATTTCTGGCTTCCAATGACACTTTATTTACTATACGTTCAGCCTCAAAAATTTGTTTGTTATCAATTATAAGTAAGGCACGTTCCGTGTTGTATCCTGGTTTAATGCCCAGAGCTTCAAAGACTTTTATCCTACTTACATATCCATCGTTAAAACAAATTACAGCATCCATAACTCCAAATTTCAAAGTTTCAATGCCAACAAAAACTGTTTTAGGAATTCGCTCCCAAATACATTTGTTAAAACTTTCATTGGGATTTTGTGTTCTTCCATGAAGGCACTTTTTCAATAAGTCCTTCTCTGTGAGATCCCGAAACACTTTTTTCACTTTCAATAAAATTGACTCAGGTAAAGAATGCTTGTGAATATAAAATTCCCCCGTAACAATGCTACGCTTATAACCGCACCAGCTATCCTCACCAAGAGGACACAAAGCGTGTTGAGGATTATCCTCAGTACTTAGTTTATGAAAATAAATAGCCCATATGGCTCTTTTCATGTCCTCCACAGATGACAAATTTTTACGGATTGCTAGCCCATAATAATGTTCGATTGAGTCCACTTCTTTAAGCGTTAGCCGTCACGCCCCGAAATATTTTTCCCATCTGATAGCTTAATGCCTTTTCTCATTTTTAGAATGTTTCTCAGCCTTGTGCCCATACGTTTTTGCACATGGCCAACACATTCTAATTTTTCAACTTCTGTATCGCCCTATACTTTTGCTTCTTTTATAGTAAGAAATCCTTTTGAGTCCCCATCACCAAGATACTGCGTATAACATGCTTTTCGTGATGTTTCAGATCGCTGAAATATACTTAATACCCCGACATTCCATTCCCCCCACTGAATCCTTCGTAATTTTTAGCACAATTTTCACATGGTTTTTTTTTTTACCCTTACATGAAGAACAATATTTTGTGAGAGCTTCAAAGTCGATAACCTTTCCGTTCTCAACAGAGAGACGTAGCACATACAACTCCATTCAATGAAGAATAGCCTCTTTTATGCCATGTGCCATCCACAGCCACAGCTATATTTTTTAATTATTATCATTCGCTATGACTGCTTCGTAAACAGCTGCATTCATGGAGTCTTCACTAATTGTTTTTAAAACATTTAAAAACAAAGAATTATGGCGTTCAAACTTTGCAGGTGGTGGAGGCAAATTCATGAGCCCACAGAATATTCGAGCAGCAGCTCCACCTTTTCCAATAGCTCTCATTCCATATGTCAATCTTAGGTTAACATCATAACATTTATTTGATATTTTTGATGACATTGTGCTCGTCGATTCTCCACAGTTGTGACAAATTATTTCCAAACTCACAGCTAAACCTCTACGACTTTTAAATCTTCTCTCAGCTCAATTTTCTCTGAAGAACAGCAATATTTACAACATAAGAGATTTTTCATAAGGGAAGATAATAAATCCAGTTCAACGATTATGTTTACATTTTGAGAATCTTGTTCTTTTAGTAAATCCGGTATTTTAATTTTTCTCCTAGAAGCACTTTCCACGGAATTCAAAAGCAATTCTTCAGTCGATTTAGACTTTTTATGTTGATTGCTACTATACTTCCTTCTGCCAAATTTTTTTATTCTTGGCATAATTACTCGTTTAAAAAAGTTAAGATACTTTTGAAATCTTATGAATATTAATAATTATAAGTAAAAATAAATATTTCTTACTAAAATTAATGTAAAATTAAGTAGTTGTATGCCACAAGAAACTTCGGAATAGACGAACTCGGTTCAAAACATTGCCATAAACCGAAATTTAAAGTAAGAAATTTTGTCACACAGCTTGGAACAATAGCTCACGCACAAGCGTGGCTAAAAAGTAGCGGGGTTAACATTCAAACGAAAAAAACAATCAAAAGTTAATATAGATAAAACACAAGGGAAACTACATATTTAAAGTTCAAAGGGGCGTGTCAAAAGGGGCGTGGCCATTTATTTACATTTTTATTTTTCATATTTTAGGGCTATTTTATCAACAAACATATAAGTATTATACATTTTTAGATTCAGAAAAATAAGCACTATTTTTTAGAACTAAAATTGAAAAATCGATTATTTGAAAGTATATGATGTCCCTGTTCTCTTAACGAATTTAATTATGCAAAACATGTGCAGCGTAAATGGTCCACCACAACATTAGAGTTTGGATGTGAAAAGGTGACTTGGTGTCCTTATAATATTTTTGAAAGCTAAGAAAATTAGCTCAGATTTTCTTTTGGAAGCTTTAACACCATTAGAGTTGGATGTGAGAAAAAGTTCCTCGGACCATGGATAGTAAAGTGGCCACCCAGATCTCTAGATATGACACCTTCTTACAGGGCTACCTTTGAAAAACATTGTTTACTAATCTTCAATTGGTGACACTGGTGAAATGAAAGTTGAATTCCAGTGGCCATTCAGATTGTTCATCTTGCAATGCTTTATAGAATGGGGCTAGAAATCTGATATAGGTGAGAATCAGTGGATGAAAAAAAATGCGTCAATCACACGGAAATCAAAAATGCATCGCAAAAACGACATACACTCAGACGCAAAGCACACTACGATATTACACTTGAAAAAAAAATTTAGTGGTTTTTTTCGGTCTCTTTATTAATACGGTCTAAATTTCCCGTAGGAATACATTACCAAAGGGCAATGTCTCGCGTTCTAATAATCACAACGTGAAATCGAAGGCATATTCGTACTCAGGTTCAGATTCCTGTTCGAATAACAAAAGAAATTTAAAACTCGGCTTGTAAGTATCGTTTACAGAACGTATGCTAAAGGAGGGTCGATTTCATAAAAGGGGTTCTTTGATTTTAAAAATAAAGTTACAGAAATTTCGTGAAATGAAAACCAGATTAAGATTCCTGGTAAAACTTCGGGTCAAATGGGTCCCCTTGGTAACTTTCTGGGGGGAGGGAATTTTTTCGACACAAAATAGATTATTTCCACAATCCGAAATTGTTCCTGGTTCGAGACGTGATTCTATAAGTCCGAGAAGTGCAACGTACTGCAACCATGAGGCAGTGGCCTTTCTTGCTTTGTACTCTAAAAAACCCATTATCCTTCTACGAAATGTTCCCCATTATATTTCCTTTTTCTATTTTGTGATCACGTCAATTTATACAATTTTACCTCCCCCCATTGTCTTCCCTGTATTAACTACAATAAAATCGATTAACAGATCGGATTGACAACAGGTTGGGAACAAATTCCGAATTCCCTAGAAATTTCATCGAACGAGGTACATTTGAACAATTCATTAATTAAAAGTAAAACATAGTAGAGCTAAATTTTCTTCTAGTGAAAAAACTATACCTGATAAATTTACTTTTGTGGCAACGGGAATTTGCACAGTAAGATCAGCAATAAAACAGTCGGACGTCACACTTTTTGCCCCAGCGCCTCCTGTTTGTATCAACTACTTCCCGGTTTTGTCTGAACACCGTTCGGGCACTTGGAAACGAAACTTGCCTGATTTGTCCGAGGGCCACTTGGGCAACATTTTTTCTACTCTAATCCTCTGATTTGCCGGTTTAGTGTGCAATGATTCTAACAGATATCTCTAGTAGTCGAGTAGAGTTAGAATAACCAAAAAAGTGTCTAAACAGGTCTCAAAGTTAGGTTTTATTGCATTCTTTCAGATGAATTAATGCGGCAATTTTCTTTTTGCTAAATAGGTTTACCGCACCCTCTACGAACACTATTTCTTTTAAATTTGAACTAAAAATAGGAGAAAAATGAGTGATTGTGTAATCTTAATTTTTTCATAACTTCAGGTTAACCAATCTTCAGTCATCTTCCCTTCACCCTCTCGACCAATAGCAAAGCATGCACTCAGCAACTTTAGGACTCCCTTTCCTCTATTTGGACTCTGCAAGCACCACTTTGCCACTCCCCCTTTCTACGTTCGTTCCACCAATCAGGTTGTTCCTTTTCCACTCAGGATTGCTACTTTCGTCAGGCACCAAAAGACTCAATGATATGGGATAGAGACTGGTCTCGAGAGCCAATTGCCCATAGACGTCAAGCATAGTGATGAACTTATAACAAAAAATAATTCTGATATAGACTCAGATAATGAATCCGAAATTTCTGTAAATGATTCTGGAAGTAATGAAAGTTTGTTATCGGACTTCTTTTGTTATGAGGAAAAGGAAAGTTCAGATGAACCTAACTTAAGTTCGGAACTTTTGTGAGCTTAATATTTTAGTAATTCCCATCACACTTCCCTTTCTCGCCAATTTTAGCAGTTCAATTGAACATCGATTTAGGTAATGGAACTCTACAACTTCTTGACATTTTCTTTGATGATAACCTCCTTGAATTGATAGTTTCTGAAACTAATAAACATGTGAAGATCAGATTATTCGAAATAGCTGTCTACGAATGAAAAGTAGAGCAAAAAAATGGAAACCGACATCTAAAGACGAAAGTCAGGTTTTTCACACTTTGAATATATTACAAGGAATTGGGGAAAAGCCTGATGTGGAGTAATATTGGAGTAAGAGACATTCAACAGCAACTCCATTTTTTTTCAAAAATTATTGTTTACCGATGCTTTTATCTTATTTGCTGTTATTTACATTTTTCAGGCAATGCGAAATTTGACGCTAAAACACGAGTGTCCAAAATTGCAAAAACTGTGGACGGGGTAATCAAACGTTTGAATCCTCGTTACATCGAGAGAGTAACACACCTGAAAGAAATGTGACAATAGATGAAAACTTGATGTGCGTGTGTTGTTCGAGGGAAGATTGCATTGGAAATAGTATATACCTCTAAAAAGGTCACGATTGGGCGTAAAAAGTTTTGTTTTATATGAATCAAAGACCGATTATGTAAATCAATTTATTATATAAACAGGAAAAGGAATTCTTTTCGATGGTGATTACCAGAATTTGTGCAAGTCTTCTCAAGTAGTGATGATTCTTATATATATATATATGCAACCATTGTTGAATAAAGGATATAGCCTAATAACAGATATAATTATTACACTTCACCAGAACTTGCAAATATACTTCTGAATTATCATAGAGATATTTATGTAACATTCAGACTTAACAGGAAAGACATCCCAAAAGAGTTTCAGTCAAATAAATTATAGTTTTAAAAAACTGAAAAACAGGCTTTTATAGTGTGAATCGAACTAAAAAGTAAAAAAATAATTCTTAATATCAGAATAAAATGATTAACGAGAAAATTAAGGTCATTGGGATAAAAGCGTGGGGTGCTCTGTATTAATTGCTATAATCTCTTACTAGTTCTATTCTGAAATGCTGAATCAAGGTAAAAATGTAGTACGAAACACCCCACGCTTTTACCCCAATGACATTAATTTTCTCGTTAATCATTTTATTCTTATATAAAGAATTATTTTTTTACTTTTTAGTTTGATTCACACACTATAAAAGTGTGTTTTTTTGTTTTTTTTTTAAATTTATAATTTATTTTTCATTTTTTATTTCGATCTGCAATAAAAACGTGTTTCTTTAGTTTTTAAAACGATCATTTATTCTTCGTTGAATTTATCCTTGAGTTGGATATTTGGAGCCGGAATTACTTAGTTGCTGGAATTAGTCTTGCTCTTCAATGGATATTAATTAATGGGTCTGAAGGGTACTTATTCTCTCCGCTTACGGGGCCTCGGACGAGTCCCATATCGTTGTATTTTAAAAATTCAGTCTCTATAGATACAGGTCTAACTAAAAAAGTGTGTAAGAAAGAAATATTAAATGTCAATCGTATTATCACATTTTAAACGCATTGCTATAATGTTAATTCGTATCATCACTTCTAAAAATAGTGCTTTATCAACATACAAAAACATTTAGCAGTTAGAACATCAAATTATCACCTTTTAAACGTATTGCTATAATGGTAATTCATATCATAACTTCTAAACGTATTGCTTTATAAAAGTAAAAATTATTTAGCAGTTAGAACATAATTTTTTTTTCACATGTGTGTGCGTGCACGAGTCTTTTTTTTATTTCCATTTTCAAGAAAACTAGACTTATATTATGGCTAACTCACCCCCTCTTCTTTTTCACCTAAAGAAGAACTTTTTGTTTTTTTTTTCGCGTTAATTACGAGCGTTCTCATTTTTAGGGTTGCACCTTATTAAGGGGTAGGGTCTTTTAGTCACCATATCTGCAATTAGTCGTCATTTTTGGAAATGGAGTGTGGAATTAGTCGCCAAATCTGGAAACGGTATAACAAATTAGTCGCCAAACCTGGAAACAATATAATGAATTAGTCACCAGATCTTAAGAATCCTTATTTTTGAGTATCCTAATCAGGACAATGGAACAAAATTATGAAATTATAGTATTGTCATCGGTCCTTGAGAAGTGTACAAAATTTCGAATTAATCTGACCTTTTAAAGTGGGTAAAAATCGAGCCCAAAGATTCCATTACATACAAGTGAAGCTTATAAAAGCGCTTTAAAAAAAAGCAGAAGAACGTAGAGATTGTATGGGAGAATTAGTGAAAGATCGTATACTTTGTGACGAATCTGTACGGAACCTTCCACAAATCTTCTTAGGCGTCTTTCTGGGGAATATAAATTCGCGTTTATATATATTTCCAATCAACTCTAAAAAGAAGTTTGGGATATTCAAATTAGATAAAGTATTTAAGTCGAGGGTTGCGAGATAGCAAGAGAGATGATGGTAGGCTATTAAGCCAACAACGTTAAAAGTAAAACTAGAAGATTCAGAGATTAGATTCGTGAAGACGTCGTGCTGCTAGAACTTTGTGAGTATGATTTGATCGCTTCTGAAGCAAAATATAATACTCTCAACTACTCTAATTTCTTAAATCGATTATCATTTACTGAAAAGAAGCCTCGCCAAGATAATCAAGTACCAGAAGCTATGGCAGAGATTTTTAATTACATCGAAAATCTAGACAATTCACATTGAAAGAGCTCAGAGATGTTCTGACGGGGTATGTACCAGATGATAAAACTACAATTACGAGACTTCAACAACAATATTTGACACATATAATAATTACGATCTTTTATAATTATATCTTTTTGTGACACACAAGCTAATATATTATTAAAAGCTTGCTATGATAATGAAATAGGGATCCCGAAGAATAACGGTTATGAATTGTAGAAGCTTCAGCAGCTATTATTCATGAAGACATCCGGTCATCTGCCGTTGAAACCAAGTCTTATCCACCTCCAAGTAAAATGCTGGGTGATGTAAATAAAAATAAATCAAAACATCTATTGCATTTTTTACAAAAAGTCATAATGAAAATCAGAAATGAAAAAATAGTTAGTTTAAAAAAAATGCATGTCAGTAAGTCATGCAATAATGACTGCATTACGAAAACAATCATTTTCTACACGGCTACTGTTAAGCCTTTCTGCATTTCTTCATAGAAGATATGGATCTAAAAGACCAATAGATGTGTTATATAGCTTGGCATTTGCAGCTTCGTATTATAAAACTGTACAGTACGAAATTTCAGCTGTTTACCATCCACAGTCTCGTATTTTATCATCGGAATCAGGCGCGTGAGTACAAAATGTTGGAGACAATGCCGATACAAATGTCCATACTCTTGATGGTAACAAAACACTCCATGTTATGGGGATGATTAAGATTGTTAATCCATAAGATGCTGTTCTTTACGATGACCCCATTCAAAATAGTACAAACAAACCAAGTGCAAAAGAATTAGCAGCAATATCACGTGTATCTTCTAGCTCATGAAAAGCCAGCAAAATTCAAGTTGAAAATCTATGACACGACATTGGCATTTTTTAAAAATGGAAGAAAAACTTTTCATTAGAATATGAGAGAAACTTCCGAATTTGGATCAACTAGATCCATATTCCAAGATGAAAACCAACCGGTACAAACATTACATGAAAATGGAGTACGAGTCTTGTTGGCGATATACGATGCTCCAAAATCTGAGAACAGTACTGATAATCTTCTTTACACTTAATTAAATAAACATTAAATTATTTTGATTTTTGATAAAAATATACATAACTAATAGTTTTTGAAATAAATAATGCAATAAGAAATGAATTTAAAAAAAACAAATTTCCCAAATAAAACAGCATATTAAAAATAGCAAATGAAAATTTCACTACAATATATCACACATAAACGAAGCCTATCATAGCAGTGAAAGTATGCAGAAATAGAATACTGACTAAAAATCAATAGCTCTTTATTATGCTTGTATATACTAATGCGACGCTTGTTAAACCCAAACTATTTAATTTATTCCCATTAAATCCATTTTAAATAAAAAAAACCCGGTTCTACTCTTCTATTAGCGTCACATTATAGCTTAAGTTTAAACATTAGATCTTTTAAAGACAAATAAACAGTACGCTAAATCAAAAGACATTCTTTAAATAACCATTAATTTATTTAAAACAATAAGATTGAAATTAAGTTAAAGCATAAAGAGACACATAACAGGATTTTACTTAACTCTGAGAAAGAGGCGAGGAAGAGGAGTCATGTCACTGCTTGGAGTCCCCCCGCGGTGACTTAATTGGAAGGGACGTGTCAGACCAAGTGGGTGTGAGAGAGTGCGTCAGAGAGAGAGAGTGTCTCTAATCGGGGTGCATCTCGTTTTTATTCAGCGGCAACTTGCATCTGTGTGCTGGAGCGGATTCTTTACAATGTCTGCATGATTTTCTCTCATTGGTCTAGAGTCAGCGGATGAATACCGTCTCACGGTCAGTGACATCCCCAAGCACGGGAAATCCTAATGACACTCCCGATACCACGATATATTTATGAGTACAATGCCCCTTTCTAGGCGTGGGAACATGTCACCCTTTTTGGTGGGGTAAGAAAGACGCATTCCAAATTCCGTTTCTTGTCAACAGCAAGAACAGGGCAGATGTAAAAATTACAGTTGTAACTTTAGGGACCGGCGACCTCCCATCAATACAAAACAGCATTCAAACATTTTAACAATTTCTTTTTTATTCAAAACATATTTATTTTCTGTCGAATCATGGTGCCTCTTAAAGACCGCCACCTAGAGAGGATGATACACAAGAAACCTGTTGAGTATCATAGACCTCACGTTGTCGTAGTATCCAAGTTTGGAGTGTGGGATATCTGCTCAAATGTTATCCACTTGAGCGTGGATTGAAATCACGAGGTCCGTCATCAACGGACCTTGTGCATTTTCAAAATGCGACGTTGATTAAATAGTCAATCAAAATACCTTATTATTTATTAGAAGTAAATTTTGAAATTTCCATAAACGTAATAAAATAATTTTTTTTTACTGAGTTAAATCTGTTTTCTTAATAATTCTCTCTCTCATTTGGAGTCACATCTACTCGTTTAAGACTTCCAAGGGCTCAATTCCAGTAGGTTACATTATGGATGAAATAATGAGTTTTCCACTGTTAGGCTCTAAGTACATTTCCGCATTGCCAGAGCTCAGGTGCTCCCTCTGGCAACAAAAACTGGGCGTCAAAATTACTTGCGGTAATTGGTATCACCTTTATGATGCCGCACTAAAAAGGATACAAGCTCCGGGGGTCTGCAATGCGCAGCCGCCCCATTAGAGAATTAGTATTAGGCTTGCATTGTGTTTTAAGAAGTTATTCGCACAATTTCGGATTTCATAATTATAGATAATGCCGTTAAGATTCTCCTAAAAAATTTTCCGATTAGAAGAAAAAAATTTATTTTTTTTAACTCATGCATCTTTTACATATGTTTGTCGATATTATCGAAAGATATGTATGCATTGAAAATAAATTATGTAAAGAAACACGCATGGATGAAAACACGTGATTGCCTTTGTCATGTGACCTTGACATCGCATGAATCGAGCCCATTAAATAAGGGCCTATCGAGCCCATTTTTTTTACTGGGGTACAATTTTAATAATTTGAAAATTTGGTGACACATTAACAATAAAATAAGTTTAAAAATCTTACTTAGCTATAATACACTTTGTAAAATAGTTTTTGATAATTGTTTTCAATGTTAAATAAAATAATATGTACCGTAAAAACAACGAACTGTTTATTGAATAATTAATTATATATTTAATGCAAACTGTGAGCTTGGTGATTTTTAATAATTTCGATTATGAATTCGTTATTCGTCCTAAAAGTGATAAATCATTCTCATTTCGACATCTTCGTTTAAAAGTTTCTATCTTTTTTTCACTTTTATATTTGTTAATGCTGAATATCCGAATTCATACAAAAAAGATGTAGAAAATTGTAACAATATTTTAAAGCTTTTTTTATGGCTATTACACTGAGTGTTTCTAAAAGAATATATATATATATATATATATATATATATATATATATATATATATATATCGGAGTTTATAAACGCTTTATAGTATTGATTACGTATAACATATTAGTATGACTCATACATCGAGTGAAAGACCAACTGAAACAGTTTTGTTTGTTGGCATGTGTGCGCTTGCGCTCAAAAGTTATGCTGATTGTTCCCCCTTTCTTGCCGATCTGCGCGGGCAGAAAGCCTAATGACGACCAGTGAACAGAAAGCGCTTAGTTTTCTCCAGTTTGTAAAGACAGAATCTGCTATTACTGTGCAACTAGAGTTCCTTATTGCTCGGTTGTCAACCTCCAAACGATATTAACATTCGTAGATGGCATCAACAGTTTGAAACAACTGACTGTCTTTGTAAATGGAAATTACGGGATGACCAAGGTTTGTCGAAGAGAGTGTTGCTCGAGAGAGAGACTCTTTCTTGCGTAGTCCAAAGAAATCAGCTCGGCGCGTGCCGTGAGTTAGCAATACCAACGACGACTGTTTGGAAAGTTATACGCAAACTCGTTGAACTACGTCCTTATCGTCTGCAGTTACTACCAGCTCTAAAACCGACAGACGCGTCAAATTCGCAAACAACGTATTGATTCCTGCTAATGAAAATTTTATAGATTATGTCGTATTCAGTGATGAATCAACGTTTCACCTCAGTGGATATATGAATGCTTGCATCTGGAGCTTTGAAAATCCTCACGAAGTGCTGGAATTGCAACAGGACTCACCTAAATTAAATGTTTTCTGTGTCATGTCTCGGTGAGCCTTTCCTTTTCGAAGAACCTGCTGTAACTGGTTCTGCCTATCTTGATGCTCTACAACTATGGCTAGTTCCTGAGTTAGAATAAAGTGAACCAGATAACTTCATTTGGCTGCAAGATGGTGCCCCGCTTTACTCTCATCTCTCAGTACGCGATTTGTTAAACATCACTGTATCCAGCCAATGGATTTGCCGCAAAGGTCCTCCCGACAAAGCTTGTTTCGCACGGCCTCCACGTTCATCCGATTTTTATCTGTGGGAGTTCATTAATTAAGGATTGTGTGTACGCTCCTCTCTGCCACGAGCTGACTTTCCAGACTTAAGACACAAGATTGAAACAGCTGTTGTGAGAATTATCTCAGACACACGGAACAAAGTTTGAGATGATCTCGCCTATCGACTTGATGTGTGCCGTGGGACGAATGGGGCTCATATTGAACATTTGTAAACTAGCACGTAAAACTGTTTCAGTTACTCTTTCATTTAACGTATGAATTACACTTGTAAGTTATGAGTAATAAATACTAGAAAACGTTAAAACTCCGATATTAATTTCGAAAAACCCGGTAGTATAATCCAAAATGAATTAAATGATTTTTCCGGATGTTTTGAAATAAAATATCGGTTATTATAGAGCGAAGTTAGTTCTTTTTCATTCAAAGTTAATTCATATACAAATGTATCCGTGACCACAGTTAGATAACAAAACCATATTAATTTTTTTTAAAACATAAATTTCAGACGTAAAGAATAACTCTCTCTCCTTTAACGTTGTAAAATGGTCAATAACGATTTTATGAATAGTTTATTTCTTTTAAATGACCGAATAATTCAATTCTGGATATTTGTTTTTTTATCAGAGTATAATTAATTAAAAAAAATTTGGTGACACACTTTAAGAATTCGACGACACACAGAAGTGCCGCGGCACAGTGGTTGGGAATCACTGAGTTAGGGTAATAATTCGTAATACTTATCTCAATCATTATTTTTTCATTGATCTCAATTAATTTCATTATCGTTTAATCCATTTTTTTCTCTTCACTGTGTATTTTCCTTATTGTGGAATGGTTTTTTTAACTGATCTTAAATGAATAAGCAGATGACCAATTTATGCTACTTGTTTTTTCGTTGCTCTTCGAATATTCTTCTAGGTGATGGCTCAGCTCCATGATGATCAGCGAAATAAGTCACATCAAATGAATCGATTGTAAGAAATTGCTCATGCGCGGGTAATGACACATCGATGGCACCTTTTTGTTTCCGGACACACAGATGCAGGATGATGCTTAGCACCATTCCACTCCCCGCAAAAATGCTCGCGTAAAGAAAAGTCTTGTGGCCCCCAAAAGTGTCGAAACCAATTCCGGCCAACACGCAACCCAATCCGGCACCTGAAATAAAAGTCGATAGAAATGAGAGAACGATAGACATATTTGGTGTCCCATAAATGAACGACAATTTGAAAAATCAATTAAAAAGAATGGAAGGCGATATAAAAATGTGCAGTTTGCTGCTTTTTGATTTGGTAACCAGTGAATTTATTTCTGTTGCGTTTCTAAATTAGTTACGAAGTTCGTCGACAGATGGCGTTTCTGACTGAAATAATTATATAAAAAATGTTTTGTGTCCGTTTCGTCCGACAAGTAGGCTATCGTGTGTTTTGAAAATGGCTTACTCGCTGGAAAACACAGCAATGCTAGTGTGTTGGATAAAACGGCACATAGAAAATTCTCTATAGTTTTCAGTCAGAAGCTCCATGTTTTGGCAAACTTTATAACCAATATTGAAACTTGGTGAGTAATAATATTGTTAGTTACCGAAACAGAAAGCAGCAATCCGTATATTTCTCTCACCTACCGTTTCTTTTAACTGATTTTTTTAATCTTCGGTCATTTTTAGAATACTTGGTTGAATAGAACACTTGAATAAATGTAATAGATTCTTTGAAAAAAACTAAGCTTTTTAACTGAAGAGGATGTAATAGACGAAATCACATGCCATTGATGGTTTCGTAAATTTAGGGAAGGCGACAGAAGCTGCCGTGATCTGGATAGAAGTGGATTACCATCACACGCGTTGGAGGACGCTATTAAATCATAAGAAACAACTCGAACCCAACCACGCAAGAATTAGCGAAGACCCTCAACTTCCCCGGACAACGGTTAAGACACGGCTGATTAACTTGGAGTTTACGAGAAAGTTGGATCGCCACCTGTATTTCCTTGTTTTCCCGGTACAAATATGACTCATTATTGACACGAATTGTCACAGGATATATTTAAGTAAAATGTGAATTTATTTTTAAGCTATAATAAAGCAATCCCCAAAATATTTTAACAAAATTACTAGAAAAAGGACTTAATAAAGGGCTAATTTATCATAATAAACTTTTTTCTTTGCAGAGAACACAATGCTAACAGTAACTTACCTAAACCTTTATGGGATGTGAATAATAGTGCTTGGGTAGTTGCTTCCGTTCCAGGTTTGGCACTCAACTTCGCGTACGAAGCTACAGCGACGTAAAATAATCCATAAGTGAAGCCATTTACAAGTACATCAAACTACATATAACAAAATTTGTTATGGGTTGTACGATAACATGCTTAGTATTTGTACAATACTTCTTTTTATTAATGCTCATTGAAAATTCCTTAAAAAATGCATAAATTCTGTGTTCAATTATTTTTTAAAAAATAAGTATTGCTTTGATTCAAAATTGCACACCAACCTTTGTTATATGTACTATTAGCAATAGGTAAAAAAATTCAAAGCATTAGGCACAATAGAAAAAAAGCCTTAGCATTTTAAATGAAGACACATACACAAATTAGTTATTTTATCTTTCTGAGAAAAGTAAACTTAAAGTTTTGATTTGTGTGTATGAAATAGGGATGTGAATAAAAACGAACGTAAAAGGTATCATAATTTTGCGCTTTTTAAGTTTAGATATTTCAAATTTTGTGAGGTTATAAAAAAGTATTAAAAAAATAACATTTACGCTAAAAAAGATTAGATTTGATTTTGACCGTCCTCTTAATGTCACAGCAGAAATTTGTCAAATTTTTGGAACAATGTTAGAAATTTAATTCATAAACACCAAGTTTGGAGCTTCAAGCAGAAAAGGTAATTAAGAAATATTTTTATGCTGTAAATTTTTCGGGAATGACTCTTTAGAGTAATTGTTTGCTCAATATCCCTATACTTTTCGAAGATCTATTTTCAGTTAGTACAGGAGAAACTTATAATTTCATAATTATTTAGCAGTTCTTTGTGTTACTTTTGAACTGTTTTAATTTTAATTAGCCATCAGATATGATGTATAAGAAAATCATTTTGTTAAAACTAAACAGTTAATTTTTTCTTTAAAAAAATCATGGAATTTTTTTTGTCTCGATACTGTGTATGATGTGGCGAAAATTTGGATTATTAGAGCTGCATTTTTACAGCAATTTATATTTAATACTCAAATGTTTACATTCCCTTAACCGAAAATCTTAAAATAGAAGTAGAAGTATTTAGACCTATATATTAAAAATATTGTGTCTTAATTCAAGAATTAAAAAAAAATCTTTATCCATAAATTTAGTACAGTACAATCATCGAGCAAATTTATAACAACCGTCACTGCTAATAATCCTCGCCGACTTCCAATTTTTTTTTAAACAAAAGTAAAATAAATATAATGTTCCAAACCAAAAGAAAATTTTTGTTGCCGTTCTACCAGAACAAAATTGAAAAGAAAACAATTTAATGAAGTTTATATTTAATAAATATATATCAGTATCAAACACAAATAATCACATATATGAATATCGTTTTCCACAAATATCGTTTCTTCATCATTAAATTTAAAAAACAAAATGAATTTTTATAAACCCTTGAGAATATTATAAGTCTATGATATAAACAATAACCAAAAAATTTGAGCTACATATGCACTGTTACATTACGAAATTTTTAATTTTGTCAATACGTTTTTTTTTTCTTTGTCGAATATGTTAAACACAATCACAATTATAAGATAAAATTCCTTAAAAATTGCCAAGTATGTCACAAAATAAAAATGTTATAATGATATTAGTCATATAATGCACACACACAAAACTCACTTATTTTGATACAGGAGACGCAAGATGGCGAATCACTTTAGAATCTATTTTCCACTTTTTAAACTATTGCTGCCCACTTTAGATCCAGTTGCATAAATGAAAAGAAGGGTTTCTTAAAATTTTTCCCCTCTCTGTCCTTCCCACGTACATTATGCTATCTAACCTGCTGTAAATGAAATTACTAGGGATTCACTTTTTTGATATCTAGGGTTATAAATACTGATACATCTTACTGCACAGTAAATTAGCGTAGAGAAAAAGTTAGCATAATATTTTGTCTGTCTGCATGACGAAAATTTCTTTTCACGGTTGAGTTTATGTTCAGGTGTTCTGTGAATGAAATGATTACACAATCATAGAATTAGAAGCAAAGATTATATTGGCGGTTTTACTGAGAAACTAAATTTAGCTGAGTTGTGTTTGTGATCACTATCAGCAGCAAAGTCTGCCATACAAATCTGGGCATCGATCCCCTTTTTCAACAGTCTCGTTTCAAAACGGCTTCATCGCAAGAACAAGCACAAATTGTTGTATCATTTATCGAATTTAAATCTGCAACACATGTACAGCATAAATGGTATGTTGAAAGATGTAATGTATATAAAAGATGTTGAAAATGTATTATTTATTTTTATTTATATTTTTAATTACATATTACAAACTTTAAATTTCAGATGGCAACGTTAGTAATAAAATTGTATTATTCTTTTTCAATTACTATTGAGTACTTTGCGAATGGCAACACCGGTGTTCTGTTCGATTGTTTATGTTTTAGAATAAATGTTAGAAAAAAGTTCGTTTTGGATCGGAGATATTCGAAATTATTTATCTCTTTTATTTCAAATTGCTAGTCGCCTTTGCTCAAGTTTTAATTAAAACTACTTCGATTTAAAAGTGTGGAAAAGGTGATTTGGTGTCCTCATAATATTTTTGAAAGCTAAGAACATTAGTTTAGATTTTCTTTTGTAAGCTTTAACATTTTTTGGCGCCCGAACAGGGACATTTTGAGATAAATTAAGATGTTTCAAGAAGTAAAAGGTTTTAAAAAAGAAGATTTGTGAAATATGTTGCTGCCAAAATTGGAGAAGAAATATAATCGAACATCAAAATTGCGGGACTGAAAGATCTTATTTTAAATAGTATTGAATACAAGAAAGATCCGGAATTCGTTAAATAATTTTTAAGAAATGTTGTGTCAGAACGAAAATTGCAAGAAGCTGTAAAGGATAAAAAAGAAAAAGAACACTAACTGGAAATAAGGAAACTTGAAGCCGAAAAAGAAATAGACTTAGTGAGAATACAATTTCAAAATAGGGTGAGTCATTTTCTTCTTATTCTAATGCTGATTTAAATAATTCTAAAAGAAAATTTACGTTGCCTTGATTAAAATTTAGACAATTTGGTGATTAAGATTGGCTTTCATTTTGGAGTCAATTTGAACAAATTCATAAAGATGAGGATATTGCGCCAGAAGACAAATTCCAATATTTAGTTCAGGCAACAGTTTCTGGTTCTCGAGCAAGGGAAAATAGTTGGAAGTTTTCCGCCAACTGGCGCCAACTATCTAAAACCTATTGAGAGCTTACAATCGCGCTTTGGTAGAGAAGATATTTTAGTTGAAGTATATGTTATTTAGAGAATTGCTAAAATTGATGATTTCCGTACAAACTAAGGAAAAGTTCTCCTTAACTTCTTTGTATGATAAGCTTGAGTCTCATTTACATGCATTGGAAACGTTAGGTGTAACCACAAATAAATGTGCGTCTATATTGTACCCTATGTTTGAATCTTGTTTCCCAGCTGATTTTTTAAGGGCTTGGAATCGAAGTAATATTTTCAACAATAACCCTGACGCGAAAGAAAGGTCAAATAATTTAATGCAATTTTTGAAAAAAGGAAGTTGAAGGAGAAGAAAGGATATCTTTGGCTGTGGCCGGATTTGAATTAGGAAAGAACCAAGAGTATAAGTCCTTGAAAAAGAAGCAATTTAGCTCGGAAAATTTGAGAAATAAAGTACCTACAGCTATGAGTGCATTAACGAGTACTTCAAATAGTGATGGGAAGAAAGCTTGCATTTTTTTGTGAAGGTAAACATTCAAGTTCAGATTGCTTTACAGCTCAGAAAATGACGCTATTAGAAAAACAAAAAATAATCAAAGAAAAAAGATGCTGTTTTGCATGTTTATCTCTATTTCATGCAGTTAAGAAATGCCGGGCAGTTTTAAAGTGTCTGTTATGTTCTAAAAAAGATTTTCCTTTGATGTGTGATGTGCTTAATGTCTGTAGAGAAAAAGAAGAAACCCGTACAAAATGATGTTAATATGACCAATTTTAATAAACACAGCCCAAAGATATCTCTGCAAACTCTGAAAGTTAAACTAATATCTGACTCTAAACAGAAAATTGTGAGGTTACGTTTAGATTCTGCATCTCGCAAGTCTTATATTTTGAAAAGTGTAGCTCAAGAGATGAATTATACATCTCTTCGCTGTGAAAAAATGATGCATTCTCTTTTTGGTGGAGTTATCACTAATGAGTTCAAGCATAATTGCTATAAAGTGAATTTGAGAAATTTGAATGGAAATTTTAGTTGTAATTTTGAAGTTCTGGATCAGTCTACAATTTGTGAAAATATTAACCCCAGTTTTCAAAGATCCCTGGATAAAAGAGTTAGAAAAAAATTAGATTAATCTAACTGACTTTGGAGACAGTCAGTGAAGTCATCGATATTCTCATTGGAGCTGAAGTCATGGGGAAAATGTTGACTGGTAGAAGAAAAGTCTTATCGTCAAATTTTGTGGCTGTAGAAACTTATTTAGGAAGGACCTTAATGGGTAAGGTGCCACAGGAAGAACCTTTGGAAGAAAATTTGGCTATTATGACAGTGTTATTACTGTTTGTAAATGAAGCTGAAATCTCTAATCTTTGGCAACTGGATTTGATCGGAATCAATGATCCTGCTGAGAAAAAATCCACGTATGATATTGATCTTCAGACCAAGAAGCATGTTTTGGAAACAGTGACAATTAATAAAGAGGGTCGATATGAAGTTTGCTTGCCGTGGTCTCACGATAAGTCATTTTTGCCCGATAACTTAAGTTTGGCGAAGAAAAAGCTCAACTGCACAACTTCAAAACTTTTAGCTATGAATATATATGAAAAATATGAAAATGTTATTCAAAAATGGTTAGCTGAAGGCATAATAGAAGGAATTCCAAAGAATGAAGTACGCTGCTATGGTACCTCACAGTGATAAAATTAAGTAGCAGCACTACTCCCATTCGTCCAGTGTTCGATGTTTCAGCTAGATTAGAAAATTATCCATCTTTAAATTAGTGCTTGGCATGTGGTCCTAATTTTATTGAGCTTATACCAGATATTCTTCTTCGATTCAGAAAGAGAGAATTTAGCGTTATAGCTGACATTAGAAAGGCTTTCCTGCAAATAAATATTCGTAAGGAGCAGAGAGATTTTTTATGGTTCTTGTGGTGGGAAAAGATGGATGAAAAGAAACTAAGAGTTTTCGACACACAAGAGTTGTTTTTGGAGTGAAATGCTGTCCCTTTCTTTTGAGTTCAGTTATTGAGTACCATATTCAAAAATGTGAACTTGAAAAATCTTTCAAGGAAAGACTTTTGAAAAGTTTCTACGTTGACAATGTTCTTACTAGTGTCGACTCTAACGATCAATTAAATGAATTCATTGCCAATTCTAAGACCTTGAAGGCAAAAGGAGGTTTTGATCTAAGAGAATAGGAATGGTCTAGTGACTGTAAAAATAATTCGAAGTATGAAACTCAGGTATTAGGTCTTATTTGGAATAAGGAGTTGGACACACACATTGAGAATTAATATGAAATGGTTGGATTACATTAATACAGATAAAGTAACTGAAAGAAGTATGTTATCTACAGTACATAAAGTATTTGATCCTTTAGAATTCATTTCACCACTGATGCTTTGTCCAAAAATACTACTACAAAAGGCATGGAAATTAGGTACAAGTTGGTATGAAGAATTATATATATATATATATATATATATATATATATATAACTGGTGAACACAGTGGTTTCAAGAACTGAAGCATTTTTCTGATATACAGATTCCTAGGTATATTCAAATGTCTCATGAAGCTTCAAGTAGCTGTGCTATTCATACATTTGTTGATGGAAGTAAAGATGCATATGCTGCCGTTACATTCCTCAGACTAGAAAAGAATGATCGAATTGAGGTTTTTCTTCTAGCAGCAAAATCTCAAGTGGCTCCTTTAAGAGGCGCAACTATACCAGGAATGGAACTTCTAGCAGCTGTGATTGGAGAAAGAATAACGAATTGGATTGTTGAAGCTCTAGGCTGGAGAAATGTTACAACATATTACTGGAGTGATTCAACAACAGTGCTTGCATGGATACTGAGAGAAGAAAATTGATCTGTCTTCGTTAGGAATAGAGTTCAAGAGATCAAGTTATGTAATCCTACATCATGGAGACATGTACCTGGTGACAGGAATCCAGCAGACTTGACTTCCAGAGACTGCAAAGTGAAACGTTTAGTTTAATGAAGATGGTGGGAGGGTCCACAGTGGATGAAAAGTAATTTTGAATTTCAAAAAATTATGTCTTCCTCACAGCATGATTGTAATGAAGAAGAGATTGGAAAGGAAAGGTCTAAAACACACACAAGTTATGTTTTAACAAATAATGAAGCAGGTGGTGTTGAAAACTGGTACTATAGATACTTTTCCAATTATGATAGAATTATTCGTCTTGTTGCATGGATTCTTCGTCTCAAGCACAAATGCAAAAATGTAACTGGGAAGAAGCATGGTGAATTAACAGTCACAGAATTTCAGGAAGCAGCAATGAAGGTTTTACTTATGATTCAGAATGAATTTTTTCTCTTAGAAGAAAAAAAATATTGAAATCTCTACAAGCGTTTAAAGACGATCATGGAATTATTCGCTTGAAAACTAAAATTATTTATCACAAAGACAGTGAAGATTTTCTTAGACCTATTGTTCTTCCACCGAAGCATGAAGTGGTAAAACGTTTAATCTACAAAGCTCACGTTAAGAACTGTCATGCTGGAGTCCAGATATTATTAAATGTCCTTAGAGAAAAATATTGGATTGAAAATAGAGTAAAAGATGCTGCGCTGTTTCAGTTAACTGGAGTTGATATGGCTGGATTTCTATTTCTTAAAGAAAACAGCAAAAGCTGGGTTTTAATTTTTACTTGCGCAGTGTACAGAGCAGTCCATTTCGAGCTTGTTACTGCTGCATCGACGGATGTTTTTTAATGGCATTTAGAAGATTTGTTGCTCGCAGAGGAAGATGTGCCACTGTATATTGTGATAATAGTACCAATTTTGTTGGAGCAGCCAATTATTTAAAACAACTAAACTGGAGTAAGATACAAAAATGTGGAGCTATCAACACAATTGAATGGAAATTTAATCCCCAACTGCTGCTTGGTGGGAGAGATTAATTAGAATCTTGAAAGATCTTTTGAAAAGAGTGTTAGGGCATGCACGTCTTAATTATGAGGAAATGACAACAGTTTTGGCAGATTGCGAGTGGGTAATCAACTCAAGACCTCTGACTTACATTTGTGAAGAGGAAGCTGTAAAACCAATTTCTCCATCGATGTTTATGCAAGATGTCCATAAATGCTATCTCACGGATTTAGATGCTGTCGAGGAAAATTATTTTTGCAAGACAAGCAGTGCTTAAAGATTTAAGAAAACGTTTCAGATTTGAGTATCTAGGTGCCCTCATTCAACGAAGAAATAAAAAATCAAGGAACTTTACGGTTTCTGTTCGTGAAATTGTTATGGTGGGAGCCAATGGCGCAACACAAGGGAGGGTCCTGGTGGTTCGGACCCCGCAAAGCCCTTGATTTTTTTCTGATTGATTATAATTCTAAGTATATAGTACGTAAAATTTAATTAAGTATTTGTTATTAATTAATGCTAACTATTTATTCAATAATTAGTTTTTTACTGTGTTTTGTTCCCGAAAATCGACAAAATCAAAAGGAGCATAGTACAAGAATGGTGAACTTTCGACCCCGGACCCCCTTGAAAAATTCATGTGTGCGCTACTGGGCGCTACAATAATAAATTTTCAACATTTAGTATCAATCTTGTCAGGTTTAACCTTAAATCTTCACTGTAAGTAGTGTCCAGTTCCTTTTTTTGGTTTTGAGATTGGCAACTGCGGTGAAACTCCTTATTACTAGGAAAAATAATTAAAAACATCCTCACACGATACTCCATAATTCGGGACAAATAACAGGTTTGCCTTTTTAAAGCCAAAATTACTGGCATCCGTTTCTAAACTTTAAAATCTTCATTGGTGCATATCACGATCAGTTCCTGTTGTCATGTGACATTTTTTTTCAATATAACCATATAAATTCATTGTCGAACAAAGCCTTCTCAAACCTGGTTTCAAAATCTGAATAAAAGGCAGTTAAATGTTGAACGTAAGTTAAAACGTGCTGACAGATCGTCTGGGTAAATTTGAGAAAATTCCGGACCTCCAGTTTTATACTTCTTTAGTTTAACTCTGGAAAGAAACGCTGAAATGGTTCCTGTTCTAAAAAAATTTAAGCTGTCATCTTGTAAGGGCAAATTAACCTCATTAAATTTAGTAAATAAATCTGCTAAATAAGTAAAATTCGGTTTCCATTTGATTAAATTTTCTTTTAAAATTAAAGTCCCGATCTAGTTTAATGAGAGCCAATATCATATAGACCCCCAAATTATTTTTTTGCTGACGTGGATCCCTTGCAGGTCGTCATAGACCCCTGGGGGTCTATATAGTCCACTTTGGGAATCACTGAAGTAAAAGATCTTAATTAAAAAAGGTATCGTGCAAATTCCTCTTAAAATGGCAATAACATGCAAAAAATATATATATTGTTCAAGTTTTTAAAATTTAATCTTACAAAATAATGGCTATCTTGTGACGAATCTATACGGAACTTTATCACTAACCTTCTGAGCCGACCTTTTTAGGGAAATTTAATTCCCTACCTATTTCCAATCAACTCCAAAAAGCGGACAGGATGCCTTGTTATGCAGATTAAATTCAGTATTTAAGTCAAACGAAATGGTAAAGTTAGAGCAGTAGGAGCTAGATATTGAAACATTAAGTTATAGTGAACTTGAATTGAATTTTTATTATTGGAGATAATTTAATCTCATGAAGAATTGAGATTTCGAGCGGTAAATATAATTTCATATTTAAAGTCTCATTAAAGTTTTAAGAGTGAGATTAAAGTTAAATGTTCAATAAGAACATTATTAAATATAATTCTGGGATCTCTTATCGTGGTAATTTCTGCGTGATCGTTATTTAATAAATTAATTAATTGGATCATTAATTAATTAAGTTAATTTAAAGGATATTATCTTTAAAACCTCATAATATTAGAAGTAATTGTTAATAAGTTTCTTTGATTCTATTTGGGAAAGATAACCAAATAAAGAAAGTTATTTATAAAAATGGCTACTGGTTCTTTTATGACTCACAATTATTCTAGTTCTCAAAGTGAGGTCCCTAGGGACCTTCACAATCTTAACAGTCTTAGAATAGATTAGAAAAATTACATGTTTATTTTACATGTTACATTCAATAAAAAAAAAAGTGCCCATATAAGTAAAATTAACTTTTTTTTTCTTTGAAAATTCTTTTAACTGCTTGAAACAATATAAATTAAATATTTAGCAATTATAGACTAGTTCATTTATTACTAAACAAAATTATTACAATATATTACGATTACAAAACAAAATCATCATACTAAATATAACTACGTTTTACTTCAATTTCGAGCTATTGCTGTTAGGATCCTTTATGTATGGTAAATAATTAATGAATGTACTCAAAAGCTCATTAATGTTTTGCATTTTAAATGACCTACTATCATCCATTATAAGCGACTAAAGAAGTTATTTTTATATCAGAGGCAAATAATATTTTTCATTTGAATAACAATGTCAATCGAAAATGGTTTAAGACTATTATGGAACATTCAAGCTACGAAAACACATATACTTAAAAATGTTAATCAACATGAAAACATTCTACGAAACTCATGAACATTTATATTTATGTATGTAAAACTAAAAATAAATAAATAAAATAGAAAAAGCACAAATGCAGCAAAATAATTTTTTCTTTTCACTTTATCTTACGCAATGATTAAAATTCCTGGTCATTAAACCTTAAAAATCTAAAAAAGAATTTGAAAATTAAAAAAAAATATATTATCTTTTTTGTTGTCCGACTTTGTCTTGTCTGCATGAGCACAGGAAGCTAAAAGAACTAGTTCGGAAGTCAAATTGACACAAGATTCCCTCAGTTTTCTTCGAAAAAGGGTCTTTTTTCAGGGTCATTCTATCCCTTTCTTTTCATTCATAAAACTTGACCGTGCTTTTCATCACTTTTGATGACACTAATTTCTGCCAAAATCTACCTCTTTCAATAGTACACGAATTCACGCATACAGAGCAGTAACAGTTGTAGAAAATTAGTTGGAAGAGGAGGAACCGGATACCGAAATTCTTCTTTATCGCCCCCTTCCCCTATGGGACCAGCGTTGGGAAACACGGCTTTAAATACTAATGAATACTCGTTAAAAAAAGAAACTCTAGGACTCCATAGAAAACATGAAAATTTGGCATGCAAATTTTTAATTTTTTTTCTTCGAATTTTTATTTTGACTCGTGGAACTCCTGGGTAATCTTGGTTTATTTTCTTCATAAACTAGTTGATTTTACAGCCAATTTGCGTGGCCGCGGTAGCCGAGTGGTATAGGTATCAGACCGTGGCCTGCTTTGTCACGGGTTCGAGCCCAGTACCACTAAAGACCCGCCGTGTAGGGCAGCGATGCACGTTAAATCTGTCGAGAGCTGAAACGTCCTCCCGTTGGTGTGGTAGTTAGGAGAGGGGGGTGCCAGCTCAGGTGTCGTCCACGTCATTTGACCATGGTTCAAAATTACGTGGTCCGTCGCCAAAAGCCCTCGTGTAGCTGAACAGTGCGACGTTAATATTCAATCAATCAATCAATACAGCCAATTTGCCGCCTCCTAAGGTTGCCGCCCCGGGTAGAAGCTCGGCTTGCCCACCCCTAGCGCCGGCCCTGCTAGGGCCATGGCCCTAGGTACAATTGCAATTGATATTCTTTATTATTTTATTTAAAAAAGTTTTTATAATATAAGGAGGAAAGTGGCCTTAATTATCTGAATCATTTTGAATTAGTCAAGTTTTTTATTATAATTGGATGTTGTTTAAATGAAAGGAGTGTATAGGAGTGTATACTGAAACTTTCAATATGCTTGATTTATAAAAAATATGTTTGCTACCATTATTGTCATTATTCAGGGTTATTATTTTGTTTGCACAAACATAATAATTCATTTAATAAATAATAATAAATCTTTATAATTATAAAAACAGAAGATTAATTCTAAATAATTTCTAATAAGCATAATTCTCGAAGTAAATCCAACAGAGGTGGGCCAAAAACCAGGGAGAGGTTTGAATCTTGACTGACACTCCAGAAAAGGAAGAAATCAAAAATATCATGCTATTAAAATCCCCCCAAAAAAGAAAACGTGAAAAAACCTGAGTTTGAAATTAAGGCAACTTCCAGGGCCGATCCTAGGGTATCGGCCGCCCTCGTGCAAACACCTAAAGTGCCGCCCCCCTAGAGAACTTTTCATATTTTGACTAATACTTAACGTTGACGTTAAAAACTCATCTACTTTTATAAGAATAAAAAGTAAAACACATTATTAATAACTCAAATAAAATTTGAAGTGTAGAACTTAATTTTTTGGCCAGGTAATGAGTTATAATATAGCGACAAAATACTTTAACAAAATAATAAGCTAACACAAATATAACCTTTAAAATAAAAATAAACATTTTATAATTAAAAATGCAAAGTAACAGAATTTACTCAAAAAATACAATCTAATAAAAATAAATACTAAGGCACAAATCTCGTGAAACGGAAAGTAGTATATAAATGAGTCCTTCTACTAAGACTCAGTAATAAACTAGAGCGTAAAATCCGGTGTAGAGCGCGCACTTTTAACTCAGAAAATGAGATCGAAATTTACGAGTGCGCGGAAAACACCGGGTATAGAAATGAGAGCTTTAGAAATACAAAAAGATGAGCATAGGAAAAAATCAGACTTTGACATAAATCGAAATACTGTTTCTGTGAAAGAAATAACATTCCTTATGAACTTTTTTAAAGGGTTGTAATTCAAAAAGTACACTATTTTTTTTACTAAAGCTTGCAATCATACTCGAATAAAGTACTTCAAAACACAAGATCATTTCAGGTTTCTTCGTAAAAAAGGGTGTGCGTGTTGTGCAGCGAATATGTGTAGGGGCACGTGATACGCCAAATTTTACTACAACTATAAAATAACTTTTCTGGCTTTCTGAGAAGCAAATTTGTCAATAGTTTCGATTAAATCAATTTCTTCTGAGATTTCGGATTCAATTGAGATTATGGCCAAATCTGAAAGCCTTTCTTGTGTTTTATCATTTCTCAAGTAATTTTTAATTTACTGAAACTTTTTTCACCGGAAGCTACAGAAACAGGTTAGGTTAAAAAAATACTTCATGTTAGAGCGAAATTAGGAAAATAGGGGGAATTAGATCATTTTTCATTATAATTTCTAATATATCTTGTTACCAGGAAAAATATTTTTGAATGAAGTTATTTCATTGAAGAGCTGTATACCGTCTATATCTTATTTTGGAATTTCCTTTTTTTATTTTCTCTTATTGTTCCAGCAATAGGTTTTTTTTTTCTTTTCTTTTCAAAAGTTCATCTAAAAGTGGATAAGATGTGCACCAGTTGTCTCCTTTAAAGTCACGTTCTTCCCAAATGTTTATGTGTCCATACATATAAAATATTTTATTTCTAAATGTGTCTCCCTCTTCTAAATCTGGATCGATTTCAGTAGAGGAATCATACTTGCTGTTATACTCTTCATCATTTGATTCTTCCTCATCATAATTACGAAAAGAATTTCTTCATCCGAAAATACTGTTGTGCTATATCTGTTAAATACTGTATGTATTGAATTACTTAAATATCACATTTCTTCATCATAACTACAAGAATACGCCATTGCACAAGGAAGATCTAAAACGTGATCATGCATTTAAAACTGTTACGGCGATTCACGCGCAAGGTATGACATACCGGAAGAGGCGGTATCCAAAAATATATTTTTTGAATTCGCCTACAAGCTAAGGTCCCTCAAAGGATATGATCTTTAAGTCAACTATACGAGAAACTATCAATTTTCCAAAAAAGGTTTAGAAGGAGCGTTGAAAAAAGTTAGACGGTGGGTATGACATACCCTGCGCGGGAAGTGCCGGGTTAAAACTGAGAAAGATCTCTGATCTGATGCATTCTATATCGGTTTTGTTAAAACTATTTTTTAACGTATCTCTACATTAGGAAAAGTCGAGACTATTTCTTTTGCAACTTCTATGCTTGCTCAAATCTTCGGGTCTGCCCGAGGGACGCGATTTCCGATTCCGAGTCATATAATTTATTTCTCTGTTGCAGTGTGGAAGGAATTTCTGTGAATACTTGAAATAAAGTTATAAATTTTGAATTAAAAAATAACTTAATTCTTTTTTCATCGAATCTAAATTTTCAAACTTTTTAAAGTTTTCTATTTAGTATTGCAAACTGTAAATTTTTTTTTCATGAAATATTTAGAAAATTAAAATATATATATATATATATATATATATATATATATATATATATATATAATCTTTTTAGCTTTTTAATTTTTTTCCAAACTCTCAAAAAATTACACTTCATCTTTTTTTCAAATTTTCTGACTGCATTAAATCAGAAATTTCATATATATAATTATAACATATTTTATTTAATTCTTTATAGAGATCATAGTTTCATTTCTAGAACAAAACTTAGCTTGGCTTTCAGATTACTTATATCAAAATTATTAAAATATCTTCACCAAAAGTAAGCTTTCAAAAATTATAAGGTTTTTTAAAACAAAAAAAAACTAGAAACACAATCACAATACTCTGAATTTGTAAAGTTTCTAAATATAAGTTAATAAAACATTAATATTATTATTATACTTGTTTGTTTTTTCAAATATCTTAATACTTTGAGACAAAACAGAACAATAAAACATTTCTAGAATAATTTGAAATTTTTAAGATAACTCAAAACTTTTTGACAAAGGCCACAATATCACAAAAGAAATTAAAATTCTTTTTAAATAAACTTATATCTTAATTAGATTAAAAATAGTGAAGATTATACAACCTTACTACTTATTGAATAATTTTTTACATTTCTGTTTTGTGTTTGAAATCACTTATCTACTTTATAAATAGGGTTTATCATATTTTTATTTCTGTAATGCATTTTGCTATCACTTTAATTAAATAGTTTTAAACTACTAGGAGAAATTAAAAAAATATTACCTTTATTTCTTCAACATTTATTATTGTTCTGTAAAAATAAACCTTTCATTAAATGCTTTTTATACAAAATTTCTGCCATAGTTCTGACATTCTTATATTGTTACCTTTTTTTAAAGATTTTAAAAATTACTATAGATTGTAATAGATGAATTTTGATTAACTTTATTAGACGCATACAGAAAGCTATACAATATTTTAAAGAAATTATACGATTTTTATGCATTTTTATAATTAATTATGCACATAATTCATTATTAGGTTGCATTAAATATTCTTTTAAATTCTCTGGTCAAAAGATCTTAATCTCAAGAAGGTATCGCGCAATCACTCTTAAAGTAGCAATCAATGCAAAAAGAAAAAAGAATTTTTGCTTTACAAATTCAATCTTACAAAATAATGGTTCTCTTAGTAGTCTTAGAGTATATTAGAAAAATTATGTGTTTATTTCACATGTTACCTCAATAAAAAAAAAAAATGTTTGTGTATCGTTAAGTAAGCTTAACAAACTTTATTTCTTTAAAAATTCTTTTCACAGTCTGAAGCAATTTAAATTAAATACTTAGAAATTATATATTGATTCATTTATTACTAAACAGAATTATCGTAATACGTAATGATTACAAACAAAATCATCAAAATAAATATAAGTATATTTATTTCAATTTCGAGCTATTGTTAGGATCCTTTTAAGTATGGTAAATAATTCATGAATGTACTCAAAGGCTCATCAGTGTTTTGTATTTTAAATGAACTGCTACCGTTTTTCATAAGTGACGAAAGAAATTATTTTTATACGAGAGGCAAATAATATTTTCATTTGAAAAACGTCAAATGAAAATGTTTTAAGAAGATTACGGTACATTCAAGCTACGAAAACATACACTTAAATATGTTAATCAACATGAAAGTATTCTAAGAAACTGATGACAGTTATTTATATTTATATATGTAAACGAGAAAAATGAATAAAATAGTAATAGCACAAAAATCCAACAAAATATTTTTTTTTTCACTTTATCTCACGCAATGATTAAAATATCTGGGCATTAAATCTTAAAAATCGAAAAGGGAATTTGTAAGTGAAAATATTACCTTTTTTTGTTGTTTAAACGTTTTTGTTGTTCTGATTTTTGTCTTGTCTAAAAGAAATTAGTTCGAAAGTCAAATTGACGCAAAATTTCCTCAGTTTTCTTCGAAAAGGGGTCTTTTTTTCTGAAGGTCATTCTGCCCCATTCTTCCTTAAGCATGTCGTAAATCTTGATCGTGCTTTTCATCACTTTTGTCCGATGTGTCGAAATTGTTCCTTAACGCCCCTTCCCCCCATGGGACCAGCGTTAAGAACTCACGAATACTGGTTAAAAAATAATCAACAGACGAAGGGGGTATTTTCATTTACAAGCAAATAACATTCTGAATGGATTTTTCCCATCCCAAGTGTAATCTGTATTTCACTTCCAAGGATATTTTTTGTAGAACCGCTTTGAATGAGAAGTTTTTCCTGCTTTCTGACCACATACCACTCCTTGTTTTCTCATTATTTTGAGTAATTTTACGAGCTTTTTAACTTTTTTATTGTGGGTCCTGAGATTCAGAATTCACTCGGAAAATTTATATCGTTTGAAGCCAGTGACATACTATTTTATAAACGTAGAAAGGAACTCTTAATATGACAATTAATAACATTTTACGGCTTTTTGCTTACACACGTTCGGGGCCCCTGTAGCTAGGGGGACCGTATCATTGATACTGGCCCCTGATAAGGCAGGCTACACCCCTGATGAGAAGGAATGTTCCTCAGAATTTGAAATCCATTCTTATTTTTCTCTATGTTATGCTATCGGGAAATCGAGACTTATTTTGATTTTTAATAACTATTTAAAATTCAGCATATTTATTCACCTTATTATAAGTTTTATTTTGCTTAATCGATAAATTATAGGCGGCCTGCGACCGCCCGCGTGCGGTGCACACCTGCTAGGATCGGCCCTGGCAACTTCATCCAAAGAATTATCAGGTATTGGAGATTCTCATTCCACTGATGATGCAAATTCTACAGTAGCTCATGTACGAAACACTATTGAAGGGGGCTGTTTAACAAAAATACACGGCAAAAAAACTGAACATTTTTATGAGGCAGAAATAATGGATGTTAAAGAACACTATAGTGTTAAATTTCTGAAGAATAGTGCTCGTTCCAATAAGTTTCTTTATGATAAAGAAGAAATGAAACTGAAAACAGAAATATTGTGTTCCAATTGCCCAAACCACCATCTGTTGAAGCTTCAGAGCGACACTGTATGCAGCTCACTTTTGTAAACAGTTTTTTAAATTATAATGTTGAATAAAAATGTGTAATTTGTGTGTGTTAATAATTTGGCGCATTGCAAATTAAATAGATGCATGATAAATCAATATATGTTAGTTAATATTGATTCTTTAATTAAATTCATGTGTGTGTTTGTTTTCTATTGATTAGAGAGCAAAACCTAAGTTTCACGGAAAGGCCCTTGGTACAGCAGCTGCTGGCCCTAGGTACAATGACATCAATGTATCTAGGGCCATTTTTGCATTTTTTTTTAAAAACCTTTTATTTCACAGAATTCATTTTTTAAGTACTTATAACAACTCCTATTGGATGGTAGAATGCATATCAGTTTCACATTTTTAAAGAGACCAGTGGCTCTGTTTTTGTGAATTGAAAAAAAGTGGCTCTAGGTACACAGGTCTCCCCTACATATCTATATTGATAAAATGTACTCAAATTTAATTTTGTCGAATATGTGTTTTTTTCCCCTGCAATATCTTTTAACACAAAATTCTTTCAATATGAAAAAATATTTCAGTCCCTCTAATTTCATGTTAAGCAATTTTCACTGTATGTATCTACCATTTTTGCAAAGTACAAACCAACTAATTTATTGATGATGCACTTTAAAAACTGAATAAGATTATAGTGGTTCAGTTCTAGAAGAGCCCACACCCTTGGTGCAAATTATTTTGGTTGGCGATAATTGTGCCATCTTGGTAACCCTACTTTGATACTTTAGATATGGTAAACCTAACTATTTCTGGAATTTTCATATTTTGGCGGGCATCTTGAATTTCGTCATTTTGTTGTTGGCACTGGACTGGAAGTATGGCACGTGTGTGAGTGAATATACCTTCAAATTTTTTACTTTGCTGAATGCGAAATGTAAGAAAAAATTGATTGGATGGTGTATGAAGGATGGAAGAATTGACTGTTTTGAATTATGAATGTTCTGAGCGAATGGGATTATACGAACGAATGAATGCTGTTTTGGATGGATTTGAACGGAGATGTCAAATGGGTATGTTCGACCATTACCTCGCAGAATATATTTGGTGATGCTCCCACGGTCATTCGCTTAGCAATAAGGCCTTCAAGGCTTTTTTTAAAATTTACTGTCACGCTGTACCCTTCACTCAGAAAAGATCAGCAGTAAAAAAGTAAGTGCTATTTTTTAATTTCATCTTAAATATATTTGATTAATTTCTGTATTATTTACATATATTTTCAGTACGCATCCACCCTGTCCCACTATATTTACTTGACGCCATTTCGTTCTGGCTTGGCACTTTTTTCGGTTTGTCACAAAGGGTGTGGGCTCTCCTAGGATTTTACCAATTATAGTAATTCAAAAAAATTTTAAGTTTTAAAAAAAAAATATTCTACTTTCATATGTTGAAATAAATGCATAAATGAAAGATCAAAATAAGGATTAAACAAGATTTTCTTATTTAGAAGTTGAGACAGAGGAAAAAAAATTTGGGACACTTGCGTACTATTGCAACTATGCTAATGTTCAAGATAACTAACTCACCAAGTTAGCAACTCCAATTTTGCAAGTGTCCTATGTACTGAATTGACAACCATGTGCTTTGCTTTGTATAATGTTGTCAATAAGTTGCAGCAGTATGCAAGAACCAAATTTGGATTATGAAATTTAACAGTTAGATACACTGTGTCTATGCCATAATGCAACTGAATACGCCAACTCAAGATGTTCACAATACATTTGGCAATAGCATATGAAAAACACATAAAAAAGTATATTAAACAAAATGTAATTCATACACATGCAAATGTAAAAGCACACAAATAGGTTACCTCTTATTTTTAATCAGAAGTTTTCTATTCAGGACATAATGCAATCTACTTAGAAATACATACTGGAGGCAGAATCTCATTTTCCAGAAAATGTTTCAAATTATACTGACAGACAAGCAAAATCATTTGTGTAACTTAAGTGCATTTTTAGACATAGTGCAATAGTACAGAAAAAAAAACTCGCTCAATCATGTCAGGATACCTCTCTTTTTTTAGCAATAAAATATTCCTTTAAGCATATTGTTAACATATTGACAAGTAACATTAGCTAAGTGACTGGTGCCCTTCATTCAAAGGCCTGAAATATTTCATCAAATAACAGTTTTTTAAAATAATTAATATCTATTGCAATATTTTATTTGTCAAATTGTGCTTTTTGGAGGCATTTTTGTTTGACAAAAATTGGGTCAACAACATAATATGCAAGTAACACAAAATTCATACATAATTATACTGTTAAAATAAAACTATCTTAAAAATTATGAATAAACAAAAACATAACAAAATGCTGATGAACTAATTTTTTATATTAAGATTTTTCAATTTAATAATAAGAGAAAAATATCAGAGTTTATAAACCATTAATATGCATAAGATTAGAGTTGAACAGACATTTCATAGCTGTAATAAATTTATAAAAGAAAATATTTTTTAAATTTTAAGAGGTGATGGTTTTTACTAAAGGACTAAAATAGCCACACATAGTTCATTATTTCATCTTATTAAATTTTATAAAGAGAATTCAAATAAAAAAATAAGAAGTCAAAGACAACATTTACAGAAGTAAAATAATTGAACAAAAAATATTTTACATTCATTTACAATCACATACAGCATTAAATTGGGACAAAAGAAAATTTGATACTCCTTTGCAAGATTAAAACAAAATTCAGACAGCATAAATTTGAAAACTTAATGAAAAAAATGTGAATTTCTATTAAAAAACATTTTAATTGATACTCACTCACAGTTTGTTGTAAGGTAATAATGAAATTAAAACAATTAGCAGAATTAGACACAAAAAAAATGCATTTAGAATGAATACCGTTTTTGGTCATTTTTTGTATACAAAAATTATTAATGTTCAAAGCAAATCTATTACATTGTGAATCAAATTTGCTTTGGTTGCAATATAATTAAAAAGCTGTTTTGCATTATGTTTGTACTCCCCTTGACATAAATTAACATATTTCCGAGCTTTTGCAAAAACAACAGATATAGTTAGTTTGAAAACTGTCCTTTGCTGACTTGATGCAGGTTCTTCCAAGCGTTTAATGTGTTCCAATTGTAAATCACATAATCTTGAAACCTTTTCCATAACCATTCTAAAAAGCTCTACATCTGTTTCCAGTCCTGCTGTTTGTGATGCAATAGTAACTGCTTTCTGTTGATAGAAAACAGCTTGAGATAGTACATCTAGATCTGTTTCTTTAGAAGGATCAGGACATAACAATGAAGCATAAGATTCCCAGAAAATGTAGTCCGTGGTGACCACTGCAGACAACCTTCCTAGAAGCTGAAGGACCTGTTTCCTGTACCTGGAAGAAGGTTTTTCCTCCACGTCCATCAAGTTTTTGTTTACTGCCTTCACTAAAATTTCCAAGATTTGGGGATCATAAAATTTTCCCTTGATTTCAAGAAGTCGATGCCAAGCTCTGACAGTGTCGTCAAATGCTCCAATATCTGTACTCACCAAGAGAAAGTTTTCCCACATACGCCATTCTTCATAGTTAAATTTTAAAGCTTCTTTCAGACACCTCCAGGCAGATGATTTCTGATTCAAACGGATGAAAGCATTAGCAAGATTACTCCATGCTTTAAAATCGTCTTGATCCAGTGCTACTGCCTGCCGATATGCATTGGAAGCTAAAGTGTAATCTTCACATTGATGGGCAGCATACCCTAAAGAGAAACATGTCTCTGAATCCAGGGGATTTATCTCTAGAGCTTGTTCAAAGTATGGTATACTTTCCTTATATTCTTGCCTCTTGTAGTAATAATACCCCAAAGAACGGCAAGCACGAGCATTCGTTCCATTTGCAAGCTTGTCAGCCTTCAAATACATTTTAAGATCATCAAGAACATCTCCTAAGAGACACCAAAGATAAGGAGTTTCTTTAATTGCTAGCTGTTCTAGTATGAGTTTTTCTGCACAGGACGTGCGGCCCAGTCGTATGTAACATTTGACAATATCTTCCCATAATTTTAATTTCTCATAAATAGCCAGTGCACTTTTTGTACCACCCAAGGTCATCCATAAATCAGCTAGATCTCTCTCCAGTGACCAGATCATGGGTAAGTCAACAGCATAGAGCATGTATTCCCGAACTGAAAAACATGGTTCACTTTTCTTGATGGACTGTATAACTGCCTCTAATTGCATGAGTGACCGCTCCACACGACGAGACAAGTGCTTTTCCAGTTTGCATCTCATGAGCAGTGCTTTAATGTAAATAGTCCATACTTTAGGCTGTTCTAGAATACAATTTACATATGCCATTATCTCCTCTCGCAAGAGTTCATCAAAAGCTTCTTTCTTCGTTGTTAACAAACAACATGCCAAAAGAACTAGTTGCTCTTCAGGTAGAAGACAATTCACGCGATGATCTTCATCATCAATAAATGATACTTTATTCAGAAGTGTGTCATCCTGAAGATGAAGATCAGAAGGATATTCAAATTGATCCACTATTTTCGAAGAAACTTCAGACGTTCTATTGATATTCTTCCCCCTAAGCTTCACAAACAATTGTGCTACAGCCTTGTTTTGAAATCGAGTCTTCTTCCCATAAGCTCCACTCAATTCTATACCCAAGCCAACGAGATTTTGAACAGTAGTAACACAATTTTTGGCCTGACTTATTTCACCATAATATAAATGCATTTGGGCACATTCCATGTAATACATCAATGCAGCTGTAGGATACTGTTTCTCATTTATCCATGACATTTCATTGATTTTTTCCTTCAATGCATTCATCACTTCATGAAGTGAAGATATTTTATCTGGCATCACTTTCTGATATATCAAGAGACACCGTAATAACCACCAATTATGCATCAGACATACATCTTCAGATGGAGGTATGCAAGATAGAAACATATGACTTAAGAAAAGAAGTTTTATTTGGGCAACGTTCATATAAGGAATCTCTCCGTTTTTACTCAAGAACTGCATCACATCATCATGGGTTACATCATTTGGAAAAGCAGATGTAAATAGCAAATAATCATTATCGTCATCCACATTTGGTCCACTGATGTTCACTTTCACAAATTGTTGTAGGGCGGCAACACCAATACACGTTAACAAAAGCTGTTTAAAATATACCGGCAGTAATGGGCCATCAGTATCTACGAAGCAGCACTCAAAATGATTTCGAGAATTAGATTCGAAAATCTCTTGTTTCAAGCAAAAGTCAGACAGGGAAGAATTTAATATCGCTGTAAAATCACGACTGGATAAGCTGTTTAAGACGAATTCTAGAGCTTTAAAAAAATCGTTAGATACTATGTTTTTATAATTATCGAAATGTAAACACAAGGAAAAATTGTCATAATCTCCAGTCACACATCGAACTTCAAACTCATTAAGATGTTTAATCACATCATTAAAGTCGGAATCCATTTTTATTAATTATTTTTTTTTTAATTTAACTTTTTTTCTCTACAAACAATTTATATTTATTGATACACGTAATACAAGAGTAGTACGTATTTCAGTTCAGTTCAGTATAGGAATTTAAGGCAGGAAAATGATGAAATTACGGCTTTCATGGAATCCCTAAGAGTGATGATCAATTCACGCAAGATGTTAAAATAAAGTCGCTTTGAGGTCATTTCCCGAATGTAAGTAAGTGATTTGATCAAATCCCCAAACTGTTTTAGTGGAAGGAAGAAATGAACAAGTCAGTCATTTTTTTTAAAGATATGGGGTTAATATTTAGGGGATCGATAGTACTACCTATATGGTTAGGACTAGACCTCCCAGGTGACTCCCCCCCCCTCCTTGATAGCATTTTGCCAATGCAAATCCTGACTAGTACATTTCCTCATTTCACTGAAACAGTTCAGGATTTGATAAAATCACTTACTTTCACCATGGAAATAACCTTGAAGAGACGTTATTTTAGCATCTCCAGTCAATTGATCCTATCCCTTAAGGATTTCATGAAATTCCTAACTTCGTCATTTTCCTGTGACATATATACATCAGGTATGTCAAACATGTGGCCCACTAGTGCATATTTTGAGGCCCATCAAGACATTTTCAAAATTTTTAAATATCAAACATTTAAAGTTTTGTTTTCATTTGTAATGTATTTCAGCATGGTGACCAGTCATCGATTCTTGTTTTAAAAGGAATTCTACTGTTGCTGTTGTTACTAATGCCACCTGATCGGCAAAGGCCATATCGAGGCCTACGAAATTCATCTTTGGGGGGCTAAATGACGCCTGACGTTAGTCGTAGTTTTGATTAAAAATTAATTTTATCTTATTAAAAAATTTTCTTGTAATTTTACAGTAATAGATTACTTTTTATAAAATTCATAAATGCATTTAAGCGTATTATTCACTATTTATAGTAAAATTTATAGCACTATTTTCGAAACAACCGATATACAATGCTGCTTTACGATTAGTCCTAGGTCTCCCAAGAAATACCCCGATAAATTTATTAAAAGCAGAATCTATGAATAACAGTATTGATGATCGTCATAATTTCCTTTGCCAACAACTTGTAACTAAACAACTAGCATTAAAGGATTGGTCAGTGAATGCAAGATTATTTTGGGATATTAATGATATTTTCTGTAAATATAGAAAAAAAGAAATCAGTATATTTCAAAAAACAATCAATCTGCTCCAAGAACTCTGTATCTCTAAAGTAGATATTCTTCAATGGATCCTTCCTTCACCGATCTACGAAAATCATAAATTAAACTTCTATACTCATGAACTGCCTTTTCAAAACAAAGATCTTCAAGATAGCATAGCGCAAAATATGTTTATGGACAAGTTCTAACGTAAAGCTTTGGCCGCGGTAGCCGAGTGGTATAGGCATCGGATCGTGGCTGGCTTTGTCACGAGTTCGAGCCCAGTACCACTAAAGACTCGCCGTGTAGGGCAGCGATGCACGCTAAATCTGTCGAGAGCTGAAACGTCCTCCCGTTGGTGTGGTGTGGTAGTTAGGAGAGGGGGGTGCCAGCTCAGGTGTCGTCCACGTCACTTGACCATGGTTCAAAATTTCGTGGTCCGTCGCCAAAAGCCCTCGTGTAGCTGAACAGTGCGACGTTAATCTTCACTCACTCTAACGTAAAGCTTACTGTGGGGGCGCTGATGTCTTTGGAACCCTTTTTGTTTTCCGGTTTCAGCAAAATAACATTGTTTTGTATACGTTTGTTGGCGATAGCTATTTTAATTTGTCTTAGATTTCGCAAAAAAAAATTTATCAATTAAAAATGAGCAGCCCTAGAAAGAGCAAACTGGGAACTATGTGTTCTGCAGTTGGATGCAGTATGAGAAGCGGTACAAATTTGCTTTCGGCTGTTAAAATGTACCGCTTTCCAACAAATCCATCTAGAATGGGAGGCTGCATTGCAAAGAAAAAATTGGAAAGCAAATCCTAAATTTGCGCTTTGTAACAAGCATTTCATTACAGGTTAGTATTGAAATGATTCTATTCTAATTTTGTTGCATTTTATCGAAAAAATCTTATGTATTTTGTTACAAACATTGCTCGAGTCTTGTTTATGGTAACCTTGGCCATATTTTGGCGACCGTTTTCATAACAATAATATGAAGTAGTTTTCAACTTATTTTATTTATATTATTTGCACAATCACATATATTTGTATATTTTAAATGTAAAAATTCAAAAAATAACCTGTTATTGTTATTATGCCCAAATATTTGTTGTATGAAATCATTGTTTTTTGTGTGTGTATAATTACGTAGCGTCGAAATCAAAATTATCCAGACACATTAGTTTTGTGAGAATAATTAAATTTTAACCTTTAATCTGTGTTTTAATAAAAATTTAATGTAATATGTTGCGCTTCTTTTTATTATTAATATGATTTGTTAAATGAAAGGATAATTTTAACTAAGACTAAGTCATGGGTGGCCAACTTTTTTGGGAAGAGTGTCACTATCTGATAAAAAGAATTATGCATACCACTTCCAACTAACAAAAGAACATGGAAAGGTGAAACGATGTTACTTAAGGATTAATATGACTGTTTACTCAAATCGTGCCTTTTTTTATGCTAATCTTAATAGTGGAAATTTAAAAATAATGTAATAAATAAGACAAAAGTACAAACTTAAGTTTTATTGTTAATAAATATTTTACAGGTTCATACAATCAGTTAGGTTAGATATAAAATAAAAATGAGTAGCTTGAAATATTTAATTCAAGATATTTATTAGACCATCAGTACTTTTTTAATGCAGTTTTTTTTACCAAGTCATCTATATTAGAGTTAATTATGAAAGATGCTAACAATTGTGGGAAGAATGCCTTGAGTTAGCTATTCCTGGTCTAAGTTTTCAATTTTGATCTTGTACATAGTCAACTATAATAAATATAAATGTTATAAATGAAGCATTGTTAATTATCATAAGAATTATTTCATTTCTAAAATTTTTTTAATGCAAATTACCTAAAGAAATAGTGATGCTCAGAAATTAAAATGCTTTGCAGGGAGACCTTCTAGTGATGCTGAGCATCCTGATTATGTGCCGTCTATATTTGCCAGTATGAAGAATAAAGGTTCATCAAGTTCGGTGAAAATTGATATAACAGGCAGGTAAGACGTAGAGAAGTGTGGAATGCTCCCTTAACTGGTATGTTCAAATTTTGTTAGTATCGCAAAGTCATCCTAGTAATTGTATTAATTTGCATATTAATCTAGTTTATTTAACTCATACATATTTGTTAATTTGAAAAATATCAAAAAATTAGTTCAATTTATTAAAAATTTAAATTTCCTTTTGAAATTTTTTGGCTGATTAATATTTATTAATTTTATGAAATAATTTTTCTTTCATTAATTTTTTCCAGAAATTGAGAATGAACCCCCTATATTGAAGCTTGATACCAAAGAAGTAGACTGACTTAACCTTTCCAGAAATAAGTGAAATGGAGAAAAAGCTCCATGTGCACTAGAGACAAACTTTGTGAACATAAACATTCACAAAATGCGAAAGCTTTTAATTTTTACACCAAAATGTTACTTTCTTCACTGCATTGTTGAATCTGGGTGGAAGCCTCTCACAAATACATCCCTTGAGTACTCAGAACAGTTGCTTTTGGTTTTTATGAAACTTCAGCTTGGTTTATTACATGAAGACCTTGCCTTTCGTTTCAAAATTTCCAAGCTCAATTTTCAAGGAATGGGTAAGAAGACTGGCTGAGGTCCTTAAAAAACATAAGAGTACCATCTCAACAACAATATAGGAGAAGGGTACCTGCTAAATTTTTGAAAGAAAATTGGAGCAGGGTTGCGGCATTGATTGATTGCTCTGAAATATGTATTGATAGAGCTTACAATCTTGATGCCAGAGCATTAACCTTCTCGCAATATAAAAGCCACAATACTGTTAAGTTTCTAATTGCATGTACACCATTAGGTAAAGTGTCATTTGTTTCAAAGTTGTATGGAGTAAGAACTTCTGACAAACAAATAATACAGCTAAGCGGATTTTTGGAACAAATTTGACCTGGTGATGTGATATTTGCAGATAAAGGCTTTCCAGTAAAGGACCTGGTTGCTGAAAGAGGGGCTTCCTTGGTATTACCAGCTTCTACTAAGGGTAAAAAACAATTGAGTAGCGCTGAGGTAATAAATTCTCGTAAGGTGTCTAGACTCCGGGTACATATTGAACGATGTATCGGGAGACTTAAAACCTTCGGAATTTTAAAATCCTTGTGGCCTATCTCTTTTGTTAATAATAAGACCAGTGAAGAAACCTGCATTGGGGATAATGTACATAGAATATTAGTTAATATATAAGTTTTTGATTACAAGAATTCCCTTTTAGTGAAAGTGTATATTATGGTAACATTGTTATCAATCATAAGTTCCTAATTTAATTCTCCTTTTTGTATGGAAACTTTGAATTTAAATTTTTCATTTCAATAAGTGTACATTATAATATAAATATTTCTTGTGTCTTGATTAAATTTTTATTTCCAAAGTGATTCCAACATATTTAAAGTAAAGGCAATAATATTTATTCTTTAATATAGTAATGATTCCAAATCATTGAAAATATATATGCAAATTAAAGAAATTTAACTTTTCAAAAATTTTACTTATAGTAATTATTATACAATATTAAGGGAAAATATCATTAGAAAAGATGTAATTGTTTTTAGAAATTCAATTATCCTTTGTTTTAAATGTTTTTACTTATTAAATTACATATAGACTTAAAAAAATAGTATATTTAAAAGTATGATTAAACTTTTAGAAAACTCTTACATCCTGAGTTAAACATGAAAGTTTTTGATTAATTAAGATTTATCCTTTAATGAAAATAAATTTTTATTTTTACAACACAATGAATTGCATATAAAATAAAAATAATTTATTAAAACATAATAAATACAAATTAATTTCTTAAAATTTCTGGCAAAACATATGTTTGGAAAAAGCGACCAAGTAGTGGTTTTTGTAAATTCCAGTAATTTTCATCAAATTCAATAATTTGACAGTGGAAATTTTTGTCAGTAAGTGTTACAAAATAACATCTACTTAGTATCCATATATCCATTTGTTCTTGGATTTGATCAAAATATACATGATTTCTTTTTAAATTGAGAGAATCATCTAAAAAGAAATTTTTTCGTGGAATTTGCTCCACTACAAGGCCTTTTCCTCTAGCAGGGCATTTTATCTCCAGAAGAGCTGTTTCACAGCAATCACACATGACAAGGCCATCTGGAGTTGCCCCAAGAAAGGTGTTCTCCTTGTCGACAAGCAGACCACACGGCAAGAGCATCCCATTCACATGTTGATCAGAGAGATAAGTCAAGAATTGCTGTTTTGCGACAGCTTCTTGATTTTTTCCCTCAGTCAATGGCAGCATTTGAAAAACTCTTGCCAAAGATTTGCTCGACCAAACCTTTTTGTCCAGTTTTGCAACGTAAAATCTTCCCAAAAAGGGAAGAAGTTACTCTTCCCTTTCTTTGGTGATTCCACATTGCACTGGATGCTTGGTCTCTTGTAGACAATTCGATATTCTGGATTGTTTCATGCGACAATAAACAATCCAGTAACATCGAATGTATGGAGTCATCAGTCCTGACATGTTTTAACATTCCAGAGAATTTTGTTCTAAGTAGTTCAATTAAGTTCGCGCGGAAGATGATTTTCTTCCTGATGCTCTGTTTCACTGGCAGATGATGTTTCTTCCTCATCTGTTAGATCTTCCAGATATGGTGCATCAGGATTATGTTCCTGAAATATTAGTAGATTAAATGAATCGATACTGTATTACTTCAATAAAAATGTGATGTATTATTAGTTCATGTGTAACATAAAATAGATTATAAAAACAAGAATTGATTTTACACTCAAATAAGTATCATTTTGCTCACACTCTTGGCAATGGCAAAATTAACTCATATGCATAAACTGGCACTAGTGTATTATATCTGTTGGTAAAATCACTGATACGTGCCAAATATTTTGCCACTCAACATTCTCTCATGGTATTCAAACGTAACAACTAATATATTTTGTTTGTAAAGTCGTATTGTTTCCCAAATTTAAGTGATTGGTTCATGAATGACGAAAAATGGGATGTTTCACAAGATCCAATGCAAAAAATAATAGTACAGAAAATTGTTATAAATATATGAAAATTATTATTATTTTTATATATAAATTTACCTTAATAGCTTCTAAGAAAGTTTTATATGCTTCTTCAGAAGGCAATTTTGATTTTTTAAAAACCTGTTTGCATTTTCTTTTTCTGCTAAAATTGATAGCAGAAACTTGTACTGGATTAACCTGTTAGAAACATTTCAATAAAGATTTTACTTTAAATCAAAAATATTCGATTAACAATACATAAAAACTTAAGCCAATTTTTTAAATGTAAGATTTCAAACAAAATGATAAAATATCTCCATTAATAACACAAAAATAAGGAGGAATATTAAACTTAATTTTCACAAAAGCTTGCTTTTACAGAAGTTTATCATGAGTTATCAGCAATGATTTTAATGTAAGCAAATTTCTTAAATGTTTCAAAATTAAAATTTATATACAACTTTTTTAAAATGTAATGCCTAGTTAAAACTAAGTTTAATTTCTAAGTATTATTTCATGAAGCTTACTTTCTTGCTAGTTTTGTTCCACATACAAGCTACAGATGTTGGTGCAGGACTCTCCTTATTATTTGCCATTTCAACAGCAAACAATAATGCTGCAACATGAGAACAAACTTCTAATCTGAAAGAACACTAATTTTAAAATAACACATCAATGCAAATAAGTTCAATCGGACAATTTCAAAGAACAGTAAAAGTTTAAATGTCTTATTTAAAGAAAAGTGGTAATTTTTAAAATACACACTTATTTTGAATCTTTCAGGATAATTAAAAACAACAAATGTCATAAATTATTTAAAGTCCTAATATATGCCGCGTTGCGTGGTTAGACATTCTTCACTACAACACGGTTGAATGAAATAATAAATTTTTATTAACTTTAAAGATAAAAGATTAAATGAGCAATTAAGAGGTAAGCTTCCAAAAACTACAACACATGGTAAACCAGGCACGCTACAAGAATAACAGATCAATTCAGTTCAGTTTTGGAGTCGTTTTGTTGAGCTGTAAGGTCGCTACATACTCCCCTTCCAGTGTCAACGATTTTTTTATTTTTCCATAATCCATTATATTATGATACATTAGAATTCATAGTACTCAACGAATCGTAAGATTAAATCTACATTTTATTATAACAAGCATCTTTCAAAAATTAAAATCTTTTACTTTGATCTAATTCTTATATATACAGAAAATTATGATAAAACATTTACTGTGGCAAATATATAAGATGAATAGCAGTTAAATGTTTCGCATTATGCTTTAAAATATGAATATCCTAAGCCTATAAGTGTTGGCTAGTGCGACATTGTAGTCACTACATGTTTTTATTGAAAAATGGTCACGATTAGAGGTTCCATTGTGTAGCAGAGCTGATACGCATAAAATCAAAGTCCTTACGTTGCCGTGGTGTGAAAATAAGAAGTGGGGGGCTCTAGCCCGACTATATCGTTCTCGTTACTTGATCGTCATTTAAATTACGAGAGGTCCGTCTTATTACTTTGACCCTAATAGAACTCGTAAATGAAATATTAATAATTTATAAATTTATATATACCTCGTGTTCCTAAAAATAAATTCTTTAAATATACATTAGAAATTTAAAATTATATTTTTTCCAACATTAATAAATTGTTTTCATTAGTAAAAAAGAGAAAATGCTTTGAATTCTTAGAATACTTGATAGTAAAACGCAAACAATAAGCTGGGGTATCAAAGACTCAATATTATGACTACAAACATATTTAAGTTGCCGAAGAGCTTCATGCATCTCGACAAACTTGTTTATACTAAAGTATTATATTATTCTTATTTATAATTAATTGTTTCTTTTGCGAGTAAGAGCAACATATTAGGACTTATTATTATTTTTTTTTACTTTTTGTACAAAAAAGTGATATTCTTAGCCTTTGAATAATCCTTACTGTTTATTTAAAATAATTGCATATTATTGCTTAAATTCTAAGGTTACAGCTGATTTTTGTGTGCGGTAATGAACTGACTTTGGAGTGTGATTTTGTGCATAAGATAGAGCCAATTCATTCTTTCGATCAACATCAAAACAATTACAAAAACGTTTCCTTCTCAACGCATGTCATGAGTTTGAGCGCAGTACCACTAAAGACCCGCCGTGTCGGGGAACGATGCACGTTAAATCTGTTGAGAGCTGAAACGTCCTCCCGTGGTGTGGTAGTTAGGAGAGGGGGTGCCAGCTCAGGTGTCGTCCACGTCACTTGATCATGGTTCAAAATTACGTGGTCCTTCGCCAAAAGCCCTCGTGTAGCTGAACAGTGCGACGATAATATTCGCTCACTCACTCTCAACGCACACTCCACAGTCGGGTTACAGATAACTGACAACAATTTTTCTTTGATTTTCTTCAAAACGAAGAAAGACTTAAGCTTCAAATATAACTCGTCCCCCCGCTTCGTTTGGACAGTCCCCTAAGTCAGTGCTCCGCAACCTTTTTATCGCTGCGGATCGGTCAACGTTTGATAATTTTACCGCGGCTCGCTGAGGGTGGGACACGTTGATTATTTATATTTTAGATTGTTTTGATTTAACAATTTTAATTTAGTTACATTTAAATATGCCTTCCGAATAAAATATAGTTACACCAAAAATGGATAAAAGTGATATCTGTGGAAAGTTGCGCAAATCCGAGAGAGAAATGCACCACTTTAAATAAAATGGCAATAGTTTAATGTTCTTTATATGGCCCGGCACCATTTGATCCGCGGACCGGGGGTTGCGGATCACTGCCCTAAGTGATTGGGTGCTTTTTACCTTATCTCTTAAAATCTAACACAATATCAGTTCCCCGAAGAGGGATTATTTTCATTCTCCTAATAACGTTCGCAAAGTAGAAGAGGACAGTCTTGAAGAAGGGCTTGGTCGGCATAGTTTCTATTTATCCTATGTACGATAATTTCATTGAGAAAGAACTGCACTCTCTAAAGATTTATTACGGCAACTAGAGGAAGAATAGTTTTCAGGCTACTTGAAAGCAACCTTGGAAGATTTACAAGAAGGCAGATGTACACTTCTAGGTTTTATTACACCAAAAAAAGGCATAGGATAATCAACAATGACTAAAAACTAAAGCATCAACAATAATCAAGAGGGACAAGCATTCTTTGTCGATATAAAAGATTTTACAACCTGCTTTCATGCTCATTTACAAGAACCATCTGATTCTGTATTTAGAGTTTCAAAAGTTCAATAGCCTTAGAGCGCACCCGAACACTTTTTCTTTATACTATCATACCTAAAAAGTGTGACTCATGAATAATTGGGCGAGAAAAAAAAAAGAGAACAAACACATTTTTTTTACTTCAATATAACTATCTATTAGACTACGTTCTGATTATATTTATTCTTCAGATAGATTTTAGAGCATTTTGCAAATTTTTTTGTAATTATTATTATAAAGAAAACTTACTTTAATTTTTTTAAAGTCAGGAAATCCAACACTGTAGAACTTTCAAAGAATAATAGTATAACAAAAGCAAGGATTTTTTTTTCATTTTTGCTTTTAAGGTTTTTGTATAAATCGGGGCATTTTTCTTATGCTGAAGAGCTTGTAATATATGTTTTCTACAAATTTCAAAGAAATGACATCGGAATTAAGAGTTTCTGGTTCGAACACTCAACTTTTTTATACATCAATTGTTAAAATAAAAATGTCGAAGTTAGTTTCGTGTGCATTTTATAAAGTCGAAGGACTAAAATGGATAATTTTAAGAATCTGTAATTTTTTGGTTGTAAACATCTTTTCTTTTTTCGTTGTTTATACACGATTAAAAATAGGCTTTTTTTATGCTTCAATATAAATTTTTTTAAAAAAATTCTTCATTAAGCATAACGTAAGATAACAGTAAAAATACGTTTCTGTACAGTAATACATTGTGTAATCTAGATATATATTATAAATGTGAAAGTTTGTAAGGATGTTTGGCCGTCTTTCGCGCAAAAATAACTGAATGGATTTTAATGAAACTTTACAGTAATATAGCTTATACATCAGAAGAACACAAAGGCTATAATTTACAGCATAGACTATAATTTATAAAGATATTGTGTGAAGTGTCCAAAATATAACGATATTTGTCAAGTCAGTAAAAATTCTGCCATCTGCAAGCAATTCTGGCGTGAACTGCAAAAAAGCCCACGTCAGCATATATCTATCTTTTGTTTGTGAAAGAACCCCTTTTTTTTTGGCTAAGCAAGGCGCTCGCTTCTAATTAATTCCTGTGATCAGCATAATGCCTATTTTTTTTATTTCAGAATAAAACTAAGTTTTGAAGGGAGAGGTTGTTATAAATCTCTCTTTATTTGAATGCCTTTTTTATGATTTTATTATGCACATTTGGAATTAAGAAATTGATCTTTTTCACAATAAATGCTTTTATCGGTTATGGTAAATAAACTTTCTCTTTCACACTACATCATTTGGACAAGTTTTCAAAATTTGTTTGTGGTTAGTAGTTAATTATAACGCTGTAATTTTAATTGAAAAGGCGGATATTGCATTTTTAAGTATAAAAATAATTATAATTACTGTACTGTATTTTTTGGAGTTAGTTAATATTAACGTCGCACTGTTAAGCTTTTGGCAACGGACCACGTAATTTTAAACCATGGTCAAGTGACGTGGATGACACCTGAGCTGGCACCCCCTTCTCCCAACTACCACACCGCTGCAATTTAGAGAAGGAATATTCTACCAATACTTAGCAGGAATATTCTTTGAAAACGATTTGACTATTTATTTTAAGTGAATGGTGTATATAATTAATTTTACAGTGGAATATCTTTAATTAATTTATTAGCTCTAACGGATTAAATTTCCCAAAGTGGAGTATTTTGTTTATGTATATCCCTTAATTTTCAATGTAGTGATCCAAAAAAAAAAAAATAACTTGATGGTGTTGTAGATTGTAAAACGCGAGTTGCATATATGTTTGTCTTTTTTTTTGTAATTTTTCTTACTATAGAGTTTTTAAATATGCAATTAAAAAAAATCACTTTCCGTGACACACGGTACAGCGGCTCCTTTTATCATATTTTTTCCTGTAAAAGGTAAAATTGTCGCTTTATGGGTTAGTTGTGGGTCGTCCCAGACTATTTTACTTTGTTCTTCGCAGACAACCTTATCTTCAACCTCTGGATTCAAATTTAAAGATTGATCCAAATCATCTTCCTCATTTTCTAACTCACAATCGGAATCAGAATCATCAAAAATTTCATCTTCTAAAACTTTCTGAATCTCATCAGTGGCAAGTCCCCTTCTACGTTTAGGCATTTTTTTAAAAATCAAATTAGTTTAAAATGAAATGATTAGGTAATCGACATGACAAAATCACTTGAAAAAATAACTATGCACTCTCCGCTAGTGAGAATTTAAGCATAAGGGAAAAAAAGAGGGATTTCTAGATAAGGATGAAAGAGGGAACTGTATTCCCCTCCTTTTTAAATACAAAAGAAACCGGTCAAGCAAATGATTTTCCAGGGCTGTAATAGGCCTCATGCTATTTCGAAAGCTGTTAAGAGGGGAAAGCATTGCGTGGCTGATACACCGTCCAGAGCCGTCTTTTAAGGATCTGTTCTTTTTGGCATTTAGATTGGCCAGCCGTCCTCAAAATGTTAATTTGTGATGTCACTTCCAGTAATATGTACTATAAAAATTGGGAGTAGATATTTCTATGCTTATTTTCCTCATCTACAAAGATGGAAAATTCTACAAAAGCATTTAAGCATTAAGCAAGACAATCTTGCGATACCTGTTGGGAAGCTAAAATAGATAGAGTTAAAGCAGTGTATGCACAGTTTGAACAAACTCGTAATAACCTAGAAAAATTCATTAAGTAAATGATTATACAGCAGTATCTGAAACTAAAAATTTATTGGATTCAATACAAGAAATACCAATCATTTTGTTTAATAGTATGGTTAGCAATATTGTCCAAAATTGACACTATCAATGAGCTACTTCAAGCAAACACATTTGTTCTCTATATTTATCCAAAACTTTAGGAAAAACAATTAACATGTATTTGACGAAACAAAAATGCAAGAATAATTTCTATATTTAAGAATATTTGTTCTTATTGAAAATGATCATTTAAAGCATTTCATCGCAAATACTTGTAATCTCATTTTATTATACCTGATTTTTGTGACTGAAAGACCAGCATTTTTAGTATTATAGATAAGTTCGATCCAACTTTAGGCAAACTCTCTTTTTTTTTTATTCCTATGACTTTTACTTCTAGTCATATAGCTGTTGTAAATATGTAGTTTCTATTATTAACTTCACCTTAAGTAGAAGTAAATTTATTACAGCATCACGCACATTCCAATGATGAAATGAATAACAAAATAGACGACATCAAACAATTTGACTCTAAAAAAGACAATACAAAGAAATAAAGGGTGTTTTTTTTAGGGGTACAGTCAGCTTTTCTGGATGTAACGGTGTTTCGACATACACTTGTGGATTAGCTTCACTTCAAATGCGGCAGTTTTGTTTGTTGACGTAGCCATTCAACCAGAAGTGCGCTTCCTCGCTAAACAAAATTCGCTTATGAAAATCGGGAACAACGGCAATCTCGTTTTGGGCCCATTCGACGAATCTACGCCTTGCTTGATGATCGTTTGGATGAATTGCCAAACCAAACTGAGAATAAATCACTTGACAGCTGTTAAATCGGTCGCCATCTTGGAAAGTAATGCCAACTTAAACTTCTATACCTGGGAAAAAAACACTTTATATATCAGATTATTTTCCAAAAACTGAATAAATCCTTTGTTTTTCAGAAAACTTGAAAATATTGTATCAAATTTTATTAAGTTCTTGCAGATGTTTAGTTTCATTGATTTTTATAAAATACATGTATCCATACATATCTAAGTATAAATAAAATGTACTCTAATAAATTAACAATTTTGTTGAATATATGGGGGTATATTTCAGTCCCCTCAGTTTCGTGTTAAATGATTTTAAATGTACACCAAATTTTAAATTTGTGGAGAGCTAGTATTAAAAAAAAAGAATCATTTAATCTACATTAACATTAGAAAGAAATTGGTTTAAACATTTAAAAATGCTCTTGTGTGTGTAAATTTTCGTTGTTTAGAAATATTTCCAGCTACATCCTCAAGATTTGGATTTTATATATTTACTATATGGGCGTTTTTAAGTACTCTCTATTAATTGTATAATTTTCTTAAATGTGTAGCAAATAATGTATTTTATAGAACTTATATGAAGTTTTAAAGTCTTTTTTATATGGTCCCTATCCCCTGCATAAAACAGGTTTGAGTGTATAAGAAAGCAAATGTTTTTGAGGGTAGACAGTAGAGAGCTTTGTCTTTTAATCTTCAATCAATTACTTGGTAATACACAATCCGACTGTTATGCCATGTGAAAAATAAATATAATTGAAAAATGAGTGGTAAAAATGGCTGCTTTCTAAAATTTACAAAGTCAAGCTATAATATAGAAACATTAAAAAAAAAATTTTCACCTCCAAAATTTTTCTAAACTGACTATTATTCATTACTATAGAAAGATAAATCGAAATTTATCATAACTCAATTTTGTGTGGGGGGCATTTTTCAATTCCTACTAATAGTTCACATTCTTATGTATATTTATATTTTGTTCAAATTTTCAGTCATTAAAGTTGTTTTGAATCGCACCTGAAATGGCCTAATTTCTGAGAGTGTGATTTTTTTTTTTTACTCTACTATTTTAATGGAATAATTTAATTTAATGAATGAATAGTAACAAACAAAAAAAAGAAGTCCCAACACCATATATAGAAAGGAAAATTGCAAGGAAAATCGCTTTTTACTTTGCCACTTAATGTTGCGATTTTGTCATATGTATATAGTACAAATTTATATTAATTGTAATTATTTAATAAAAAGTAACTAAAATAAAATTTTTCTTCGTTGACCTAAGTAGGAATTGATTTTAATTTTTTTGATATATTGCTTGTTTAAAAGATTAATTCTAACACAAGCTTTATATATATATATATATATATAGTTAAATTCTAAACAATTAATATTTCATACCAAGGATGTAAAAGTATAGAAACTTTATTTAGAAAATGCACTGAAAGCTCTATTTACATGTGCACATTTTTTTAAAATCCTTTTCACAAACAAATCTTTAGTGGTTTGCAAAGAGATAGAGGTACCTCTGTGAATGGACGCTTCCTTTGGTTTTTATAAAGCTGTAAACAAAAAAAAATTATAATTTTAATAGCCATACATATTTAAATTGTAACATTCAATTATAATGATATATGTGGGGGGCAAATCTGACAAGATAACCTTTTGATAAATTTAGTACTACACAAATTTATAAAAGTTATTTTTTATGTGAGCAATTCAACACAGTGTCTTCCAAAATCCAGAACATTCTTCATGACTCAAATAAGGAAGGATTAATAAATTAATAACTTTGTTTTAAAGAAATACTTTAGAATTTTAACTTCAAAACATTAATTTTATGGTAAAAATAAATCCCACGTTTTACTTAACTCTATAATGCACTAAGACAAACTAAAAGAATAGATAAACTTTTTAAATCTAAGACATAAACTTGAAATAAATTGCTCTTGGAATTAATTTTGCTGTTTTAATTGTTAAAGCCGCCTTAAAAAGTTTAAATTAATAGATTTAAACTAAAAAACAGCAGAGTCAGATTTCTTCTACACCACTTCTTAAAATTTTTCGTAATAAAAATATGTATTATATTAAGAGTCATTAAATGATTGATAAATACCAACAATAAAATGTTTAAAAAGTTGTTCATAAACAAAAAGTGACTTAAGTAAATAAAGTATGTAAACACAAAATATATAAAGCTTTTGACATTTGTAGCATCCACAGAACAATATTAAATGATATGTTTATATTTCGGTATTTTCATGGATTGCTTAATTATAATAAGCCCTCCTGCCTGTAAGTGATGTTTGCAAAACCCTCAGCATCACTTACAGGCAGGAGGCACATGTTTGTGTCCTCATCCCGAAAGGGTTATGATCCAACTGGATTTAATATGGAAAACATTTCAACCTCTTTAATTATTTTATACTGCAGTTTTAAAAAGGAAGATTTGGATTACAGCCCATAAAATTAAGCACAAAGCTCTCGTCATAGCCTTGAAAGCAACAATGTTCTTGATTAAACATAGGATTAAGTAATGCTTTCTAAGGGGAAAATGTTTGGGCCCCTTAAAGAAAAAGGAATTTGAAAAATTTCCCTTTCATCTGTATACAGTAAGGAAATGGTAATTCATAGGATCAGCATACTACAAGTAAATACAAAATTTATTGCATACTTACCGAATCCATTGTAGCGTTCAATGCAACATTTTCAAGTTCTACAGATGGCAAAGGACGATTAATCATTTTTGCTTTTCGGCAAACACTAGGGACTACATGGGACTGTAATGTCTGCAATTAAATATAAGAGGTTAACAAGTTTAATAATTTGAAATTTAATCTGAAAACTTCATACATTATTAAAAACAAATTATTACAGAATGTCATTTTAAAAATCAGTTACATTCTAAAAACATTTACTAAGCATCTAAAAAGATGTAAAATTAAATGTAAACTCAGAAAATAACATACATTGAAATTAGAGCACCAAGGAAGATAAACTGGACTGAAATGAAATTTAATACAGATGATAAAAATGAAAAATACATGATGAGACATCCAGACATCTTCAACACCCATTGTATAGTCTTATGCTGCAAAACACATGCCACATGGTCTAGTATTGAATTGAGTAAAGGTGTGATGTCCAATGGCAGATAAACCAACAAACCCTGAACAGCTTTCTCTAAATAATGGATACAGTACCGGCACTTCATTTGGACCATTTGCATACAGGACCTATCTATACTTGTTTAAATAATTTTGCATCCTTCTGCAATTCCATTTCTGTGAAAGTATTTGAATGAAAATTGTTCATCCTATTGAGTGCGAATACAAATTATTTAGCCAACCATTTAGTATAGTGGCTAGTGAAGTTAACTGCTGTGCCTTTGGGCCTGGGTTCAAATCCTGGAGATGGCATGGTGTACTCTAAATAGCCCTCAAAGCGAAAGTCCTCTCGTGAGGTTGGTGAAGGGGAATAGGGGTAGGAGGTGGAATTGAGCCAAATCACACTGTCACCTGTATGGTGCTCAAAGCTACGACTGGTTGAATAGATGCTGGAGTACCTGCTTCCCGCAGGGAAGCTCAAACTCCTGTCATGGGAAAAATGGGAGTAGCTTGGGTTCAACTTTACCTTAGCCCTTTGCTGCATTTAAAGATATTAAAGAATTAAATTTAACTTGAATTGAGAAAAAAGTTTAAGATTAAGCAAAATACATAAAGTGATTAAAATAGTGTGAAAAAATGAGCGAATAATCTTTATTTCAAAGTGTATTTGTTTGTGAAAATATGAGTGAGTTGGAATTTTCTGTGTTGACTGCTGGCTAGTCTGGCAAGCTGGAGCATAGCGCGGTCAACTTGATTTCAGGTTGAGGGTGGGAGAAAAAACAGATGCAGAAAATGATGCAGAGAACCTGCACTGTCAAAATCTGCCCTTGGCCTGAAGAGGCGGCTTTTTGTTGACTTTTGGGTGAAAGTGTATTGATCAATCATGGAACAGCCTTTAAGTCTCTCTAGTAGGGGTTTATCTTGGAGGTTGCGATTCTGGCCACCGAAGCGATACCATATGTAGCCCTTAGCTGCAACGAATTTCATGAGTCTTGATCTGATGTTATTGTTGATCAAGTGGCATAAATAACAACTAATTATTTACATAAATTACAATCCTGAAATAACAAAATCTTAATACAGATATATACCAAACATTTTATATTTATTTGCCAGCAATTATAATGTAACAACAACAAAAAAATTACTTTTATTTCCCACAATGAACTCTCTATTGCACGACATTTTGCAGGATCTGGTTCATCAAAATCAAAAGGATCTTCAAAGGCTAGTGAAAGAACAGAAAAGAATCAAATGATGAAAATTAACCTAAAATCTTGTCTTATAATTCAGTGTGCTTGCACAGTTAAAAGTTTTTTTTAAAGCCTCTAAATTTTAGTTTTTGACTCTGGGTTATCAGTTATACCATAATTAAAAGAATACATAAATACAAAAAAATAAAACATCTAAAAATCATCCATCAATTAAATATAATTTAATTGTATTATTTGTATTATTGTATTATTTTATTATTTATAGTATTATTTGTCATCATTGACAAATATAAATTCTTAAGATTCCCGAGCGTTGCTTGAACATTTTTAAACGCATAACACATTGTCATGGAAATTCCCCTTCCCCTCTCACTATGATATCTCTTGAGTAAGTGAACAGTGGGACCTTAATATTCACTCACTACCTTTGCAACTTTTAGGACCCGAAAACGAAAATGATGTACCTTTTTAAAAATAGTTGTATGTTCAGAAAAGTAGAAATTTTTATAATTACAAAACTTCACAACTGTATTAAATGTTGAATTAAAATTGTGAGCTTTTTTTTGAAATGTTCGATAAACAGAAAAAAAAGTTTCATGCAATTATTTTTATAAATGAAGAAGTTATAAAAACTTTGAATTTGGTAAGTAGCTATTAAATATTTAAAATTTGAGTATATTTTAACTCATGCAACATATTTAAAAAATAAAATACTATAAAGAATTAAAATTTATTTAAGTAATTCTCAGTTGAATAAAAATATTACTTTGTCTTCTATTTTTTTTAAATATTAAAACTACCATTTTTACTAATTATTATAATACTTATTATTACACTTTCTTGAAAGGTTTGGAATTATGCACTGACAGACTTGTAAAACCTTCGATATACATCCAGTATCAATTTTACTGTAGTTTTGTTATAGGTTTATAATATTCCTAACTATCCACCGTTCTTCAAGTTTAGTGAAATGGGTGTCCTACACTTGATCTTTTTCAACTAAGTTTGTTTTAATATTTTTTTATCCACTACAAATAGTATTTAAATTATCGCCTTGCTTAATGGAAACTATTATTACAACTTTGCATTCAAATGGGAGAGTCGATCTTACGTTGAATTTAAAAGACATTTATTGATTGTGAGGACCTCTTTCTTTCTGTTAATATTTAACTTACAAAATAATTTCACCAACGTCATTCAAATTATCAAATATCGTTTTTTCTCACGTCGTGTAAATCGAAAAGTACACCGGAATCTTCGAATTCAGTGTAAGCGACCTTAAATTACCATAACTGAAAACTATATAGCACGATTTAAAAAACAGTGAAAAGCTTTCCGAAAAACGGCGTAAATCAATCTTGGTTCAAAATGCATTCTTTTTCAGGTCGACCGATTTGAGACGTATTCGTTTTTGCAAGGATTTTTATAGAATAATCGTCTCTGTGTTTTGTCTTTAGAATTTCAGTGAATTTTTACTTTAATTAATATTGCGCAGTCAGTAAATATTAAGATTTGAAAATTGGCGAACGTAACATACTCGAACTTTTCTAAAATCATAAGCGAATGAACAATGTTATTTTTTCGATTAAAATAGTATAAATAATTTATATCTGGAAGTGTAATACGTTAATATTACTTTTTGTTGTATTTTTTATGTTAAAATTGTAATCAGCTCACACTCTGCCTGTTCAAACTTTCGCAGTTCCTGGCACAGACAAAACAAAATGCAAAGGTTAGCTTCCCACATAAAAGATAGATATTTGCTGTTGTGGGTTTTTTTGCAGATGGCAGAATTTTTTCCTACTTACTTGACAATTATTGTTATATTTTGGACACTTCACACAATATCTTTAAATTATAGCCTATGTGTTATTTTGATGTATAAGCTATACTATTGTAAAGTTTCATTAAAATCCATTCAATTGATTTTGCGTGAAAGACTATCAAACATCCTCACAAACTTTCCCGTTTATAATATATATTAGGATTTGCAAAAATATTAGAGTAATTATGCATTTTGGTAAATTAGTTCTAGACATTTAAAAATTAAATCTTTATAAGTAGTGCTGCAAGTATCAAGAGTCTTTACATATGGGAATCATGATCAAAAGTGATGTTACACTCTTAAGTCAGAACACATCCGTTTTTTTTCCCTTTTGTTTATTAACTATCACCCTATACAGTCTGATGCAACCCCATTTTAAATGCGAGTCACTGTGACAAAATTGATGTTTATAGAAAAAACACAAACAGACACACCAAAGTAGATGCATTTAAAAGGAAGAATAATGCTAATAAACCCACAATATAATTTTTTTCAAATGGAAGCTGTTAAATTTTTAAAAACATCAATCAAAAATATTTTGAAGCATTTTCCAGTTAAAGAAACATTTTCAGCTTTCAAGTCAACTAGTTAAATAATAATCTACATTTCTTTGCATATATTATCTGCTGTTCTTTTACAGACATCTTTCTAAAACTAAACATTGACCATAGTTTAAAAATTTTTTCTGTTTATTGATTCTATATAAGGTGGGAGAGAAACTTGTGAAGCATTTTATATATCATATATATTTATTTACCGGTAGTTGGGTCTTCTCGATGAAAAAGAACTGATACAGATTTGTGACGAATCATTAGATTAATCACTAAACAAAGTATTCTCAATACACTATCAGTTCGGGATATTAAGGCAATCCGACTCAATTTCTTCACAAATGCTGCAATTAAGTAAGCTGGTATATGGCTAAAAAAGAACAAGAAAAAAACGTACATAAGGTAAAATATTACACATCTAAAGTAGTAATGAAGAACTATGCCCCCCCCTCCTCCATTTCTAAGATGGAAAAATATTGAATGAAATGCAATAAAACAAATACTACATAAAATATTAAGTATTATAATTCTGCTAAACATTTTAGTACAGGAATGCTTTGCTGAGTGTGGCTTCACTCAACTTTGAACCCACAATAAAATAGTTAAAATTTCAAGTAAAATAAATTTCAATTAGATTTAATTAATTTGAAAAGATTTTGTGCTGAAATATTTTCAATAAAAAATATTGTTGATTGGTCAAGGTCAAATGTGAATGATTAGTAGATATGTAGATTGTTGAGAAGGTTTAGTGGTGATACACTCTACAGACATAACGTGCATTCAGTCTTGATAATAGGCTCATCGTGAGCACATCAACTATACTTATCCGACTTATGTCACTTATAATTCTCTCTTTCTGAAAAATTACTATACGCAATATAGTTTCTTAACCTAGATAAAATCTATTAGTTGTGATAAACCAAACAAACATAAATTATTAAATTTACAAAAAAAAAAAAAAAAAAAAAAAAAAATGCAAATTATTAAAATGCATGGGCTAGGATGTCAAGGGATAAAAAAAAAAAAAAAATGAAAATTTTTTTATTTAAAAACATTGTGAAAGATAAAGGAATACAGACTGGTAAAAAACAATTTTACTCCTAAGAAAATTATAAGACTAAGAAATCTATTAATGTTAAATATGCAGAGACTTCTACCAGTACAGACTGTAGACTTCAACCAAAAATGAATTCCTTTCAATTAACTAGAAATTCAAGCAAAAGCATCAAAGTCTTTTTTTCTACACTAACAGATAAACAGTTTGAAATGAAACAGCTGTTCATGCAAGTCATGGGTGTTTCACTTGTCTGCATTGTGGGTGAAAGCATAAGTGATGATAAAAAAAAGCAGCTACAAAATTCCCAGAATTATAGCAAATTGTTGATGAAGGCTATTTTGATGAACAACTTTTCAACATTCATGAAAGTGGGTTGAATTTAAAAGAAGCTATTTTCTAGAACTAATTCATCGAAGCCACTTCACCCCTGTTTAAAAATATCAGAGAATAAAATTAACTTAATGCAAGAAGGAAGAGTATGGATGAGACAAAAATTTGTTATCTCTAATATGGGGATCAAACAGTGGCGTAACGTACACCCCCGCAACGCAGGGGGCCCAAAGCTAGACTGACGCCATTAACGTAGAATTTCACAAAATTAGCTTTACATTTATTTAAATCAATTTTTAAGCAATTTTCAAATTGGCGATCTAACATCATTCAAAATCAAAACTTTGATAGCTTATTAGATAGCTTAGATCCAATAACCAAATCAAAAAACATTTTAATTTGCTGTAATCCACGCAACGAAAGAGATACTTTTCTCTCGTTAGTGGGATTTCTTTCCAAATCTAAATTACTAACAGATAAAAAGAAAGTCAGATGGAAAAATGGATAAAATGCTAAAAAGATAAAAAAATTCAACACTGTTTTTTAGTATACTTCATGTTAGCGGTAGGGAGAAAAAAATGTTACTTTTTACTGAAGCAGCAAAGTAACTTATTGGCGTCTTTAGCTTCCCCCCACATGTATTTCATTTTCATTTAGCGAACTCCTAAATAACGTACATCTGTTATGCTTTTTTCATGAAAAATAGTATTGGGATGCTTGAAAACGCATAGAGAGCATTTTAAATGATTATATGGTCTAAATTTATGATTTAGAAAACCATATGCCCACAAAAATTTCCTTAGATTTATGAGTATTCAATCAAATAAAGCACAATGAGAAATGTTTCCCAAAATTGTTTTTAGAACATTTATATTTTTATATTCAATGCACTTCAATATAGGGAGTGTTCCTTCGCTGTTAAAACATTTTGATCTCACCTCTCTCTTGTAATATTAGAACAGTTTTTTGTAAACGGAATTAATGTTATTTTGTTAATAAGACAAGAAGAAACGCGGCCCTAAAATGAGTAGAGTTAAAAAAAACTTTGAGTGGCTCTCAAAAACGAAAAATTTGAAAGGAAAAGGAGTATAATATTAATAGCAAATATGCAAAATTGGATAACTTTTAAATATCCACAAGTTCATCATCTTGTGCAAGTGCTAGTAGTAGTAATGCCAAGGAACTTGATGAACAAATCCTGGAAGTGAAAATTAATCCACAAGAAAAAAAAACACAGTTTCGGACACTTCAACTAATAAGGATACTCTATCTAAAGAAAAGGAGTCGGAAAATGAAAATTAAGAAACAAAATTGATAAGAAATGATTGTGAGCATTATGTAGGTACACCCATAGATGCAGATTTAAGGAAACAAATTTTAAAATTGGGCCCATACCAACCAAAAGGTAATTTCCAAAAAGATGCCAAAGGAAGGAGCTTTTCATCATCTTATTATAGTTTCATATCCAAGGCAGGACAAAAGATCGAAAGGAAATGGGTATGCTATTCAACACGACTTAATGTCGTTTACTGTCAGGTTTGTTGGCTTTTCGCAGATAGAACAAATATGTATTTTAAAGAAGCCTGGTGTAAAAGTATGAATGACTGGCAAGGAATATATATATAAAAAAAATTAAAGAGCATGAAAATTCTATAATTCATATCCAAGCATGTCACACATACGACATCTGGAAACAAAATAAAATGGTGGATTCATTATTGAAATGCAATTTTAAAGAAGAAGTTAAAAAAGTTAGCCAAATCTTACGAAGAATCATAGACGTTATAATGACTCTAGTGATGTGCAATCTTCCTTTTTGGGGACATCGAGAAACTCGAGATTCGACTCAAAGGGGAAATTTTTTGAATACGAGGTGTGGCTATTAAATAACAAGACTGTCGTTGTAAAAAGTTTTATTCTTATTTTATACATAATTATTTATTATCGCCTTCAATGTACACCCCTTCTCTATCCCTGCAATGCTCCATGCAAATTTTCCATTGTTGGAAACAGTGCTAGAAGTCATCTTTTGTCAACTCCTTCAGTACTCTTGCCGCTTTCTCTTTAACAGCTTCCACGAACTCAAATCTTGTTCCTTTTAATGCAGATTTCACCTAAGGGAACAACAGATAGAAGTCACATGGTGCCAGGTCTGGCGAGTAAGGTGGATGCTCTAACACTGGGATGCTGTGCTTGTTTGTCCAGGAATCTCTTGCCAGATAACGCGGAATGAGCTGGCGCATTGTCTTGGTGGAAAATCCATGATTTTTCCTTACACATTTTGGGTCGTTTTCTTCTTATTCTTTCTCGCAGATTGCCAAGTACCTCAAGGTAGTAATGTTGATTGATTGTTTGACCTTCAGGAACCCAGTGAAGGTACACAATCCCATGAATATCGAAAAAAACAATCATCATTGCTTTAAATTTTGACTTGCTCATTCTTGCTTTTTTTGCTCTTGGTGAAGTTGGAGTCTTCCAATGCATGTGTGAAGGTCCCCTTGAACCTCACTTTGAGAACGAGAATAAGTAGGAGTCAGATAAGAGCCAGTAGCCATTTTTATAAATAACTTTCTTTATTTGGTTATCTTATCCAAATAGAATCAAAGACTTATTAACAAATATATCTAACTAGTATTATGAGGTTTTTAAAGAGAAAGTCCTTTAAATTAACTTAAATATTTAATGATCCAATTAATTAACAATCATAATATCGATCATACAGAGATTACCACGATAAGAGATCCCAGTTTTATATTTAATAATGTTCCTATTGAACATTTAACTTTAATCTCACTCCTAAATTAAACGTTCAATGAGACTTCAAATATAAATCAATATTTAACACACAATCTCAACTCTTCTTGTGAGTAAATTATCCACCAAGAAATCTTCAATTATAAATTTCTAATTTCACTATTATGCCTTTCTGCTTCAATCTCTCTCTCCTACTGCTCTAACTTTACTATTCCGTTTGACTTAAATACTTTATCTAATCTGCATAACAAGGAATCCTGTCCTCTCTTTGGAGCTGATTGGAAATAGGTAGGGAATTAAATTTCCCTAAAAAAGACGACTCAGAAGGTTAGTGATAAAGTTCCGTATAGATTTGTCACACATGGATTGGCGCTTTGTTTCCGGATCATACGTAAAAAACCAGGATTCATCACGTTATTACCTTTTCCAATAAATTTGGGCCATTTTTAATGGCATCCAAAATGTCAGTACAAACATTTTTGCGAGTTGCTTGTTGTTCAAACGTGAGAATTTTTGGCACCATTTTGGCACACTTTTTGCATGTTCAAATTGTCATGTTAAATTTGCCGTACACATTCTTTATCAATGTTTACAGTTTCAGCTATTGCACGAATACTCAATCGACGATCAGACCGAATCAAACTAGCAACTTTTTCGACATTTTCATCCATTTTTGACGTTGAAGGGCGACCTGGCCGCAAATCATCTTCAACGTCTTGTCGGCCATCTTTAAAACGTTTGAACCATTCAAAAACTTGTGCACGGGATAAGCATTCACTGCCGTACACTTCTTTCAGTAAATTATAAGTTTCAGTAGCGGTTTTTCCAAGTTTGAAGTGAAATTTAACAACAATTCGTTGCTCTATTATTACACTAACCATTTTTTTTTGCCAAAATAAAATAACGATGTTAACGGAAATGAAGGTTATGACTAAACTGTGTTACTTACGCAAATGAGGCTTAGGGCATTGTGAAGAGAAAGATTCACACTAAACAGCTGACAGTCAATGGCGAACTACGCATGCACACTTTTGCCTCCGCAGTGTCAGTCTCGTTATTTAATAGCCACACCTTGTATAATAGTCCTCTTGGCTAAATATGACCCTCTTCTTAAAGTTCATTTGTCAGAAAAAAGAATTCAAAAATATCTTAGCCCAAACATTCAAAATGAACTTATTGCTATTATAGGCTCTAGAATAAAAGAAAATATTATATTAAAAATATAAGGAAATGTTCTTTTTTCTCTATAATTCTGGACACGACACAGGATATTTCAAAAAAGACCAATTAAGTATTTTAATAAGGTATATAACAACTGATGTTAATGATAATAATGAGCCAGATAATATCAGAATTAAAACGAAACGTTCTTAGGCTTTATTGAGGCGGCAAATTAGACTGCAAAAAGTTTGGAAAGTGATGTGTTACATTTTCTAAATACACTGGACATTAAATTGGCGAAGTGTTGAGGACAAGGATATGATGAGGCAGCCAACATGAGAGGAGCGTATGGGTGATTACAGAAATTAATTAAGGACAAACAACCAAGAGCAAATTACGTTCACTCTGTTCAACACACAGCCTCAATCTTGTTCTAAACGATGCATGTAATAACGTGCTTCATGTAAGAGAATTTTATGACTTTTGTCAAAAAATTTACACATTTTTTGGGCTCAGCATTAAAAGGTAGAGTGATCTGAAAATTGTGCAGAATAACGAGAACATTCAGCAGACTATTAAATCATTATGCATGACAAGGTGGTCATCTTGATTTGACTCTGTAATATCAATTTGCTACAATTACATTTTGATTTTAAAAGTACTTTAAAATATTTTACTAATCAGTACTAAGCAAGACGAGAAACAGGAAGCTTTAGGGATTAAAAAACATATGGAAAAGTTTCAATTTGTTTTTTTGCTAATTTTCCGATGTCAAATTTTACAAAGCATAAATTTAACTTCAAAAGCATTACAATCACCAAAAATAGATTTGGAAAACGCTAAGACCATGTTAAATTCTAGCTTAACGTCTATCGAGAATCTTCGTAACAATTTTACTAATATAAAGGAAGAAACTATTGGTTTGGCTAAAAAATGGGATATCACCCCGGAGTTTGGAAAAAAGAGACATAAAAAAGTTACAGTTTTTCGATGATTTCAATGCTGATGAAAAACCGCAAGACAGAGAACGATTATTTGAGGTGGATGTTTTTAAGGCCAATGTTGATGTTATTACTACTCAATTAAAAAATCGTTTTGAAAGTATGAATAGCATTTACAAATCATTCAGTTTTCTTTCTCCCAAAAATATTGTAAGCACTACAAATGATCTCTTATATAATGAAGCCAGTAATCTTCAAAAAGAATATAGCCTCGACCTATCTAGTGAATTTCCAAATCAAATTATGTCTTTATAAGCAGTTTTTAGTGAAGATTTAATTAAGCTGAATTCGATTAAAGATGTAGGTAATTTTTTGATGATTTAAAATAAGTTTGCTGCACCAAGTTTATCAGATGTATGTATTGCAGTTTTATTGTTTTTGACTCTTCCAGTTACTTCTGCAATGGCGGAAAGGTCATTTTCTAAATTAAAATTAATAAAAAATTATCTACGGTGTACAATGTCAGAAGACAGGCTCTCCTATTTGTCTTTGATAAGTATTGAACAACAAGAAGCAAGAAAAATTGAATTGGATGAATTAATAACCGACTTTGCTAAAAAAATGTGAGACGTCAATTGCTTTTTTTGTGATTTACTTCTTGAGTGTAGTGCTGTATATTAGCTAGTAGTGTGTGTCGCGAACAACCCAACGAACTAGTTACTTTTGTAGTTCAACCTGAGTGGTACTGCGAGCGTATTCTTTTTTGTGTCCATTTTGTTATTAGTAACAATAGTTGTGTCTTTGACTTTTTGAAAATTTATGCTAGAATTTTATCGAACTTAAGGTCAAGCTCATCCCGGGATTTATAAACGAAGAATTTGGTGATACCTTTTTTCTATCATAAGGATCTGAAATCGAAAATATTATTTTACAGTGTTTGTGTTTTTCTTAGTGTATCGTTTTTATTTAAGTTACCAGGTTATCAGTCAACTGTTAGATTTTCCATTTTTTAAATACTATAAATACTCTCTAATGTTAAACGTTATTTACTTTGTTTACTCAGACACAGGTTGATTTTATATTCAGTTAGAAGAGTTTAATATTTAAATATTTTTACGTGATGTGTAAAGGTACATTATGTTATGGTTTTGCAATTCTTTGTGTGTATATATATATATATCTCCGGCTTGGGGCCCAAGATCTGACCTAGCGGCGGGGGGGGCAATTATTTTCCGTTACGCCACTAGGATCAAATAAAAATGATTGGATAACTAAATTTGAAAATTGGTTTTAAGATCATTTTTGCTTTGTTGGTAAAAGTCACAGTGAAAAGTAATTCATAACCTTTAACAATCTACTGTTATTAGATCAGGTTACTCTACTAGACATTCTTGTACTTGTAAATTATGTCAAAATTCTTTTTCATCCTCAAGTACTACCTTCATCGGAGGTATTATTTTAGAAAGTAGGAGCCTTTGATCCATATATTGTAACATGGAGGTCATTTATGTTATACAATATATGGATCAATAGGCAATTTCAACTTTGAAGGCATTTCATATGAAATACCATATTTACTCTAATTTAAGCCGTCATCACCAATTCTTAAAATGTTTTTGTGAAAAGATGTTATCATCAATTTCAAGCCACCCCCAAATTCTCCATTCAATTTTGAGAAGAAAAAAAAATCGTATAAAAAGTTAATTGATATCCTATACTTAAGAAATTAAAAATTTTTTAATGAAGAATAATAAGAAGCAAATAATTTATGTGACCAGTATTAAAAACTTTCAAATACATACATAAACTTATAATTACTCTAACTGTGAGTAGCATGTTTCGAAAATGACTCATCCCAGTTGACTTCAGAATTGGTTCTGTTATCGCCGTTTTCCAATACAGTGTTGTCTTCCATGCAACATTTCTTTTGAAAGGAAAGTATTATAGTAAAATGTAAAAGAATTATTAAAGCCTGTTGAACATTTACAAAGGAAAAACTATATTTTATCTGCCCCATTGACCTATATATGCTTTGTCTGTGTCAAATTTTCATGGGCCACTGCTCTTCTGGGGGTTTTTTTTGCATATAAAATTGCTTCCCTTTTCATACTTGTATCTTAGTAAACTAGTCTTGATTCTATTACTGATATCTTTGATGTTTAAGTGATTAAAAGAAAGCATATACTAATCCCCTAAATACGAGCAGGCATTAATTTTTAGGATAGATTGAATACTGGAGATAAGCTGCGGAATGGGGTATAAGTCATTGATGTGAGTAGTCAGAATAGATGGTTGCATTTTTCTTTTAGAAAGGGATGGAAACTCAATTCCCCTCATCCAACAAATGTTTCCTCTTCGATTCTAAGCCACATCCGATTTTCAGTAGAATTAACACTGGAAAAATACTGCGGCTTACATTTGAGTAGATATTTTTACAGGAAATCCAAGCTTCTTTTAATACAGATTGGAAAAACTATAACACCCAATGCTGAGAATATTGGACATCATGGAATGTAAGAGAAGCTGTTTAGTGAACTATATGGAAATGTGTTTTGCTTCATTTCACTGATAATTTTTGTGACTTTGTTCCTGAAATGGATGCAGCCACAAAAGATGTTGTAAAACTAGGACACAAATTAGGCTTTGACTCGTTATCAGAAATTGATGATGTCATGCATTTAAGCAGCCTTCAGGATCTTGATGATGAATCTCTTATAAGCACAAAAGAACAAGCTTATAAAGAGAGAAAATTCATAAAAATGTGTAAAAAAACACCCCCACACACACCTTCCCTTAAGAATTATTTAATGCCACTGGAACAGCACATGAACTGACCGAAGGAAATGATCCAGATGAAAATATAAACTTTGAAAATAAGGCAAAGATTAAAAACTATTGTGTTATTGCTAGTGCAAAAAAGAAAATTGATACAAAACACTTTAGCTAATTTCCTAGGGAAAAAAATGTTTGTTTTCATTATGTAAATATTAAGCAATAAAAATTCTCATAAATTTTACTCTTCACAATTTATTATTACTTTTAGGCAAATATACAAATATTTCTAACAAAATTTGATAGGAATAAGTTACTTATTTTCCTATAAAGAAATAATGATTTCACCCATCACTGATTTACTGAATGCAATACTTTAAGACAAACTAATGAACCATACTAAACAAGGCATCCCTAGGCTCTTATTATTGAAACACATTAACTATAATCATATTATAAATACTTATCTTTAAAATAGAATAATTACCTCCATTTTTTAGTTAAATTATTTCTCTTCTTCTCACATTTTTAAATTTAGATTTGTAAATATTTAATGTATTTTGAAATTGCACCCTCTAATTTGTTCCTACAGTTTTGCTTTAAATCAGGGGTTTAAAATGGGAACGGACTATTTTTAATGTTAAAATATACAATTCTTATCTTTTACTAAAAATTTAAACTAAAAAAATTAAATAAAATTTATATTTAAACACTAATTATATTTTAACACATATTAAAACTTTTTTCACTAGTTTCCTTAATGAAAACTTAAGATATCAATGTAATTAATGATAGAAAAACTTCTGAATAAATAATACTTTAAATTCACACCAACCCCTTTAAATAAATAATCCTACTAAAAAGTAACAAAACAAAAAACATGGAAATTTAACATGCATAATTTTATATAATGAATGTGTTAATGGAAAAATACTTTAATGCATGAACAGAAAATTCATAAATTACTTACATAGAAGATAAGAAAAGGTCACTAAGGTAGAAAAACCTTAGATTAAATTTCCCATTTATTACTTCAGCATTGGTTAACGAATACAATTTCACGAAAAAATCAGGATATTCTCTGAAAACAAAATATATATTTATACTATCAAAATTGAAGTACTTTGAAAAATTCAAGCACAAAATCCTTTTTTATTAATTAAGACAATTTTTTTATAATTAGAATGGAATATTAATTCAGGATGAAAGAATATAAAATTCCCTTAAGTAAAAAATCTTTCATATTTTATTGTAAATAAAATCTAGTTGTTTCTCAAACTCATAATACTTGTAAAAGAATACAAAACCAATTTTTATGCAAACATAATATTTATCTGTATACTTACATATTATACTTATCCATTAGTAAAAACAGACTATTTAAAGACAACAAGCTTATCACACCTTCTGTAATGAAAAAAAAAGGTAGTAGGAAAATACATTAATGTGTTTTTCCAACACATTTTTATTATATAATTATGTTAACATAAGCTATCCTTTTATAAATCTATTTCATGCAACAGTTAAAAATAGAAATTCAGAAGACAGTAAATTAGAGCTAAAATATAAGAATGTTTATTTTTATGAGAAGTAAATGCATATCCACTGATGTGCTAAAATTCGTAGCAACATGCAATTATCTAAATGGAATTAGCATTGGGTAAGAAATATATAAATGGATATCACATTGCCAGGGGTTTCCTTTGTACTCAGGTGATTTTTGAGAATTTTTTTCTAATATAATTATGGCCATGTAACAATAGTTAACAAACTTTGAACCCAGAATACTAAATGGAGTTAGATGCACAGGGTATTATTCCATTTTGGAAATTGTTTTATGGAATTCTCCATTTCTTGAGATAGGCTTCATAATTTTGAATCTCGATCAGGCAACAAGATAACACTCGAGCTGGCACTTCAACTCTCCACACCACACCATAGTGAGAACTTTCAGCAACCACAGAGATTTAATGTACATCAGCCCTTCTACACAAATCTTTAGCAACACCATGCCTTCAAAAAATGCCTTGTTAGCCAGAAGTTCATGACCGCATATACTTAGCTATCACAGTTCACAATGTCAAAAGTATGCAAGAATATAAGTATTACCCCCACAAGTCTCAAATGAATGACATACAACAGACACCTCCATGAGATGAGTGAGACCAACCATGTCCACTTAATGACTGAGACTAGTGATGTCTATATTAAAAAACAGAAGCAACCAATGTAGGGTGCACGACAGACATCTCATCAAGGAAAGTGCAGGAAAATGTGAAACTGATGGGATATGATGACAGGCAAAGAGATTCTTCCTTAACAACATGCTATAGGCTGCAGCATCTCTACAAGACTTTTGAACATATTGGTTGAACCCTAGATGACTCGAAAAAATGCTGCTTAATCAGATGTGAAACAATTTCAGGTTTAAGTCTGATACAATCTCATGAGGTCATGGACTAAGTTATCAAGATAACACTGAGCAATTTTTTAAAAATCAGATACATTTGCTGAGACAAAAAATAAATTTCAAGACAAATTAAGAAAAAATTAATACATTTGGTAAAGGGAAAGTATTTGTGTTTTTCCTTCAATTTCTTAAAATATCTACACTTTAAAACATTTTTAGTACAAACTGAAATAGACACCATAACTAAATGAACCCAGAACAAAAACAGAAAAACCATAAAAAAATACATATAACAATTTAAAAAATGCAAGTACATTAAAACAATAAAGATCTCTTACTCTGACTATATGAATCTGTGAGGAAGTCGGTCATGAGACAAGGGTTTTCTAGATGAGGGATTACTTTTTTATGTAAAACAAGAAGAACCTTTTTCAGGAGAGGCAATGGGAGCTGGAGAAAAAAAAAAAGAAGCAATCATTAAAATAAATTTTAATTTCTATAAGAAAGCATTTAATTTCTATATGATGTTAGCACAATGCACTAACAGTGGCGTAACATAAACCAACGCATTGCAAGGGGAAGCAAGTTTCAAAGGGGGGACAAAAGCCTATGGTTTTGCAATCCTTTGAAAGATACATGAAGACCAAAACCTGACTTTGCAGGGGGTCCTAATATTCTCCGTTAAGGCACTAATAGAACACATGCAAAGAAAATAAACACCTGAATATTGAGTCCGTATCAACATGAAAATTTTTAACTAATTTAATATGTTTCTACCCAGCTACAAGATGGTTTGGGATGGATGGAGCCCCAAAACATCCACCAGTTACAAGTCAGTAGGCTATGGCACAATCAAATATCAGGTTGAGTAAAAAGTTTTCTACCAAAAGGAGATGTCCGCACCAACAGCGACCATTTCTGTAGTAGTTAACCTTTCTCCAAATGGGTTTTTGCATTCTGAATCTGAAAGTTAGAACTAAATGACTGTGTAATTTGTTTGTCAAAATTTTATTATTATCTAGTGCCCTCCCCCCAAAAGTGTTTAAAATGGAGCTATTACGGCAACAGATCAGAACAATTAAGTACTATGAGTTCTGAAATAAACTTTGCGCAACTGAATGCGACCAAAAAGAAAATGTGTGAAAGTTTAAAGTCTCAGAATTTAAGAACCATTATCTGGCTGCCCTATTGAGGGTGATTGTGACTAGTTAAAGCAAATCATTGATCAAGACAGAAAAATTTCAACACGAATCATCATGTTAGAGCTTGACATTTGTCAAAAAACAATAGTCAATGCTCTCAAACTCATAAATATAATGTTTAAGTTTAACTGATAGGTGCTTCACGAACTGACTGTTGAAAACAAGAGCAAGAGGAAAGCGGCCTGTTTGGCTCTGCTCAAGATATCAAAGGAAAGAGAACATTCTGGACAGAATTGTGATCTGTGATGAAAAATAGGAGTACTACAACAATACAAGCCATAAAGGAGGTTAGTTAGCACCTGGGGAATCAGCAGTTAGGTTGCAAGATGAACACTAGGAAGAAGGTACTTCTCTGTATCTGGTGGGATTGTTGTGGAATTATCTACAAGGAGTACCTGCAAAGTGGGCAGGCTATCAATAATACAATATACAGCAATATGCTAATAAATGTTAGCAATGCTGTTCACAAACGAAAAAAAGTGTTCAGAAGGAATGTGGTTCTCTTTCATCAAGATAATGCCTAGCCACATGTTAGTGTGATGACCGGCTGGACGCTCAACACGCTAGAATGGGATTTGATGCAGCATCCACCATATAGCCCAGACATGGTGCCTTCAGATTAAGCGCCTGTTCTCACATCTGAAGCTTGATGGCACAATCTACCATTCAAATGACAAGGTCATAAATGAGGTTGACCGCTTTCTGGACACTTCCATGCCACAGTTTTTTGCAGAAGGGAATGAAAAGTTACCAAAACACTGTCAGACCATTGTATATTTGAATGGAGATTACCATCTTCATATTAGCTTTGCTGATTTTGTATGTATTAATGATTTTACAAGATTGTTTTTTTTTTGGGAGGGGGGCTTTTTACTCAATGTAATGTTTATAATTATATAACAGGTTCCTTCAACTTTTCTAGCAAGGGAATATTTTTAAAGTAAACACATAATGGATGTTTTTTTAAATAAAATAATTCTAGTTTTTCTTTAAAATATTATTAAGTCAGAAAATCCCTTTAACAGCAGGAAAAAAAAATCATGGCCATAAAAATTGCAAATACATAGCACATTTTAAAGAGCCCAAATATATTTAGAATTCCTAAAATCTTAAATTTGGAATCATTTAAATTACTTTTGACAAAAGATTTATTCAAAAGAAGTTATATTATAGTTTACAAACAGGATCACCAAGACTTATTTTAATAGATTTTTGAAAGCACTATATAAACTTATTGTTTCCTTTTGAGGTAGATTTTCTTTTTAAAAAATACACTCATTTTATTGTAGTGTGGTTAAATTTTTTTTTTAATGAAATCGCATTAGGAAATTACTTAACAAAAAAAAAGGTAAAATTGTTTATTTATAAAGCTGAATAGTAACGTTTTAGTTTAGCTTCTTATATTCTAATTAAAAATGATAGCAATGCAATTCAGACAGGAAAATCGTTGGAAAAAATTTGATTAAGACATGTTATTTTTATTCGTAACCACATCAAGAAATAGGGGGAGTGATAAGAACTGTTGGAATTACTACATTCATTAATTCCAATAACATTTCTCACAATTTTATTGATGCCAATTTACATAAATCTAACAAAAGAAATAGGAAAATATTTATGTATGTGCGATGCAATACAAAAATGAAAAGACACAGCGATATGAAATTTGGTATGCTAAAACCATGGGTAATCATGATGTGCATACCAAAAAAGTTTTTTGAAATTTATTGGATAGTTTAAAAAATAATCCTTAAACGATTTTTCATACTTTATTGATCTATCTATATACATATAAAGGAGAAAAATGACTCACTCACTCATCAGGATATATCTTTGGTATTATTAGACCCCTACAGACTTGAAATTTGGTAGGGACGTACCTTACATGTGGGTACACGCCTACCAAATCTGCTAAGGGTTTAGTGTAAATCGACACCAAAGGAGTGTTGCGAAGGGTTAAGTGCCATTCATTGTGACTATTCCCATTTTTGAATCATTAGACATACAGGTTTGAAATTTAGCAGACATGTTCCTTTCATTAAGGCTGAATTGAGAATGAGAGGAGGCCCTGGATCCAGTCGACCTATGCCTTACAACGTCTCTGGTTATTACCTTTTTATTATAATTTGTATTAATTCTTTCATTCATTCATTTGAATTTATTATAGATATTTCTGTTTTAGTAAAAAATATCTTTATTAGACAAACTAAAATTAAATCAATGCATTGGGTATAAGGGAAAGTTCTAACGTTTTTGAGCAAGTGCACTTTTATGTATTGACGACCCTTTGCAAGAATTCGGATTTGACTGAAACCGGTTTAAACAGAGTAGTACACTATTGAGAATTTAAACGCATTTTTTGGCATCTTAGCCGGGTTTTTTAAACTTGTAAAACTGTGAATATAAGTGAAGAAAAATACACTTCAGACATTGTATGTTGTTCGAGTTCCAAAAAGGGAATAGCGTGATGGAGGTAAAAAAACAACTTGTATGACATGTTTGGAGAGGAAGCAGTAATAGTTTGAACATGCCAAAAATGGCTTGTGAAATTTTGCTTGGGTGATTAGAAAAATGAACCTGGGTCAAAAATGCTATCAGATGTCAGTGGTGAAGTGCTACGCAGGGAAATCCCATATTAGCTTCCACAGAAATGGGCTTCCAGCTTGGAATTCATGACTACTGTTTTGGATTACATTAAAAGGCTTGGTTTCAAGTCCAAACTCTGTTTGGGTGCAACATGAATAAGTGAAAAAATTTAATGGACATAATTTCAATATGCTCTTCAAATCTTGCTTGTCACAAAAAGGAACTGTTTTTGGATCACTTGGTGATGGGTGATGAAAGTGGATAGTGTACAAATACATGGTTAGAAAAAAAAAGCATATGTTTACAAAGGGGAGATACCATCATCCACATCAAAAGTTGGCACACATCAGAAGACAGTTGAGTTGTGTTGTTGGTGAGACAGCAAGGGTGTAGTGCATTATGAATCGTTGAAGGAAAATGAAACAGCCATTGCTGTTTGCAACCTGATGTTTTGATTAAAGAAATTCATCATAAATGGCTATTTTTGGCCAAAAGAAAGTGTGATTCTTCATTGTGACAACTCTAGATTACATGTGGCAAGATACACCATAAAAAAAATTGCAGAGTTCAGTTGGAAAACTTTACCTCAACTAGCATATACTCCTCATATTGCACCATCTGATTATCATCTGTTTAGGTCACTTCTTGATGGAAATAAATATATAAATTATGAAGGGTTTAAATGGCAAAGGAAAAACACTTTATCTCCAAAACAGAGAACTTTTTTTCCAGGGAGTTAGAGAAACTGCCAGACAGTTGTAACTAACAATAGACAAACTAGAAAGTGGAACTTTTTTTGTTTGTTTTTCCTTCAGAAAGAATGACAGAACTTTTCCTTACACCCAATAGTAAGAATAAAAAGTATTAAATATGTTAAATGTAATAATAATGCTCTTTATTTGGTCTTCTATCATAGCAAGGATTGTATTTGAGTATATTGTGTTTCAGTACACTTTTAAAAATATTTTGTGATATTAAAAAGCTTTAAATATTTACCGGAAATTTTAAGTACCTTTCCCATACATCAGAAAAAAGTCTACGAAGCTGTCTCTTCTTAAAGAAAAATGGTGCGATTTTGGGGTCTATAAAAAGGGAAAAAAAAATTACAAATAAGTTTAAGCAGCAAAAAAAAAAAACTTACAATATTTTACTAAAATTTAGAAATCTGAGAATGACAAATAATATTCCATTCTTTTCCTTGAATTCTTTTTTTAATATAATTTAACCCCTTAAAGCTTGTAATCAACATGGCCCTTTTTGCAAAAAATACAGAAAACACACACAGTGTACAGTTTTTAAAAAATAAAATGCTTACATATGCCCCATCCTGAGTGAGTTAGAGTTATATTAGCATTGCACTATAAAGCTGCATGGGGGCTATTGGTCACAGGTTTCGTAATTTTGAATTGTGGTTAAGCAACAAGTACAACACTCAAGCTGGCACCCTCTCTTTTAATTACTACATTAATGGGAGGATGTTTGAGCCTTGAAAGATTTAACATTCAGTGGCCCCATCTTCACAGTGGATCTTCAGTAGCACTAAGCACTATGATATTCCAGCCACAAGTCCATGACTTTGACCACTAGGCTACTGTGGACATGCTCTAACCTGATTATCTTTCTAATCACTCAATTTACGTTTCTTGTTCAGAGTCAGTAAGCATAAACTGTAATTTCCTAAATAATAATAACTACTAATTTATAAATGAAATTAGTTTATTCCACCAAGCTTCCTTCAATGATGTATAACAAGGGTTTCAAACTCATGGCCCACAATGAATATTTCTGATGCCCAGTCAGTATATTTGCATACAATATATAATAAAATATTGAAATTTCTCCCGAAATAGAAAAGATAGTAGCAGAGAAGAGATGTCAAGTGTCAAAATGTAAATATTTTCCTTTTTTTTAAATATTTAATTTATGTTTATTATAATGTATTATTGGAAATAATCTTACATTACCATGATATTGATTTTTTTTGCGGCTCACCTAAAGTTAAACCTTGTTTACTTGACCCAAGGAAGCGTTTGAGTTTGACTCCCTTGATGTACAAAAATAAGATTATTTAACAAAATCTAAGCCTCTTTTAATTATTGCTCACTGACCTTAAGAACTACTTATTTCCTTAGAACATTTAACTACCGAGTAAAAACAAAACTTAGAAAGAAACTGAGTACAAGAATATTTTTAGTAACAACTATAGGAGACCAATAATATTTTCTGCTATAAAAATATAAAAACTTCCTAAATGCTCAAAAGTAAGCATAAGCACATATTCAGCATTGCATTATATACAGTGAAATACGTTTAACGCGAAAATGCTTAAGACGAAATATCGGAAACACAAAATAATACAATAGTCCTAACAAACTATGAACTTTCATGTGTTGTTTTTCCTTCTCTTAACAGGAAACGAGCATAACTAAACAAGAAAAAATTCCACTTCCAGGAATGAACACTAAATGAAACGTTTGAAAAAGTTTCTGTAATTTTGGACTGACCTACTGTATCATTGGAAGAATTTGTAACAGTAATTGATGATAATGTGTGTACAGCCTCAATTAAGGTAGACAAAGTCATTTCGGAGTTTGTTAAAAGCACGAAAAATATCACTGAGGCAGATTCTGATGATGAAAATGAAATGAATAATGCAACTCCTGTTCCCACGTCATTTGAAACGAGGAACATCATGAAAAGTATGCAGTTATTTAGACACACATTCCAATGGTGAAATGAATAACAAAATGATGACATTGAACAATTTTTTGATTATTTGATGCTAAAAAAGATAATGTAAAGAAAAATATCAGATTATTTTCCAAAAACTCAATAAATGTTTCGTTCTTCAAAAAGCTTGAAAATTTTGTATTAAATTTCACCAAGTTCTTGTGAATGTTTTTGTTTCATTGGTTTTTTCCAAATACATATTTATGTAAATAAAATGTACTCTAATACAGAGCTCCGCAGCCTTTTTATTGCAGCGGACTGGTCAACGTTTGATAATTTAACCGCGGCCCGCTGAGGGTGGGACACGTTGATTGTTTATATTTTAAGATTGTTTTGATTTAACAATTTTAATTTAGTTACACTTAAATATACATTCAGAATAAAATATAGTTACACCAAAAAAGAATAAAAGTGATTTAACATGGAACATAAAGTGATTTCTGTGGAAAGTTACGCAAATTCGAGAGAAATGCACCACTTTAAATAAAATTGCAATAATTTTAAGTTCTTAAGGCGGCCCGGCACCATTTGATCCACGGACCGGGGTTTGCGGATCACTGCTCTAATAAACTTACTTTTGTTCAACATATGATTATTTTGCAATATCCTTTAACACGAAAAAATATTTTGGTACCTTCAGTTTTGTGTTAAACGATTTTCACTGCATATTTACATCAAGAGTTTTTATTCTAAAATAAGTCTCTCAATTACATAAGACATTTTACAAAGACCATTTAAAATGAAAAATGCTGAATTAATATGCTCATTGAATTCCATTTTAAGAATTGCAAAAGAAATAAACAAAAAGATTTTAAAAGGCTTGAACTTACTGTTTTGAGATAAAAGTGTATTGTAACCCCCAGTTTGAAATTCTTTAGGATATCTTATTGTGTTAAGTAGATAAAAGAGATTGGTTAGAAAAATATCAGAGACCTAAAAACAAAACATATCTATATGAACACTCACATCAACAATTTACTTAATCACACAACTTTTAAAAGAAAATCAAAGGACAACAACAAAAAAAAAGTTAAAAGATGTGTATCATAAACTACTTTAATATAACTTAAAATCTAATGTGGTACAATTTCTACCCAAACTGATAACTATCCATACAGTTTTATTTAAACCTCATATGAAATATAATTATACTTTATTATAATTGTTTACATTAACTCTTTTAAAATTTAACAATAAGCTCAAGTCATAATTTTTTTAAAGTTTGAAGTCATTAGAGAGAAAAAAATACCTTTAGAATACAATCAAATATAAATGTTGCAAAAACATCTTGTTTTCTGTAAAAGGATATAATTAAAAATTACAGGAATAATAATAAATTATAGAAAAGAATGAAAGTAATACCACTTGTTTAATTTTAATGATGCACTTTTATGAACCTTATTTAAAGAAATTTTAAGTGTTTTTTGTATTAAAAAAAACAACTTAAAATGTCCTTGACAAGTATTATTCTTTTCAACAAACTTAGTTTTCTCAATTTTTGCCACGAACACATACTAACTATGCAGTCTAGCATTACACAGGCTATCTTGAGTAATGCATCCCACTCTAACAAACAGACGCAAGGTCATGTGATGCAAGTCCAACATTATCTCCCGTATCAAAAAGGAAAAATTTAGGGCTCCTTATATTTCTTTTTTTGGGGACTATGGTTTTCATCCAGATGTTAAAAATTACTATGAAGTAATTTCAATGTTGAATAGCCATCCCAATGTCCTATGCCAAAGATAAGATAACTGCTGTTTACTTTGAAGATGGATGAATTTTAATCTAGAAGGGTGGAATTTTACAGCAAGAGCTTTCAAATTTCACATATTAATAACAAACTTTGGTAACCTTTTTAATAAATAAAAATTAAATAAACAAAGGCTTAAAAAAAGATAACCAATTACTAGCATACAAAATATTTTAATCTACAATTTTCAAGGAAACTTTTTTTGTCTTTGGTTCAAATATGTAAAAAGCATAGAGTCTGACTCATTCTAGATTCAAGGAAGATAATATGAGAGATGTATCAATTTTTTATTCCCATCACTAAACACAAACACACATTTTAAATTAATTTCTCGCATATTTAAGAATATTAATAAATTTCCGAGTTGCAACACATTCATAGATGACAAAAACGGGCCATGATGGCATCTATCACACTTGCCCTATGCAGGCACAAAATGTCCATACTTTAGCTCCTTCAGCCAGAACTTACCAACACTTTTCTTGATATATAATACAGAATATTCTGCATTCATTGGCAGACATATACACATACATTTACTCAAAAATTTTAATAATGTAGATGACTAAAAATAATATTTTTGCTCAGATTTTAAAAAATGATTTAAAGCATTTCGGATATCCATATCAAAATAAATAAAGAAAAAAAAGAAAAGAAAATCCTTCTATTTATCAAGTTAAGCATGGTCAAATAAATTTTTTAATTCCTTGTCATATATTTTACCTAAATAGGGAGAGGGGGAAAAGTATTAATAATACTTTAAAACTAGTAAATACACAACACAAGACTAATTAATAATATGCATAAATTCTACATTCAAAATAACAGATCTAGATGTTTTAAAATGAACTTTAAAATTGACCTTATAGATTTAAATGCTTTAACAGATAAAAAAAAATTACAACTCTGGATAGTTTCAGATATGGGATAAATGTATTTGACATTATTGTGAGTGAGTGTTTATTAATGTTCCACGATAAAGCAACACTAGGACTGTTGGGGATGGATCATGTAATTTTGAATCCTGGTCAAGTGACAAGGATGATACCCGAGATGGCATCCCTTCTTTAAGATGAGAACTTTGAGCCCTGTGAAAAATTTCATATGCATAAGCCCCTCTTTATGGCAGGTCTTTAGTGACACTAGGGCTTGAACTTGTAACATGCTGGCCACAACATGCCTTTTGCCAAACATTTTCAATACAATAGATAAAAATATACTAAAAATAATGCTATATATATATAAGGATAAAATACTAACTTCTTCCATTTTATTTAAAATGTCCATTACTGCTTTTAATGAATGCAAAAGAATATCATCATACTGCATATATTCTTGAAATTTAAGTACATTCATCTCCTGATTAATATTGGAATTCAACAGCTCGTTTACTATTTTCTGCAAAAGAGAAGATGAATTATGTTCTATTTCTAACTCAGTAACCTTTGAATTCATAACAAATTAAAAGCAACTATTCACATGAAATCAGATGCAATATTTGTAAAATGGGAAAAAATATTCTGGAGAATAATCCAAAGAAAGCAGTAAACACTTAATTAACATTAGATCAAATGTAATAATTTAAAAAATAGATCACAACAATACAAATATTTTATACCTCACTGAACTAGTAATTTTTAAACAATAGACCTGTAGCAGGTTCACAAGTGCATTTTCCTTAACTGCCCTCTAGGGCTATTTTATGATGTTTGATATGAGAACCTTATCTCGTAAAGGAAACATGAGGTATGCAAAAGATTGCTACATAAGCAGAAGTGAACAGAAGTGTGGATGTTAAAAGATCCATAAATGTAGATTCAGAAAAGATTAAAAGTTAATTATGAGAATAAAGACAAGAAAAAGTGGGGAACAGCTCAGTAGATGATTCCACAATGAACCTATCTTGAAATTTTAAGTTTGAGATCACAAATATAAGTAGTACTTCTATAAATTTATTTAATACAAATTATTAGAAAAATTGCTTTACATGTATAATTATTTTTGAGATTTTATTCAAACTGGAAGAAGAAAACATTAAATGTACTGTCTTGTTCATTATTTCAGATCCTACTCAAAGCTCACGGTCCCAGGATTATTTTTAATTTCTTCAATTTTAAAATAAGAATCAGTAATAAGGTTCAGTTAAGTTTAGAAAAACACTAATAATTTCTGTTAAAAAAATTACAGTTTGTTCAATGTACAAGTTTTAATATTTCCAATTTGTAATTAATCACGAAAACATATCTAAAATTATTAATTAAAAAGTTCTCAATAAATATTTAAAAACTTCGTGGTTTTAATAGAAAATTTTTTGAAATGGGAAAAAAAAAAACATTCCTGCAAATTGTTTTTATACATTTTAATCTCACTGTTTTTGTGAAGTAAAATTTAAGCAAAGCAATTATATATTGATGTAAGTATGTACTTATCCATAAAATTAATTATTTAGGAAATCAAAGATTTACAGGGAAAATACTTTTGTTTTGTGACAATATGTTTTTAAAAAAAATCTATTTTAATTTGTAAGGTTGTGTGTGTGTGTGGAGATAAGAATATACTAAAAATTATATTTTTCCTTCTTGAAATAGCTAAAAAATTTTTTTTAAACACAATTTCAAATAAGTAGAATAGTAAGAAAAAAAAAAGTCAAGATCTATTAAAGTGTAACAAAAAATATACATACATCAAATAATTCTACTGGAAAATTCCATGTTTCTTTGTGTGCTCCTTCTAATCTGACAAGGGTCATGAGAACCTCAAGACTTTTCTCCTGGAATAAATATTCTAGATAATTGTCCACGAGTTAAAAATAACATAAGAAAAAATATATATAGCACACATACCTGAATTTTTTCATTTTCATAATTTAAATATGAAAGCAAATTAGTAACCAAGTCATTTTTTCGCTCAATCAACCAAAGCCTGTATATTTCTTCATTAGTATCTAAAATAATTTCACAGAATTTTTATATTAAATTTCATTGGTAAAGAATTTAAGAAAAATAATACAACAAAATCTAATTATTTATTTATCTTATAAATAAAAAAAATTATAACAGCAATAACCTTCATAAAAGAAAAAAGTACAGCAGAAAATTTAAAGGAAATATGTTAAAAAATAAAATACATAAATCCATGTCAGAAGACTTACCTATACAAATTAAAAATAATTTCTTGCTTAATATTTTTAAATTTGCTGTCTCACAATTTTAAAAACAATGGAAAAGAATTCATCACTTTTTTCACATTCATTCAGAAACTTCACAAATTATGATCCATATTTTAAGACATATTCAAAAAAAAAAAAAAGAAATGCTTATAACTTGTTTAGCTTTATACACAAAAGCATTTATTTGTACCATAATATTGTAACAATAGATAAGGTTTTTAGGGCACTAGTATATTAACTCTTCAATTAATAAGTTGGTGAAGATTGTGTGTGTGAAAAATGTCAAAATTTTCAAGAAATACAGGAATATTTACAAGCTAATAATGAAAAAGACATTTCTGAACTTGCTCAAATACAAAAACTTTGTTTATAAGTTAGAATTCTTTACAAACAAAAAAAAAAAATATCCTGGTCACATTCTTTATAATTTATTGTTTGATTCATTAATAGTTCAATAATTACACATGTTTGTTTTTATATCAAAATAATACTCTTAGTATGACAAATGATGAATAATTGTTATGGTTTTTGTAATTTGATGAGTGTGCACGCATGCCATTAAACTTATTTTAAAAAATCAATCCAAGGCAGAAATATAAAACACATGCATACCATAAACTATATTTGGTACTAGTGTATTAACATCATCACAGCAAAATTAGTGCTGCACAGATCCAACTTGATATTAAAGCAACCAAGATTCTAACATGTTTTATATAGGAGAAAAAAATCAGTGAGATTTTGATGGACAATGATGTGATTCGCATGGGGCCAATTTGCCTGCAGTGATGCTAATACGTAAGAACCCTATATTTTTACAAAACTAATAAACATTTGATTTAATTGATATAACATACAAAAAAGTAAATCTAAGAAGGAAGAAAAAAGTACCCTGAAAAAGTAGGGTTTGTTTAGATCAACATTAAAAATACATTTTCTTTTATGCATTGAAGTATATGATTTTTTAAAATTAAAATAAGGCAGAATAACAAAATAATCAAATATAAGTTTCTTTGTTAAAAAACATCAAAAAGCAAAATTTTTTCTTATTGTGATACTTTTCAAAGAAAAACTGATGAATTTTTTTTAGAAATGAAACAAAATATCATCGAGTGCACTCCAATATATCACAGAAATTTAATTATAAGAGATTAACCATATGCAGTTAAAACAAGGAAGTAAATTGCCATTGTTTGACAAATGAAATGGAAAATTATCTAATTAATAATCTAAAATAATTATATTTTTAAAAAAATGTTCTGTTAAAATTTTTTTTTCATTCTTCCTATTACATTTTTGCATAGCACCTTGTTCAAAATCCTTCAAAAATACAACTTATTGGAACTTTAAATCTAATAAATAGCAAATTTTTAAAAAATAATTTTGAATACTTTTTAATTTTTTGAAAATTGTTACCTTTCCACTTCTGTTATTTGATTGTGTTTGAGCAAGTGCAAAAATAATAAAACCATAAAAAAAGGTTAATATTTTGGAGCAATGCACTAAAATAATTGCATTTGAATATGAGCTGAAATGGCTTTACATAGCATGTTTTCGATTTGATGAAACAGGTTGACATATAACACACAAGAGCCGAATATTGTTAATGCATAAATAAATATGAAGGCACTAATTTTTAAATTTAGTTAATGATCCCAATAGAATATTCTGAAAAAGTAACTAAACCTTATTCCTCAACCATTTTAAATAAACTAGGACTAAAAATCATACCAAGGTCTGATGATAACTGAATCATTTTTCTTTTATATAACTGAGTAAAGAGTTCTTGAAAGGTATCCATACTTGACAGAATGCCATCTTCATCATCAGACTAAAAAGACAATTTAATGAAAACTAAAACTTCAATTAAAAAAAATAAAGACATTTCTTGACAAAAGGATTATTTGATAATTATTGCAAAAGCCAAGTAAAATTACTAATCTACATTAAAAATCTAAAAAGACAAATCTAAAAATAGGGTTAACCAGTTGTAGTTTTCTTCCAGAATTCAACCCAAGAATTGTCGCATTTTTTGATTAATTTCATTATTTTCAGTATAAGAAAACATTACAAAAATTAATATTTTGCAGCATTTTGGAAAACTTATTAACATTTTGAAAATAGTATTTTCCCAATAAGTTGTCTTCCCTCCTTCTACAAAAATGCTTAACAGGGAAGCTACACTTAAGATTGTACATATAAAGAGTACAATTACTTCAAAGTCAAGTGGCTATGTACTACACGACCATGCCACAGTTCAGGGTTTCAAACCCCGGGCTGGACAAGATTGAGTTTGCCTTTCATTCCTTCAGTGGGTCGAAAAATGAGTACAAAGCTTGCTTGGAAACTAAACACTGGGAGTTTTGCACGCAAGATTGACTATATGACCGCAACATCTGCTAATGCACCTTAGTGCCCAAAGGTCACAAAAACTGGGTAATTAGTATAATTGCAACAATTGCCAATAATCAAGATAACTCACCAAGTTGGCAACCCCAATTTCGTATGCACTGAAATGGCAATCATGTGCTTCATTTTATATAATATCGCCAATATAGGTTGCAATAATACGTAAATACCAAAAACTGAGATGGGCACAGTAGGCCCTGGCCCTTATGCCACTGAGTTTACTATCACAATTATTACTTCACAGTTTTTTTAATTAGATTTACTGAAAACTTTTTTACTGGACAACTATTGTCAATTATACATCCGAATTGACATTAAAAATTGAAAAAATATGGGTGAAACAGCTCAAACAATAGAGAAACAAGAAAGCAGAAATGGGGTGAAGATAGTGTCTGTACGGCATATGAACGAAACAGGGAAGGGTTAAATTCTATTTTGGTAGAGTTCATGATGACGATTTTATAAATGCACCAAAGTGACAGCATGTCTAGAAAATAATAGAACTATTGCTGATGTAAGAAATAACATTGGTGTAAAAGCGGAATTTTTTTTAAAAAAGTACAATGAAAAGGCTCAATAACTAAAGAAAAAAACTCATTGTGCAGATTTTCTCTTTTCTGACAATTCTAATTTAGATTACAAAAAGAAAGAAATTGAAATTTTTTTCTTACACTACAGTGAAACTATGTGAATATGAAAAAGTACTTTTTGTGAAAAATATTTAGTTTTTTCCTCTTTCCTTTAGTATGATAATCCTCTTCAAACATAAAAAAAAAATCAAAATGTTTTTTTTAACAAAAATTATGCACAGTTCGTCTTCTTTCTGACAACAGCAATTAAGCTGGGGAAAAAATAGAGAAAATGCTTTTGCTGTTAAACCTCTAAGAAATTCAGTTTTTTTTCACTCCTTTTTGAACCATTCTACTTCAGCATAAAAAAAAGAACCAAAGGGACTCTGCATGAAAATCACGTAGTTTTTATTCATTTAGGCAATTGCATTCTACCTGATAAAAAGAATGAGATGGAAATTTCTCCCATTATGGCACTGTGCAATTTATTCAAATTTTCTCCTTTGTGATGATTTCAGTTTTGAATAAAATAAGAACTGCACTTACAAGAATGAGGGTCAAACAGAATTTAATCAAGACAATTTTTATCCTTATTATAAATAAAAAAAGTTTTCTTCAATGAAAACATTTAAAAAACCACCTAGGAACCAAAAAATAATCTACAAAGGAATAAAACTTAAGGAACCTGATATTTTCCAGCAATTACACAATTTGGTACTTATATATTAGCATCACTACAACCAAATTTACACCACCAAAATCATGCAATAATATCAAAACAAGCATTCAGATTTTGGTGGAAAATGGCATGATTCTATTTTGACACAATTTTGGTGTTGTGGTGATACTAAGACAAATCAACCCTAATATGAAAGTACCCACAATTTCCGCTTATATGATGAAAGAATGTTGGTTGTCTGAAAAAGGCCCATCAGAGATCAGAATGAAAATCAAACACTAACAACTGACACAATGGTTAAAGGGAATAGAGAGTAATTTGAGAGAAAATTGGAATTTATTGATTTAACAAAGGAAGAAATCAATTACGTAAGTATTTTGTAAAAAGACAGTTGATTTACTTAGTTATTAATTTGTAAATGACCTAATTCAAAACCACTTCCATATAAAAGAAATTTACCATTACCAGAAAAGGTACTTATGTATTAGAGTTACTGCAGCTAAAACTGCTACGAGAACAGTTTTTCTTTAAATAAAACACATAAGTATCTGTTGTTTTGATATCATGGCACAAATTGCATGGTGCAAACTGTGCTGCAGTGTCTCTAAAATGTAAGCATGACAGAAAATTATTAAAACTCTAGTTCATACTAAAGGCAAATTAAAAAAAAATGAGATGAAAATGAATAATTTTTACATTTGAATTTGAAAATAAATGCACAGAAAACATAAAATTTTTTTCAATTGAACCATACACTTTAAAATTTGCAACTAACTATACATAGTTTATAATATTCCTAATTTTAACCGATGTGATAATGTCCCAAACATTTGAGTTGATACTTCACAATCTAATTTTCACAGCATGCTTTAAAAAATAAAATTTAACAATGAAATACTTGTAATGAACACAATGGATTACTTCTTCTAAACATGCATTTGGTATTTTGTTTTAAAATTTGAGAATCTTAAATTTCAGTTAATTTAACAGTAACGTGAAAGAAAAAATTACAAGAGCCCAATTATCTTGAATGGTCTAGAAAAACTTTCTTCTTATATTTGCTTCAACCAAATACTAGAAAGTCCACAGTACAAACACTATAAAAAGTTTTTTCGCTCCAGAAACCTAAAACAATTTTCATAGTTTTAGATTTCTACAGATAAAAATCTGGAACACTTTTCTTTATAGGAGGTAACCTAAGATTCAAAGATAATAAAATAGACATAAAAAGTTGTTAACAACTGAATTAGTGAAATGGATAGTATATTAAGAATACGGATCTTTATTAAATACACCATTTCAAGTAATTTGAAATGCATTATATCCAATAGTTTTTCACACTTAGTTGATAAACAATGGTGTTTTAAGAACTTTTTAAGTTCTTTAGAAACAAATTGAAAGAGCGATTTTTAAGAAATTTGAAAAATCAATTTTATCAAATAGATTAGAATTTTCCCCCATCTAATAGCATAAAATATAAAAATTACAAGATTTTTATAAAACAAAATTAACTGGATTTGAAAAACCACACGTGTTTCTCTGAACGTAAAAATTTCAGTACTAACCAGTAAAGACTTCTCCAAATCTAATATACAGTTAGAATTTTTTTTACTTTGCAGAATTTTTTCCACAATCATGCTTTAATAACTTCACAAATCGAGATTTTTTTAAATACAATAATAATATGCTTGTTTCTTTCGTATAGATCGCAGATAATCGCACCGCACTACAACGAAGAGCCGAAAAAAGTAGTCCATTGGCGAGCATGCGCAGTGCTTACAAATTCACATTCGCTAGGTAGCCATTTGCCGAGTTGGAGGAGGAAATCGCGAGGGTCCGTATAGTGAATTTCAATTCGAAATCTATTGAAATAAAATTGTTTCTTATCTGAAATAATCAAGCATTTGACATATTTAGATACTTATTTTGTGAATTAGATGGTCGAAAGGGACAGATGGAATGTATAGCATCTTAGAAAAAACGATTGAATTTGGGTAAGTATGAAGGATTGAAATAGTATAACATGGCGGGCGGCTGCGCAGTCTTTGTTAGCTACATCTGCGTAAATCTGTCGTGCAGCACGTGATGTCGTTATGAATTTCATCAGATGTACCGGCAACTTAATTGTACTCATTATAGTTTTCGTAAAGGTGTTGTAATGAAAATAATTATAAAAAGAGTGCCAAAAGAGATGTATTTTGTAGTTTTATCAATAAAAATTAATCGAAGGAAGTTATATTAATAAAAATTTTCAAACAATATACGGTTTTTCAACTTTTTCCTAAGCTTGTGTATATGTGTTTATAGTTGTCATTAATAACAAACTATTGTGCCAAATGAATACTGTAGGTAATTATTCAACGGCTGGAATATTATCGTTTTGAAACATTTTTTTTCTGCTTACCGAGCAAATATGATGGAAGCTGTTGGGAGTATTTAAAATTTATCCAATGTAATAACGTCGTGTAGAATGATATTAAAGCGTTGCCTTTAGTTAAAACATTTTCTTTTATATGAATGAAAAATGTAAACATTCTGTATGAACTCGTTGCACCTTTTTCTTATTTTATTTCTTCATTTTAAATTGCTTTAATAGTCAATGGTTTTATCACAGTTTAAAATAAAAGAATATCAAATTTTCATTTATTTACATGTTGGTCATAGCGCTAAATTTCCCGCGTCCACATTATTTTTAGTGTGTTAGAAATGCTTGTGTAAAATAGTTATTCGGGATATGGTTTGTTTTTTAAGTAATAGATTTTAGATGAACTCTTCAGTATAAAGCAACAAACAAATAAAGCGATGAAATTTTGATGGTGCCGAACTTAATATTGATTTTTTCTATAGATAAAATATTTCTATTAAATTAATATGAAGTTAATTTAAAATCATTAATAATGCAGTTAAAAGAATTTCATATGATAAAAAAAATTTCATTAAATCTTAGTAATTGAAGGTATTTATTAGTAAACTTATATATATAACACTATACATTCAAGAAATTTTACGAAATACTAAATTTTAGATTAATAAATTGACATAATTCGAATTATTTATAGAAAAAATATATTTAATGCAATCTCATTTATTATGTAGAAATTAATTTTGTAAATGTTTTTTGAATGATAAACTGGATCATATTAATTTGGTTGTTTATTATGTTAATCATAACTTTTATCACTGCATTCTGACAAGCTTTAATTGAGAAGTCTAAAAATTTTGCCTTATTTTTTTTTCAACTTGTTTTGATTACTAGATAAAAATATTCAACTTAATTTATTTTCATTTTCTTAAAAGAATACTGTACACTGCTAAAAAAAGCAACCTATAAAAAGTGCATAATATAAAGCTGATTTTTCACTTAGACTTAATAGTTTTGGAGTACATTTCTAAAATTATTATTTCTCTGGTGGCTAGTGGTTTTAATATTATCTTTAAATTTTGAGTTGTAAATTAGGGTAATAGTTATACTTTCAATTATAACTAAAATTTGTATATAATTTATGAAAGATATTAATGTAAATATGTATCATAAATTGTACACTTTTAACTGTTTCCAAATAATTGAGTAAATGACGTGTTAACTCATTTCTCTCCAATGTGATACAAATGTAAAAATTGAATTAAACATTTGTATTCACACAAGATTACCTACCTGATCATATTAGTTATGGTACTTATGTATATTCTCTCTTTCAAGCAGTTTGTCAAATAAAGTATGTAGCTAACAGGTGGAAAACTTAATGCATATACATGAAAAAGATCTTCGTACTTCAGTAACAGCATTCGACATTATCTTTTGATTTAGGTGAAATTGGTTGACATTATAATATGTTAGTATCTCTTAAGTATTCAACTGTCTAAACACAAAAGGTCATTGTAACTTTTATACGGCTCATGTAATAATTTTATGGGTTATTAGAACATTTAAAAAGAATATGTTTAACTCCAACTGACTACCTGCCTTTAATGTATATAATTATGTGGTTATAGTGAAGATTATTTAGTAAATTAGACTGAACCGGTAGTTGATATTTCTGAAGAATATAATTATTTAAAGGCCTCATTTATTTTTATAAAAATGTTTGCATTTTCAAAACTCCTTTAATTAAATATGTAGATAATCTGTTATTGTATAACATTTAAAGAGAATCAAACTTTCCTTGAAAATTAATTTAAAAAGGTTTTTTTTTTTGTTCTCTATTAAAGGAACTTTCACCTAAAAGATCAAACTTTAAATGAGATTATTTTCTGAATTGAAAAATTTGGAAAAATGAGTTGACAAAAATGTTCTTCCTTGACCATAATGAAGAGCTAAAATTAAGTGAAAAATTGGTATTTTGTAGTACTTATATACTCTTTTGCAAATTAATATTTAGAACAGATGTTTCAGACAGTGTATAACTAAATTCTTCATTCTATTTTTTTCATTATAAATTTATGGGGTTGTATATACTCATAGGATTTGGCAAGACCTTTTTAGTAACTAAAAATATTAAGTAATTTTTTTAAAACATCGAATGAAAACTGGCAGTTTTAATTAATGTAATGTATCGTATTTGCATGGGAAATAGGTAGTGTCGCCATTTATCGTCCATTCGGGGAATTTCGCCAAGCTAATTCGTACTGTCACCTGTATGGTGCTCAAGGCCTAGACCAACGACAGGCATACTTCTAGCCCCTTGCTAAGATGAATTTCGTGGGCCTCGTTCTGACTACGTCAGACAGGTGGCATTAGCCACAACACAACATATTTGCCTGTTTATAGGATACTTTTTTTTATCTTGAAAATTAATCTTTGAAAAGAGGTCACAGGTATGAAATGAAATTATAAATTGCTGTGCTGTCTTTATTATACCACTTTTTTAGATGTTTTTGAGGAATTTGTATTAAATTTTAGAGTGCATCTTGAACAAAGAAGTGTCTTATCATTGGAAAATTTGATATATTGAATCATGAATCAGCTAGTAGTTTTTTTTAAAGATAGGGGGTAATAGTGAAAACTTGTAAAAGCTACTTGTCTTTGTTCCTTCCTGAAATGCTCATTTTAAGAGCATGAAAAAACTTGATAAATCAAAGGAACTCCAAATCTTAACTAAAATTTATTTCATTAAAAATATATAGTAATTAAATTTTGTCTAATTGTCTTTTTCCCCTTTGTTTGAAAGAAATGTATTATCCATGAGATAATTTTGTTTCATTTCATAAATAAAGAGCTGAGTGATTTTAAAAGTTGGATTAATTCTTTACTGATAATTTTTAATCAGTTATATTTTGCTTTCTCTGAAATGTTTAGTGAAATTACAAGAAAAACAATGAAAATTGTATTCTCCATTTTTACCTAGACAGAGCACTGTCAAAACAATACACACTATTCTGCCAATAATGTATACTGATTGATGTAGGTTTAGCTGGAATTGCATCCTTGTTCTTAGTTTCTAGGATACATAGCTGGTATACCCATTCTTCGCGCAGGTGAATGTAAAAAGTAAATGCAGACTGAAGGATAAAGAAGTTTTTAATGAGTTAATTTTATGTGAATTGCAAATTAAACAAAAAAAAATCTTTTTGCATATCTCAGCTAAACAAAACTATGTTTGCTAAATTTTAAGTCTTTAGATATAAAAGCTAAATTTTTATTATTATTATTTATGACGCCCCATAACTTTCTTGTAGGTCGATTTTTTAAAACACTTACCTCCTCAGCAAAAGAAACACATTGTTACAGATTTTGTGTAATAAACGCTTAAAATAGTGTAAATAATTTGCATCTGGATGTGTAACATGTTAATATATTACTTTCTGATGCATTTATTTTATGTTAAAAGATAAATTTTTATTTATATGTATAAGCTGTTACCTGTGACTTCATCCACATGGAATTTAACAAAAAAGTGTTTATTCGCTTCGCAGAGTTAACGAAATCTTAATAATTATGAATTCTACATAAAGAAATACCTAAGCTATAAGTATAATGTCATTCTTCTACTTATGAATCTGTTTCTTTTTGTTTTATTTATTTATTTTTTCCTTCATTTTTTGTTGAGCAAGGGGTGAAAGGGACGCATGGCCTTTGACACTGTCGATGGGGTAAGGACTAAAATCATTATGATCAAAATAGGTCTAAGTAGCAGTAGGGCAAAACGTGAACACAAAGGAAGCCACAAGGAAGGGGTGAAAGGGATGCATGATCTTTGGCAAGGCAGTTAAGGATTGTAAAATCATTAGGATAAAAAAACATGAACAGGAAATGTCGCGAGTGGCAACAACCTAATTAAACAGAAAATTTTGATATAACTGCTAGAAATCGTTGAGATAGAAGGCTCGCGAAATATAAAATGGTCCTTATTGAATAAAAACCCTATTTGAATCGGATATTGCTCACTATTTCATTGGTTTTAATTTTATTTTCTCAGAACCCTAATTTTTTTTCTAAAATAAAAGTATCCTAAATTACTCCTTATAACATTAGCTATCTGCCAGTGAAAGTGTTCCGTCAAAATTGGTCCAGCTGTTTCAGAGATTAGCCGGAACAAACACACAAAAATTTTAAAAACTGATTTTTTTTCTTATAAGTGCCGTTTATACTTTTAAATGTATTTAGTAAAAAGCTGTTAATTTCAAATTACAAACAGACACTTCATTTTTATTTATATGTATAGATTGGGTTTTTAAAAATCATTGGAATATGGAAGTGTAAAATATATATTTTAATAAATGAAAAACTTGTATCGTAAATTGCTGTAAAATTATTGACTAAATAGAGTTGACTACCGTAAAATATACACAAAATAGTAAGATTCTCTTAATCATCATAAAAATTGATGCTGTTCTAAATGAAAGGATGAATATAACCTTTTTTTATTTAACATATTTTTTAGACTAAGAAAGTGAATGAAAATAATAAAAAAAATTATTTTACAGAAAATTACTAAAAATTGCTTTGTGAAAATGTTTAGTTAGATCAGTGTTTACATTAAGGCTTATTTAACTTTTAAATTTTATATAAAATTTCAAATCTAATGCTCAAATATTAAGCTTCAAAAATTTTTCAAAATAAGAAAACAAATTCTTGTACTATTGGTATCTTTTCAAATCATGTCTGATTTTTTACCTATATGCAATATTGTTGACAAATCCCAAAGTTTTTGAAAGTTTCTGCAAAAAGCAAAAGTTGGCTACAGTGAAGTGCATGAACTGATTGGTTGGAAATACATGATTGCATTTATCATGTAATGTCATATGCAGTAGCGTAACATACACCTCTGCATTGCCGGGGAGGGGCAAAGCCTGACTGCCGCCAGGAACCTACCCTTTGTAAAATCCAAAGTGGGGACCATGTTTTCCATTATGCCACTGGTCATATGTGTAAATTCAGCCCATTCTTTAACCATATTGGAGTAAATCTGTGCTATAGATATGCTGTGTTATACAGGGTTATCTGTAGTTAAGTTTCCACATAATAGCTTAAATGAAGCTATACATAATTGGGGAAATATGTTATGTCCAAAATGTTCCAGAACAATCTCTGGAATCATCGGCAGTAATAAAGCTGCTTCTCCTTTTCTCGTGGTTTATTTCTTGTAGCATTTTATACAGTAACCATGAAAATGCAAAGCACTTAAAATTGTATCAATTCACATAATGTGTGATAATGTGACAATTGCCTCATGGACTTGTGAAGAAATTACAGCATTGTTTGTTGAATTCAGACACACTAAGTTCTTTACTTCTTTCTCTTGTGATTTACATTCAAAATAAGCTTTAAGCAGCTTAATTGTAGGAATTTGTGATCTCATTTTATAAAGAGAAACAAAATGGTGTGGCACTTTTGGTGCAATAATTTTTTTTATGAAAAGCACACAATGATTTCTGAAGTGACCTTGTTAGACACTGTATATCTGATTTAGTAGCCATGTTCAAGTTTGTGATTTCTTAGTAAAAACAAGATCTTTTTTATTAAAAAATTCACTTATATATGTTGTTGTCGTGTATGACTCAGTGCAGAGGTTGTAATAACAAAACATAAGGATATGGTCAGATATTGCCAAAGGCATGAATCACTGCCGTGGCAGCATCCATGGCACAATCAGAGTAAAGAATGCTGCAGTCATTGTCACATATATAATTGACTTATATCCACTTTGAAATAATTTAGCATTATTTGTGTTTTTTTCAAAATGCTAATTTCTTAAAAATGATTATATTAATAATTTGGTTAATTTTTTAAAAAAAATTACCTCCCACACTGATTTGAATTGTTGCCATTTTGTAAGATATTGTTGTGCATATCTTATTTAAATTGATACAATGCTAAGAATTCATATCAGTGTTACCAAAATAGATTTTTGAAATTACTTTATTGAACATATTTAATTTTTATGTATAATCTAAAATGTAATAGTTGCAAGAAAGAAATGTATTAATTTTATTAGTTCTAATAACCATATTTGTAACCTTTCCAAATTCTTGCTACATTAAATTAAAGCTCAAATAATGTTAATTTCATATATTCAGTTACTTATTTGTTTATTAGTTTTTTTAAATGAAAGGATTGAATGAAAAGTTCAAAGTAACTTTTAAGTATGTTTAAAAATATTTAGTTTTATGCTTTAAAAATATTTAGTTTTATGCAAAGAACATTTTATCTTATTTTTAGTGCACAATGTCAAATGATGATTGCCTGACTATAGTATAGGATATTTTTTGTTTCAGTTATCCCACTGTGAAGGGTCATGATCCAAGCTCGAAAAGATGGCAACATTACTAAAGAGCAAACACCTGAGGACCCAGTTACCAGCTCTCCATCCCCTAGGACAGCTCCTGCTACTATTAGAACAATTCATTCTATTGATCAACGTCGAGCCACTTTTGTTACAAATACCGTAGGTGGTCCTACTGCTGTCATATTATCAGAAGGTAGTGCCATTCCAGAAGGTACCTTACAATATCGTCGAGTATCTATTGGACCGACGCTGCAGCATGTGGTGACACCTATTCAGGGTTAGTGCTTGAGACTTAATTCTTAAAAGTGTTATTTAAATTTCAAATATTTAATTTAGAATAATAAGTTTGATTGGTACTTGCATATTGCAACAATCGCCAAGTTGGCAACCCCAATTTCGTATCTGTCATATGCGCTGGATTGGCAATCATGTGCTTTGTCTCATATAATATCGCCAATTAGGTTGCGATAATACACAAGTACCGTTTGGTTTATGTTTATAATATTTTGTTAATAAGAAAGAACCTCTTTTTAATTTTTATTAAAGAATATAATTTTTAAGGTAATTTTCAAAAATAAGAGTAAGTTAATAATTTTGTTTTGTCTTCATTAACTTAAAACTGCATTTTAATTTAAGAGATTTCTTATTCAATTATCATCAGGAAATTTTTTTAAATTATAGTTACTTAAATCAGTCTTCCTTCTAAACCAAATTTTTCAAACATAATGAGCAATAAATAATACATTTAATCTGTTAAAATTTTATTTTTATTAAAAAAATAAATGTTCTCTGAGGCATTTGCTTATGGGCTGAATTTACTTTGTATATTTAAAATCAATGTTTGATCTAAATCTTTGTGTATTTAGAATCTCACACACACAGATTTAGTTACATTCAACTTAATGTATGATTTTGTATGTCTTAGGTACTAGTACTGCTACTACACCTGTTACTGTAAATCCAAGATGTACGGTTACGTCAACGTCAGACCTCGCTCACCTTTTGGTGGCTGCCACTTCCAACTCCTCCCATCACTCTGTAGAATTGCAAAATTCCATTGTGAATGTAAGTGCTTCCATGCCACAGCAATTCCAGACCATTGGGAACATTACAAACGTCGTCACAAGTGCTCAACGGACAGCAAGTGCTGCAGTCATAGCTCAACCAGTGTCACAGGCACCAAGGATAGTTCTAAATAGCGGTGGCATATCCGATGTCTATGCTTTGCACATAACTCCCACTACTCTAGGGAGTGGGGGCTCTTCCCAACAGATCATGGTGTTGGACTCCTCGGCTAGCCTTACACCATCAAGTGATGTGACCAAAGTTCACTCATACAGTCTTGCGAGTGCAGCTGTATCATCTTTGGCATCCACTAGCACAATGCAAAAGATTGTCATCACTGCATCTGGGCAGCCTATACAAGTGGCTACAATGGCATCCAAGTCTCCCATAACTCAAAATCAGTTGAGAACTGGTGTTAAGCGACAGTTGCTTGCTACTAGCCCTGTACGTGCAAGTGTGTTAACTGTAAATAATTCAGAATTGATGTTACTTTTGTCCAGTGTAAATAAATTGTTGTATGGTTTGATGCCATATGAAGGTAAAGTTTCTAGCATTCCAAGCAGTCCTAAAGCTAAAAGAATAAAGTTAGAGAAATCTGCTGTAATTACTAAAGATCTGACAAAACGGAAAAAAGTTTCGGATTATATCACAAAAAAGAATTATCTCCTGAAAATTAAATACTATCAGTCACAAGCTGAATATTATTTCTTAAAAAGTGGTGGAAATCTTGTGGATTATGTAGCATGGAGAAAAAAAGTAAAACCTCAACTTCTAGAATATCTTAAAGTGAACCGCTTTGAACCTGCAGATGATGTAAAAATTATAAATGAAATTTTATCTGATACAACTCTGCAACCTATTGGAAATCCAGTTATTGTGTCACAAGGTAAGTTCATTATTATAGGTTTTGAAATTTCATTTATTTTATGAATATTTCTTTTTGATAATATTATTTCATTTTTTTTTACTAATTGTAATCTTTATTAAATGAGTAAATAATTTGCTTTTTTCTCTAATAAAGTCATGCTATGCATTTCCATTTAAATATTGTTGAATTTTGTTCATTTCTTTCCTAATGCATCTGGTTTGATATAAATTAATGTTAGTAAAGGTGTAGTTTCAATTTTACAAAACTCTTCTAAAGGGAGGAAATTCATTTTGTATTTAGTACATCCTAAGTGACTTATAATTTACAAAACCAAAAGTACAGTTTAACATATTTGCTACTTGTGCTGATATGCTGTTCTCATTTACACCAGCCCTACCTGTGCTTTCATGCTTTTAAAATATTTTTTAAATTTAAATATAGATATAACTGATAACTTTTAGTAATTTGCTTCTAAAAAAAATCTTTCTCTCTGTGGCAATTAGGAGATATTTTGTATAGCAAGAGTCCCTCACACAATCTTATTTAAATGCATCAATCAAGGGACATAAGGTGAAAGACTAGAACACATGCATGTTATTTTAAAACTAATAATAAAGAGTATTGTTTCATTGTACTTATTTCAAGTTTCATCATAGTAAATATGTTTCTCTTGTTGTATTCTTTAAAATAAATCGTGAATGTGTTGGTTTAACTTTCTAAGAGTTTAGTTATGTCTACCTTTTTAGAAATAAATTATTTATTTCAGTTTTTCTAAAGTGTTACTTATTCCTTATCTGTATGTGGAACACTTAATATAGTCAAACCTCTATATTGAGAATTTTTTCCTGGAACCTTGAACATTTCATGATTTTCTTCGTGAAATAACCTCTCTTTTGCGAAATACATTTTCTATATAACGAACTTTTTCTTTTGAATTCAATTTTTTTATCTCCCTATTTTTAAAGTATTTATGAACATTTTTAGTTATTCTCTCTTTAACACATTTTATGGTGGTCTTAAATCTTGATCTGGTTTTATTACATCCCAACTCGCCGATAGCAATCGAGTTCTGATGTTTCACCCAAGAAGGGCAACCTTTAACCCCCATTGTCCAATTCACTAGAAGCATCTTTGATATTCTCTTTCACTCTCATTGAAGTTGTCATGTGTTCCCGAGTTCTAGTTGTAAAATAATGTTTGTTTAATATTACTGGTATGCTTTAAATTAGAAAATGTCCTTCAAATTCATTAATTTTAATATAAAATTATTTTCTTAATATTGAAAAATACAGTGTATTATTCTTCTACATTCGTTTTTCTTGTTTTCCTTGCAGTTTTTCTTTCTATTTTTTTATGGTTAAGGTTTTTAAAAAAGGTGTGAATAATTTTTTTAATATATAGTGTTTATAAATTTAAAATATTTGTTATATATCTGGTTTACAGAGTATATTAAATGATGAACCTCTAAATAACGGGACTTTTTTCCAGGATTTAGCAACTTCATTATATAGAGGTCTGACTGTATTTTAATATTGTACACAGTGGAACTCTTAATGTTGTACGCATTTCCTATGTCATTACTCATTCTTGATTTTGATAATGCTCTAGTTATAGAGTTATCTTTTAACTCTAATAAACTGGTTGTTAATTACAAGTAGTTTTTTTTTTATCACATTGAATAAATATCACATTGATTGAAGAATTACACAAAAATAATATCAAATAGATATTTACCCCCTTTTCCCCCATGCAGAGCAGATAATGTCTTGTTTTGGAATACATCAGACACTTTAATAATTCACTTTGATAAGGCTTTTTTTTAAATATTAGTGGGCATCTGTTTAGTATTTCTGCCAACATTTTACATTATTCTGAAATGTACAAAATTATATTATATAATTTTGTTTAAAAAATAAAATCTTGAGATTAAAAGCATTACTTTCTGATTCTTTTTTAAACTCATTAATACATTATATATATAATGGAATGGTTAAAAAAAATAAGGGGTTAATAGTTTTGAGTGCAGCAATTAAATTTAACAATTTCTGCATATTAGAATACAAATTGTAATAATTTTAGGTAAAAAAAATAAAATGCTAACTAAATAAACTACAATTGTTGAAAAGTGTAAAAAGAGCCGTAATAATTCAGAATAGTATAAAAATAACTTAGATTGAATTTATTAGGGTGAAAAATTATAAAGTGTTAGTTTTTAGTTCACATCTGGGGCAATCGAGAGAAAAAATTCTATCCAATATGATGACGTTAATTTGCCGAGCTAGTGAAAAGTAATGGTAAATACTTAAATAAAATGAGTACTTTTCCTTTTTGCCTCTGCAAATTTCTAGGCTAACTTTATTGGCTACAAGGCATAATATTCACATAAAAAATGTAAGTGAATGTTCGTTCTCATTAATTTTTCATCCATTTCGATGTGTTTTTAAAAAGATGTTATTGATAAGAAAGAGTTATTCCGTATAGTCTTAGTTATATTATTTTTGGGGACTTCATCTCCTGCTCCAACAAAACCAAAAAGTTCCATAAAATCTTATAATATAGAATATAATAAAACGCAAATATATTTTATTTCAACTATATATCCCAAACAATTATAATTTGAGAGTGGTTATTATGATGATATGTGTTCCAACTGTAGTTAAGCTCTTAGTTAACCAGTTGATGCAATAAACCTTTGCTACAATTGTTGATAATGTGCAAGCATCAGTATTTTGAATTGTTTGAAAGTAATATAATCTGATGATCTTTTAAGAACTTAAGTTTATTTAAGTAACAGAAATAGATATAAAAATTTGTGACTTAATATTACACTTTTACTTAATAAATTCTTTCTTAAAATTTTTGTGTAAATTGAAGTTTTTATTGCATATATATTTGAAGACCAACATTTATAATTCCATGCAAAGCAACACACACAGTTCAACTTATCTAACAAAGGGAGGGCACGACTAAGGAAATTCATTTGGAGTCGAGACTTGGTGATGTAATAGTAGTACTCCTTTAGGGTGTTCAACCCTCAATGTAAATCTGCCGAATGGTCAGTCAATTCGGAGAAAATAGCCTTCGAAATTCACGCTTAGCTTTTATACAATTAAATTTCAACTTCCTCCAACGAGTTTGTAGCCTGGTTGGAAGATCGTCTGCTTTCAATGCCAAAGGCTAGGATTTGATTCCCGAAATGAAGTTTTTTTTTAATTCATTTGATTTATTTTTTAAAATTAAATAAATTTATATATGAAAGGTTTATTAAATATTAAATGACATTTTATGTAATTATTTTGTATTTTTTACAGTTAAAAATAAATTTATTATTTGAATTATTTATTATTAAAATTGTTTAAAACTATTATTAATTAAAAATATTTAAAATAACTATTAATTAAAATTATTAATGTAGTTATTTTGTATTTTATAAAGTAAGAAAATTACTGTAATCATATAAATGTTTATATTAAATTTTATAAATGTTTTTATATTAGTATAAATATTTATAATAAAATACATAATAAATATATATTAAATGATATTTTACATAAAAATCTGTTTAAAAGTTTTATGTGAAATACAATACACACACTATAAATAAAATATGGTTGAATCCTAGGAGGACCCACTTTTGGTCGCCAAATTTTGAGCAATAAAGGTTACAATATGGTAACCCTTCCATTTCATCAAAAATTTGGATTTTCAAATCACGAAAAAAAATGGCAACCCTAAAAAAAGTGCAACATTTTTCGCCTTTTCCGAAAAAAACGTCATTTTGACTTCACTGGAGAAGGTTTGCTCTCCACCGGTTGTTGTTAAGAATGGCGTGTGAAAGGAAATTACTTGAAAGTGAGGCTACGTGGTAACCTATTTAACTTAGAGGAAAAGGCAAAGAATATGTTTGATACTGTCCTAAAGATAACTGCTAAACATTTTCTGAGTAAACATTAATTTGTTGAAATTGGCGAATGGTAAGCGGTTAAGAAAAATAACGTTATATATAAAAATTCCTAATACAGCTAAATATTTTGAAATTTAAATTTTTAAAGTTATTTTTAGATTTTCCTTAGTCAAAACTTTTTTGGGGCAAATTAAGAAATAATTTATATTACCTGGCATTTCCTTTTTTAGATTAGATGTATCTTTCTTTTTTTAGTAAAAAATAACAGAAAATTAAAATTTGATGTTAATTTAAAATTATAAATATGAATGTTTAACATTTTCTCAACATTCGACATGGGAATGAATGCATACCTTATTTTGAATATTTGACTTTTTTTTTTTTTTTTTTTTTTTTGTGCAAATTTACAATGAAGAAAATCATTTCTTATAAAGCATTTATATTGCAGTTTCATTGTGTTAAGTCATTCTTAAAATTAAACGTTAATTCATTGTAGTATTTTTCTCCCGCTTATTTTTTTTACCTGTTTACATAATAAAATGGAATGAAGCCAAGTATTGCCTGGCAGAAAGTTGCTATTAATGCTAAAGAGAGTAAGTAGTTGGAAGATGAAAGCTATCACGTTGAATTTCGTTTCAGCTTTCAGAATAAATTCATTTAGTTTTCTAACTATTAATATTCGATTTCTTTTGTTATTGTGGATGCTGATGAGGAAATTTTAAAGGTAACCAGAGTTATGGTTAATTGAAATAAATTAAACTATAATTTTTCCTTTTTTTAAAATTGTCTATCACTAATGATTTCAAATTTTTATTCTCTGTTTTAAATATTGTTAGTATTACAGTAAAAAGTGTTAAAATACACACAAAATAAATAAAAACATTCATCCTTTTTGTATTTATAATCAATTGTTTTATAACTTTCTAATTGAAAGCAATTGGTCCATCTGGGTGTTGATGCAAGTCAAAATATGAAAAATTAAAAAATATGTGTGCTTGCTTTTTGGTTGCAGGAATTTGTCAAATGGGAGTATTTCTTTCATTTCAGATTTGTCTTGCTTATTGATCTTGAACCAAATTAATAAATGAGCAAAATATATTTTTGACGTACAAAGATAAAGAACTGAACTTTTCTTCGTTTATGTGCAATGAAAGTGATAAATATATAAGATTTGAAAATATAGCAATTATATATATATTAGATTTTAAACTCATCTTTTGTAATTTCATTTTTGAAAATTTTGGGAAAATAAATAACTTTTTCTACTGCCAAAAAGATATTTAGTATTCTATGTATATATCTTTTTTTTTTTTAACAATTTATTGCAGAATTATTAAAACATTTTTTAAGTCAAGGGGAGAAATTTAGTACTTAAATTGAAGAATTGCACCCTTTTTTGGAGGAGGGGATCAAAAAGCTGTTAAGATTTTGTAAATTTGATATTATTAAAAAATGATGAACATTTTTTGTTTTACTCTTAGCATCAGAATTGTTTTCTGGTTGAATCCTAGGAGGACCCACTTTTGGTCGCCAAATTTTTTTGTCGCCAAATTTTGAGCGATAAAGTTTACAATATGGTAACCCTTCCATTTCATCCAAAAATTTGGATTTTCAAATCACCTAAAAAATGGCAACCCTAAAAAAGTACAACGTTTTTCGCCTTTTCCGAAAAACCGTCATTTTGACATTTGAGAAGGTTTGCTCTCCACCGGTTGTTGTTAAGAATGGCGTGTGAAAGGAAATTAATTGAAAGTGAGGCTACGACAGGTTTCTTTGTGCTCCTGGGCACAAAGGGGAAGAAAGAGACATTAGAATGGTGTATGAAAGCTAATTTAATTGCTTCTCGTTATGAATGTCCGAGGTTTAAAAAAAATATGCGTTTGTAAGAACGAAAGGGAACGGTTGACGGCTACGAATGGCGTTGCCGCAACCAGTCGAAAGATAATCGCCACGCGTTGTTCGGGAGTGTGAGAAAGGGCACTTGGTTTAGCGAAAGCAAACTTGCTATAATAATTATCTTGCGTTTGACCAGATATTGGTTTGGCAAGAGCATGAATGCGATCGTGGTAAATGACTTGAAAGTTAATAAGAACAGGTCACAAGTTGGTGGATGACAATTTTCATGAATTCCTTGCATCGATCGCAAGGGTGTATCCACCAACGGAACATGACGAAATGCAAGCGTAAGGTAAGTGCATTTTAAATTTTTTAACATGATTGATTTCATGTATTTCTTCGATTTTTTTATATTTGCGAAACGCCCCTTTCGTCCTTTTTTAAAAATGTAAATCATGTTGTACACACTGGTTTTAGAATGCTTTTTTAAAATGAATTTCATTGCTTTCTCCGTTTTTTCTTTATATAATGATTAATTTAATGTATTTATTCGTTTTTCATCTTTGCGAAACGCCCATTTCATTTCCCGCTGACGCATGCGCTTCCCAAGAGTTTTTCGTCATTGACGCCTTTTTGAAAACATTCAATTTGGCGCTTTTGGCGAAAAAATTTTGGCGCCAAAAACAGCAGTGGGTCCTCCTAGGATTTTACCTTAAGAGTATTAGTTTAAAAATTATCTCTTTCCCTCTTAAGGTTGTTAGCATTAGATCTAAAGGGAAAGCTATACCCATAAAAATATCTTCTAGAATGTATGCAATAATAAATTTATGACTATAAATAACAATTGGTTTCTATCTTGAAACTTAATGGTTCCTGAACAGCATCGAGTACTCAGTTCTGAAATGGCAATGCATGTATGTAGTTATCTTTTTTCTTTCAATTTCTGAAACTTTAAAAGTCTATTCGGATATTCGTTTTCAAAATGTGCTCAATCTAATTTTAACATCATTCAGATTTACTTTTTTAGTTTTATATTATATTTATACTTTGGAAGGCTAACATTTTTCCTGATGTTGATTGACTTTGGATAATTCTTGAAATTCGGGTCATTATATTGTTCTATGTATCGATTCTTTTTTCAATATTAGTTATGAAGCCCAGCATTGTTCTAACTATCTTGAATAAAATGTGAAGAGACTGAATGATGATGGACTGTCTTAACATCTGACCATTTATAGATAGGATACGCTTCTTATTTCAGGACTTGATTTACCTAACATACATATCCATATGAGTAATATCTGACAATTCTAACTTTGAGAAATTCCTTATTTCCAATGTATGGTTCCTTATGTAGGTCACAAATTAAACCTTTAACACTCATTATTTTTAATGATTGTTGCTTTTTAGTTGAAATGTACTCTTGTGCCTTTAAACCCTGCACACGCATGAATAATATGTCATTCCTTGACCGAAAGAAATAGTCACATTACACATGTTCACTATTCTCTCATAAACAAGTAAGGATCAATTCCAGAGCACCTGGGAGACAGTGGATTCTACAAAGTTTTAAATTTTACTTCAAGGGTGAAATTTTTCTTTTAGAGCTCCTAAGTTTTACATACTGATAGCAAAAAGCAATAACTTTTAATCACTGAAATGTAATGAGAAATAATGGAAATAAAGTCTTAAAAAGATTTAGAGAAAAAAAAAATTTTTTTAACCTCCAATTTTGGTTGAAATTTATTAATCTTTTTTTGTCTAGATATGAATAATGCATCTTAACATTTGGAAAAATGTGTGATTTTTTCCCCCTTCTAAATCACTAAGTTATAAATTATTTTAGTCAAATACAGGTAATTTTCAAAAATATCGTTCTGATGATCTGCGCATGGTTCTGATGAACCATGCGCAGTTCTGAATATATGCACAAAATCATCCGAGAAGAGGTCTTGCAATTTAATTTTTTCCCTTTATTTTTCTGTTTTTATATATATTTTTATATCAGTGATGAATCCTGCATCATTCTGGGTATAGGTGTAGAAAACATATCCTAGAATTGTGAGGAATAAAGTAGTATACCATTCATTAGCTGTCTATTTTTTTATTTCTTCCTCTTTGATATATACAGTCAGACCTCTGTATAATGAAGTGGCTGAATCCCGAAAAAAAGTTCGTTGCATGGAAAATTCGCCATATAGAGGTTCATCTTTTAATTATTGTTATACAGTACATAAAACAAGTTTTAAATTCATAAACACTGTATATTTAAAAAAGTAATTATTCACACCTTTTTATGAATTGTATATTTATGTATACATATCTTACCTATCCAAAAGAAAGAAAACCGCCATAAAAGTTTCTAGACACCTTTATCCTCTTCCTGAAGAATTAAATTTTTTTTCTTTGATTCTCAAACACTTACGTTTTGACATTTTTGAACTACGAGAAACGATTTATCAACAGTACAAATGAACGGAGACAAGAAAAAGGACACAAGACAGCTCCACTGAGAGTGAAAGAGGATACCGAGGATGTTTCCAGTGAACTGGACAGTGGGGATTAAAGGTTGCATTTCCTGGATGAAATGCCCAGAATTCTATTGCTCTGGGCACTAAATAAAACCAGTTAGATTTATGACTACCATAAAATGTGTTGAAAGAGTGAATAACTTAATTTTAAAATAGGGGGGATTTAATCACAAGAGAAAAAAGTTAGCTACATAGAAAATTCACTTTGCTATTGGGAGGTTATTTCATGAAAAAATTGTAAAATGTTCTTGGTTCCAGAAATATATAGAAGTTCGTTATATAGAGGTTTAACTGTAGGTATATTTATTTGATGAATCATGCACCATTCCGACAAAATGTGTTGAAAGCCATTCCCTATGCATTCTGAGAAATGCAGTATTACCATTTATTAGCTATCTATCTTTTCTTTGTTTTCTGAGGTAAATATTCTGTGATGAATCGTGCATCAATCTTGACAATCATCATGAGATTATGGAATGCATGGCAGCCCTTTGTGGGCATGAGACTACCTCAGAAATTTTTCCCATTCTGCCCTTCTTCCAGCAATTGATCTCCAGTTCTTCACTTATAGAATGGCAAAGTCCTCATTCACACAATCTTTCCATTTGGACTTTTCATGGAGGGTGTTGCATTAAAAATTTTCAATGCTGTTTATTCTGGGCTCATATTTACTATATACCCTGGTCATCTCATTCTATTTACCATTCTAACTAAAGGGTGTTTTTTTAGAGGTATAGAACTTTAAATTGCAATAAAACAATGATGTATTATTCGATTGACATGAATTTTTTTTTATTCAAAAGATAATTATCTGGCATTACATCTTAAATATGATTTCTGGCATATGACTGCCACGGCTGGCTCGGATGTAGTCCAATCTGGACATCCAATTTTTGATGACTTTTTCCAACATTTGTGGCCGTACATCGGCAATAACATGTCGAATGTTGTCTTCCAAATGGTCAAGCGTTTGTGGCTTATCCGCATAGACCATTCATCCGAGGCTTTGCCAAAGATGTTAATATTCGCGACAAGGACACCGAACGCTATCAAAGAAAAAATCCTGACTATGGAATTTGTTCAATCAGATGAGCAGATGTGCGACTACCTAACGATGAAATGGCAGCTCGCGAGAGCGTTACAAAATAGCATCTGATACCTCGAGGCGGAGCTCGATATCAATCGAACTACGCCAAGACCCATGAGCCAGGAGGAAACTCAGGAAATTACGAACGGACTGGAGGCAATGAAGAAGGAGCTACCCACTGTTTTAGGTGAGATTGCTTTGATTTTTTGCCCTGTAAAAGATTGTCCCACCGGTACCAATAGAACTAAGAACGACAGTGACATGGCTGAATCGAATAGAAAAATTAATGAAGCTAACAACCCCAAGCAAAATAGTAAAGAAAAAATTCCTAAAAGACCAAATAACGATAATGTTAAAGACAACCCCAAAAGTAACAAAAGAGCAGGACAGGAGGACTTCAAAACTCCAACTAAAATCGCGAGAAAAATAATTGAGGTACCAATTGAGAAAGTCGTTTGTACCTCAAAAAATAAGTTCGCTGTCCTCAAGGACGAGGAAGGAATGGACACCTCTACACCCACCCCAAAAATAAAACCGATAATGATGAAAAGAAATAAAAACTATAATTTAATTTTACAAGAAATCTACAGATCTTACCCTAATACGGTAAATAAAAATACAGGAAACTACATAAAAATACAACCAGCAACAGCTGAGGATCAGGACAAGATTAAAAATCTCCTAATCAAAAAAGCAGACCACTACACAATTGAACACCCTACAGTGATCAAAGCGGTAATTAAAGGATTGCCGTCATCTACCAATGTCACTGACATTGAAACAGAACTAAAAGCAAAAGGATTTGAAGTCGAAAAGATTGGCAGTTGCGTAAATTTACGACAAAATCCCCCTACCGCTTTTTTATGATACAGATTAAACGTTCAGAAAAGCCCAAGACATCTTTAAACTCAATAATTTAAATTACCTCACTGTGGAAGTCGTCCCGTTTCGTAGGAGACTAAGCGCTTCCAAGTGTTTTAATTGTAACTATTTTAATCACACAAACAAGAACTGCAAAATGACACCTAGATGTCTTAAATGCGAAGGAAGTCACAGAACACAAGATTGTCACACAACTGAAAGACTACAAACACTACACTGCATTAACTGCAATGAAGATGGACATATGGCGTCGAGTCGTCAATGCCCAAAATTCCCCAAATTAAAATTAAAACAAAAAACGGAAGAAACCCAAACCAACAAAACCATAAATCAAACTCGACCTGTTACGGCAGAAATTAGCTGCGCTAACATCTGTAGTAACAAAACCAAACAACAGATGGCACCACGAGAGGAAGCCCCCAAAACCTCAAATCAGACACCAAACGAAAAACAACAGGAAACACCAAATTTTCTAAATTTTGCAACATATATTAATGAATTACAAAACTTGACTTCTAAGTTCCCGGAAATTTTCTGGGCACTGAAAGACATGTCAAAAACAATGATATCGAAAAACTCAATATATTCCTAGTTGCTGTTGCACGATCATGTAACAGAGCCAGTCAAAATTAATCTCATAAAAAATTTACAACAGACAGCTGCCGACTCTTGAGTCGAGCAGTTCGATAAAGCCATGAAGTTAACTGTCGTTCTGATTTAAGCAAGTTCTATTTTTAATTTTCTCTTTAAAACTTTCCTTACCATGAAATAAAAAGGGCAAAATTTCAAATTCATGTCTCACCACTATCGGATAGGAGATCAAAGCCCTAGTCGGGCTAGGTACTCCATTGAAAATAACCCAGCTATACCAATGACTTTACATAGCCCCATGTTAAATCACAAGATCTTGGAGGCCAATTCACAGGTCCAAAACGTGAAATTAGGCGGTCACCAAACGTGTCTTTCAATAAATCGATTGTGGCACGAGTTGTGTGGCATGTTGCGCCGTCTTGTTGGAACCACAGCTCCTGGACATCATGATTGTTCAATTCAGGAATGAAAAAGTTAGCAATCATGGCTCTATACCGATCACCATTGACTGTAACGTTGTGGCCTTCATCGTTTTTGAAGAAGGATTCCACCAGCCCATAAAGCGCACCAAACAGTCAGTTTTTCTGGATGTAACGGTGTTTCCCATACACTTGTGGATTAGCTTCACTCCAAATGCGGCAGTTTTGTTTGTTGACGTAGCCATTCAACCAGAAGTGCGCTTCATCGCTAAACAAGATTTGCTTATGAAAATCGGGAAAAGGGCAATCTCGTTTTGGGCCCATTCGACGAATCTACGCCTTGCTTGATCATATTTAAAATGTAATGCCACAAGATTATCTTTCGAATAAAAAAAATTCATGTCAATCGAATAATACATTGTTGTTTTATTGCAATTTAGAGTTCTATACATCTAAAAAAAACACCCTATGTATGTATAGAAAACCATACTCTAAGCATGCTAAGAAATTAAGTAGAATTACCTTTCATTAGCTATCCATTTTTTCGTAATTTTCTGAGTTATATTTTCTTTTATAAATCATGCACCATTCTGAGTATGCGAGTGGAAATCATATCCTACGCATTCTGAGAAATATAGTTCTATTACCATTAATTTAGCAATATATCTTTTTATTGATTTCTCTTTGAGGTATATATTTATGTGATGAATTGTGTACCATTTCTAATATGCATCTGTAAATCATATACTAAGCACGCTGAGAAATAAAAGTAATATTGCTGTTCATTTGCAATATATCTTTGTTGTTTCCTCTTGATCTGTAATGAATAGTGCACCATTTTGAGTATGCGTGTGGAAAACCATTCCCTAAGCATCCTAAAAAATAAAGTAGTATTACCTTTCATTAGCGGTCCAGGTGTTTCTAGTTCTATGAGGTATATTTTCTGTGATGAATCATATCCTAAGCAATCTGAGAAATATAGTACTATTACCATTCATTAGCAATATATCTTTTTATTGTTTTCTCTTTGAGGTATATATTTATTTGATGAATTGTGTACCATTTCGAATGTGCATGTGTAAGTCATACTGAGCACGCTGACAAATGAAAGTACTATTACTGTTCATTTGCAATATATCTTTGTTGTTTCCTCTTGATCTGTAATGAATAGTGCACCATTTTGAGTATGCGTGTGGAAAACCATTCCCTAAGCATCCTAAAAAATAAAGTAGTATTACCTTTCATCCAGCTTTTTCTAGTTTTATGAGGTATATTTTCTGTGATGAATCATGCACCATTCTGAGTATGTATGTGGAAATCATATCCTAAGCATTCTGAGAAATATAGTACTATTACCATTCATTAGCAATATATCTTTTTATTGTTTTCTCTTTGAGGTATATATTTATGTGACGAATTGTGTACCATTTCGAATATGCATGTGTAAATCATATACTAAGCACGCTGAGAAATGAAAGTACTATTACTGTTCATTTGCAATATATCTTTGTTGTTTCCTCTTGATCTGTAATGAATAGTGCACCATTCCGAGTATGCGTGTGGAAAACCATTACCTAAGCATCCCGAGCAATAAAGTAGTATTACGTTTCATTAGCTGTCCAGCCTTTTCTAGTTTTATGAGGTATATTTTCTGTGATGAATCATGCACCATTCTGAGTATGTATGTGGAAATCATATCCTAAGCATTCTGAGAAATATAGTTCTATTACCATTCATTAGCAATATATCTTTTTATTGTTTTCTCTTTGAGGTATATATTTATTTGATGAATTGTGTACCTTTTCGAATGTGCATGTGTAAGTCATACTAAGCACGCTGACAAATGAAAGTACTATTACTGTTCATTTGCAATATATCTTTGTTGTTTCCTCTTGATCTGTAATGAATAGTGCACCATTCTGAGTATGCGTGTGGAAAACCATTCCCTAAGCATCCTAAAAAGTAAAGTAGTATTACCTTTCATTAGCGGTCCAGCTTTTTCTAGTTTTATGAGGTATATTTTCTGTGATGAATCATGCACCATTCTGAGTATGTATGTGGAAATCATATCCTAAGCATTCTGAGAATTATAGTACTATTACCATTCATTAGCAATATATCTTTTTGTTTTCTCTTTGAGGTATATATTTATTTGATGAATTGTGTACCATTTCGAATGTGCATGTGTAAGTCATATACTAAGCACAGTGAGAAATGAAAGTACTATTACTGTTCATTTGCAATATATCTTTGTTGTTTTCTCTTGATCTGTAATGAACAGTGCACCATTCTGAGTATGCGTGTGGAAAACCATTCCCTAAGCATCCTGAGAAATAAAGTAGTATTACCTTTCATTAGCGATCCATTTTTTTCTAGTTTTATGAGGTATATTTTCTGTGATGAATCATGCACCATTCTGAGTATGTATGTGGAAATCATATCCTAAGCATTCTGAGAAATATAGTACTATTACCATTCATTAGCAATATATCTTTTTATTGTTTTCTCTTTGAGGTATATATTTATTTGATGAATTGTGTACCTTGTTAAGTCATATATGTGAGAAAATGAAATTACTTGTGAATAAGTCATATACTATAGCACAGTGAGAAATGAAATTACTATTACTGTTCATTTGGAATATATCTTTTTGTTTTCTCTAGTTTTTGAGGTATATATTTATGTGACCAATGTATGTGTACCATTCTCGAATATGCATGTAAATCATATACTTTTATTGTTTTCTCTTTGAGGTATATATTTATTTGAGGCTGAGAAATGAAAGTACTATTACTGTTCATTTGCAATATATCTTGGTTGTTTCCCCTTGATCTGTAATGAATCGTGCACCATTCTGAGTATGCGTGTAGGAAACCATTCCCTAAGCATCTTGAGAAATAAAGTATTACCTTTCATTAGCGGTCCAGCTTTTTCTAGTTTTATGAGGTATATTTTCTGTGATGAATCATGCACCATTCTGAGTATGTATGTGGAAATCATATCCTAAGCATTCTGAGAAATATAGTTCTATTACCATTCATTACCAATATATCTTTTTATTGTTTTCTCTTTGAGGTATATATTTATTTGATGAATTGTGTACCATTTCGAATGTGCATGTGTAAGTCATATACTAAGCACAGTGAGAAATGAAAGTACTATTACTGTTCATTTGCAATATATCTTGGTTGTTTTCTCTTGATCTGTAATGAACAGTGCACCATTCTGAGTATGCGTGTGGAAAACCATTACCTAAGCATCCCGAGCAATAAAGTAGTATTACGTTTCATTAGCTGTCCAGCCTTTTCTAGTTTTATGAGGTATATTTTCTGTGATGAATCATGCACCATTCTGAGTATGTATGTGGAAATCATATCCTAAGCATTCTGAGAAATATAGTTCTATTACCATTCATTAGCGATATATCTTTTTATTGTTTACCTCTTTGAGGTATATATTGATGTGATGAATTGTGTACCATTTCGAATATGCATGTGTAAGTCATATACTAAGCACGCTGACAAATGAAAGTACTATTACTGTTCATTTGCAATATATCTTTGTTGTTTCCTCTTGATCTGTAATGAATAGTGCACCATTCTTAGTATGCGTGTGGAAAACCATTCCCTAAGCATCCTGAGAAATAAAGTAGTATTACCTTTCATTAGCGGTCCAGCTTTTTCTAGTTTTATGAGGTATATTTTCTGTGATGAATCATGCACCATTCTGAGTATGTATGTGGAAATCATATCCTAAGCATTCTGAGAAATATAGTACTATTACCATTCATTAGCAATATATCTTTTTATTGTTTTCTCTTTGAGTTATATATTTATGTGATGAATTGTGTACCATTTCGAATATGCATGTGTAAATCATATACTAAGCATGCTGAGAAATGAAAGTACTATTACTGTTCATTTGCAATATATCTTTGTTGTTTCCTCTTAATCTGTGATGAATCATGCACCATTTTGAGTATGCGTGTAGGAAACCATTCCCTAAGCATCTTGAGAAATAAAGTATTACCTTTCATTAGCGGTCCAGCTTTTTCTAGTTTTATGAGGTATTTTTTCTGTGATGAATCATGCACCATTCTGAGTATGTATGTGGAAATCATATCCTAAGCATTCTGAGAAATATAGTTCTATTACCATTCATTAGCAATATATCTTTTTATTGTTTTCTATTTGAGGTATATATTTATTTGATGAATTGTGTACCTTTTCGAATGTGCATGTGTAAATCATATACTAAGCACGCTGACAAATGAAAGTACTATTACTGTTCATTTGCAATATATCTTTCTTGTTTCCTCTTAATCTGTGATGAATCATGCACCATTTTGAGTATGCGTGTAGGAAACCATTCCCTAAGCATCTTGAGAAATAAAGTATTACCTTTCATTAGCGGTCCAGCTTTTTCTAGTTTTATGAGGTATATTTTCTGTGATGAATCATGCACCATTCTGAGTATATATGTGGAAATCATATCCTGAGCATTCTGAGAAATATAGTACTATTACCATTCATTAGCAATATATCTTTTTATTGTTTTCTCTTTGAGGTATATATTTATTTGATGAATTGTGTACCATTTCGAATGTGCATGTGTAAGTCATATACTAAGCACAGTGAGAAATGAAAGTACTATTACTGTTCATTTGCAATATATCTTTGTTGTTTTCTCTTGATCTGTAATGAATAGTGCACCATTCTGAGTATGCGTGTGGAAAACCATTCCCTAAGCATCCTAAAAAGTAAAGTAGTATTACCTTTCATTAGCGGTCCAGCTTTTTCTAGTTTTATGAGGTATATTTTCTGTGATGAATCATGCACCATTCTGAGTATGTATGTGGAAATCATATCCTAAGCATTCTGAGAAATATAGTTCTATTACCATTCATTACCAATATATCTTTTTATTGTTTTCTCTTTGAGGTATATATTTATTTGATGAATTGTGTACCATTTCGAATGTGCATGTAAGTCATATACTAAGCACAGTGAGAAATTAAATTACTATTACTGTTCATTTGGAATATATCTTTTTGTTTTCTCTTTGAGGTATATATTTATGTGACGAATTGTGTACCATTTCGAATATGCATGTGTAAATCATATACTAAGCATGCTGAGAAATGAAAGTACTATTACTGTTCATTTGCAATATATCTTTGTTGTTTCCTCCTAATCTGTAATAAATCGTGCACCATTCCGAGTATGCGTGTGGAAAACCATTACCTAAGCATCCCGAGCAATAAAGTAGTATTACGTTTCATTAGCTGTCCAGCCTTTTCTAGTTTTATGAGGTATATTTTCTGTGATGAATCATGCACCATTCTGAGTATGTATGTGGAAATCATATCCTAAGCATTCTGAGAAATATAGTTCTATTACCATTCATTACCAATATATCTTTTTATTGTTTTCTCTTTGAGGTATATATTTATTTGATGAATTGTGTACCATTTCGAATGTGCATGTGTAAGTCATATACTAAGCACAGTGAGAAATGAAATTACTATTACTGTTCATTTGCAATATATCTTTTTGTTTTCTCTTTGAGGTATATATTTATGTGATGAATTGTGTACCATTTCGAATATGCATGTGTAAATTATATACTAAGCACGCTGAGAAATGAAAGTGCTATTACTGTTCATTTGCAATATATCTTTGTTGTTTTCCTCTTGATCTGTAATGAATCGTGCACCATTCGAGTATGCGTGTGGAAAACCATTACCTAAGCATCCCGAGAGCAATAAAGTAGTATTACGTTTCATTAGCTGTCCAGCCTTTTCTAGTTTTATGAGGTATATTTTCTGTGATGAATCATGCACCATTCTGAGTATGTATGTGGAAATCATATCCTAAGCATTCTGAGAAATATAGTACTATTACCATTCATTAGCAATATATCTTGGTTCACTCCTAGGAGAGCCCCCACCCTTGGCGCGATTACTTTGGTTGGCGATAATTGCGCCGTCATGGTAACCTTGTTTTTAAATACAACATATGGCAACCCTAACTTTTCTAGAATTTTCATCATTTGTGGGCGCGCATTTCAAATTTCATTTTGTTGTTGGGCACCGGGTTGAAAGTATGGCTGCGCTTGTAAGTGAATACACGTTAGAATTTTTTACGTTATTGAATGCAAGAAAGAATTGATTGAATGGTGTATGAAAGAAGGATTAATTGCTTCAAGTTATGAATGTCCTAAATGTAATGAGCAAATGGGATTAAATGAACGAAAGAGTGTTGTTTTGGATGGATTTGAATGGAGATGTCGAAAAAAAGGTGTGAATACGCATGATTGCAGAAGTATGAGAAAGAGTTCGTGGTTTTCCAATAGTAAGTTAATCGGCAATAAAACGTTTTCTCCGTAATCACACCAGCCACGCAGAAGGCATGTTCGACCATTACCTCGCTGAGTATTTCTGGCGTCTCGCGCGATCACTCACTCAGCGACGAGACTTTCCAGAATTTTTTAAAAGCAGTTACACTTTACCCTCCACTTGGGAAGGATCAACAATAAGAAAGTAAGTGCTGTTATATTTTTTTATCTTAAATGTTAAATTTCTGTATTGTTTACATGTATTTTCATTGCGCATCCATCTTATACTGCTATATTTACTTGTCACCGTTGTCGGGTTTGCTTGGCGCCATTTCGTTTTCGCTGGCGCTTTTTTTTTTCCGGTTTGGCGCCAAGGGTGGGGGCTCTCCTAGGAGTTTACCTATATGGTTTTATTGTTTTCTCTTTGAGGTATATATTTATTTGATGAATTGTGTACCTTTTCGAATGTGCTTGTGTAAGTCATATACTAAGCACAGTGAGAAATGAAATTACTATTACTGTTCATTTGGAATATATCTTTTTGTTTTCTCTTTGAGGTATATATTTATGTGACGAATTGTGTACCATTTCGAATATGCATGTGTAAATCATATACTAAGCACGCTGAGAAATGAAAGTACTATTACTGTTCATTTGCAATATATCTTGGTTGTTTCCCCTTGATCTGTAATGAATCGTGCACCATTCTGAGTATGCGTGTAGGAAACCATTCCCTAAGCATCTTGAGAAATAAAGTATTACCTTTCATTAGCGGTCCAGCTTTTTCTAGTTTTATGAGGTATATTTTCTGTGATGAATCATGCACCATTCTGAGTATGTATGTGGAAATCATATCCTAAGCATTCTGAGAAATATAGTTCTATTACCATTCATTACCAATATATCTTTTTATTGTTTTCTCTTTGAGGTATATATTTATTTGATGAATTGTGTACCATTTCGAATGTGCATGTGTAAGTCATATACTAAGCACAGTGAGAAATGAAATTACTATTACTGTTCATTTGGAATATATCTTTTTGTTTTCTCTTTGAGGTATATATTTATGTGACGAATTGTGTACCATTTCGAATATGCATGTGTAAATCATATACTAAGCACGCTGAGAAATGAAAGTACTATTACTGTTCATTTGCAATATATCTTTGTTGTTTCCTCTTGATCTGTAATGAATCGTGCACCATTCCGAGTATGCGTGTGGAAAACCATTACCTAAGCATCCCGAGCAATAAAGTAGTATTACGTTTCATTAGCTGTCCAGCCTTTTCTAGTTTTATGAGGTATATTTTCTGTGATGAATCATGCACCATTCTGAGTATGTATGTGGAAATCATATCCTAAGCATTCTGAGAAATATAGTTCTATTACCATTCATTAGCAATATATCTTTTTATTGTTTTCTCTTTGAGTTATATATTTATGTGATGAATTGTGTACCATTTCGAATATGCATGTGTAAATCATATACTAAGCATGCTGAGAAATGAAAGTACTATTACTGTTCATTTGCAATATATCTTTGTTGTTTCCTCTTAATCTGTGATGAATCATGCACCATTTTGAGTATGCGTGTAGGAAACCATTCCCTAAGCATCTTGAGAAATAAAGTATTACCTTTCATTAGCGGTCCAGCTTTTTCTAGTTTTATGAGGTATATTTTCTGTGATGAATCATGCACCATTCTGAGTATGTATGTGGAAATCATATCCTAAGCATTCTGAGAAATATAGTTCTATTACCATTCATTAGCAATATATCTTTTTATTGTTTTCTCTTTGAGGTATATATTTATTTGATGAATTGTGTACCTTTTCGAATGTGCATGTGTAAGTCATACTAAGCACGCTGACAAATGAAAGTACTATTACTGTTCATTTGCAATATATCTTTCTTGTTTCCTCTTGATCTGTAATGAATAGTGCACCATTCTGAGTATGCGTGTGGAAAACCATTCCCTAAGCATCCTAAAAAATAAAGTAGTATTACCTTTCATTAGCGGTCCAGCTTTTTCTAGTTTTATGAGGTATATTTTCTGTGATGAATCATGCACCATTCTGAGTATATATGTGGAAATCATATCCTGAGCATTCTGAGAAATATAGTACTATTACCATTCATTAGCAATATATCTTTTTATTGTTTTCTCTTTGAGGTATATATTTATTTGATGAATTGTGTACCATTTCGAATGTGCATGTGTAAGTCATATACTAAGCACAGTGAGAAATGAAAGTACTATTACTGTTCATTTGCAATATATCTTGGTTGTTTCCCCTTGATCTGTAATGAATCGTGCACCATTCTGAGTATGCGTGTAGGAAACCATTCCCTAAGCATCTTGAGAAATAAAGTATTAACTTTCATTAGCGGTCCAGCTTTTTCTAGTTTTATGAGGTATATTTTCTGTGATGAATCATGCACCATTCTGAGTATGTATGTGGAAATCATATCCTAAGCATTCTGAGAAATATAGTTCTATTACCATTCATTACCAATATATCTTTTTATTGTTTTCTCTTTGAGGTATATATTTATTTGATGAATTGTGTACCATTTCGAATGTGCATGTGTAAGTCATATACTAAGCACAGTGAGAAATTAAATTACTATTACTGTTCATTTGGAATATATCTTTTTGTTTTCTCTTTGAGGTATATATTTATGTGATGAATTGTGTACCATTTTGAATGTGCATGTGTAAGTCATATACTAAGCACAGTGAGAAATGAAATTACTATTACTGTTCATTTGGAATATATCTTTGTTGTTTCCTCCTAATCTGTAATAAATCGTGCACCATTCCGAGTATGCGTGTGGAAAACCATTACCTAAGCATCCCGTCCCACGTCAGCATATATCTATCTTTTGTTTGTGAAAAATTCTTTTTGTTTTGGCTACGCAAAGCCATTGCTTCTAATTAATTCCTGTAAACAGCATAAGCCATAATTTATTTTATTTTAGAATAAAACTATGTTTTGAAGGGAGAGATTGTTATAAATCTCTCTTTATTTGAATGTTTTTTAATGATTTTATTATGCACATTTGGTAGTAAGAAATTGATCTTTTTTCAAAATAAATACTTTTATTGCTTCTGGTACTTACAGTAGATAAACTTTGTCTTTCACACTACATCATTTGGACATATTTCCATAGTTTGTGGTTAGTAGTTAATTATAACGCTATATTTTTAATTGAATAGGCGGATGTTGCATTTTTAAGTATAAAAATAATTATAACTACTGTACTGTATTTTTTGGAGTGAGTGAATATTAACGTTGCACTGTTCAGCTACACGAGGGCTTTTGGCAACGGACCACGTAATTTTGAACCATGTTCAAGTGACGTGGATGACACTTGAGCTGGAAACCCTTTCTCCTAACTACCACACCATGCCAACTTAGAAAGAATATTCTACCAATACTTAGCAGGATTATTCTTTGAAATCCACTCTTGCAAGATATATGGCAACACGGGTCTTATGATGAGTATTTTAGCGGGGAAGGCGAATAGTTTAAGGTTATTATTTTTGTCCCAAAAAAATAGTTTGTCAAAATTTAAGTGTCTTATGTTTTTGTATGTTAATGAAGACTTAAGAAAATGATTTGACTATTTATTTTAAATGAACAGTGTATATAATTAATTTTACAGTGGAATATCTTTAATTAATTTATTATCTCTAACGGATTAAATTTCCCAAAGTGGAGTATGTTGTTTATGTATGTCCCTTAATTTTCAATATAGTGATCCAAAAAAAATACTGCATGAAAAAAACTGCAATAAATGATAATGCAGCAGTCAAAGCATTAACGTGCATCGTGACCCAACACGGCGGGTCTTACAAAGCTCTAATACAGCTCGAGGTATGAAAGTAGTAAGTAGTAAATATTAATACATTATACTTTCAGGTATAAATTATTTACTCTATTTTAGGCATTCATTACACAAAACTTTTAACAATGTCTTACTTTTGCTGAGCAGAGATCAGCTTAAGGAGGTATTTTCAAAAATCAACCCATAAGAGTGTTATGTGGAGTTAGAAATAAAAAAATCCTTTTTATCAGCTATTGGATCTACATACTTAAAATTTAACAAAGGTGTTTTTTTTTTGTTTAGCTGAGATATGCAAACGCTTTTTTTTGTTTAATTTTTCAGTTAACCCGTACGAAGAACGGGTATACCAGCTAGTCTTTGATAAATCTTTTACCATTCTGATAATTTGTGTGGAAACTATTCCCGAAGTATGCTGAAAATTAAGGTAGTATTACCTTTCGTTAGCTATCGATCTTTTCGTATCTTCCTGAGGTATATTTTCTGTGATGAATCATGCACCATTCTGAGTATGCATATGGAAATCATATCCTAAGCATTATGAGAAGTAAATTATTATTACTGTTCATTAGCGATTTACCTTTTCGTTGTTTTCTCTTTGAGGTATATATTTATCTAGGATGAATCTTGCACCATTCAGACAGTATGTGTGGAAAACCATTCCTTAAGCATGCTGAAACATAAACTAGTGTTACTTTTCATTAGCTATCACATCTTTTTCTAGTTTTCTTAGGTATATTTTCTGTGATGAATCATGTACTATTCCGAGTACGTATATGCATGTGGAGATCATATCTTAAGCATTTTGAGAAACAAATTACTATTACTGTTCATTAGTGATGTATCTTTCTGTTTCCTCTTTGAGGTATATATTTATGTGATAAATTGTGTACCATTTCGAATATGCATGTGTAAATCACATACTTAGCACACTGAGAAATGAAAGTACTATTACTGTTCATTTGCAATATATCTTTGTTGTTTCCTCTTAATCTGTGATGAATCATGCACCATTTTGAGTATGCGCATGGAAAACCATTCCCTAAGCATGCTGAGAAATTAAGTAATATTATCTTTCATTAGCTATCCATCTTTTTCTAGTTTTATGAGGTATATTTTCTGTGATGAATCATGCACCATTCTGAGTATGTGTGTGGAAATCATATCCTAAGCATTCTGAGAAATATAGTTCTATTACCATTCATTTAGCAATATATCTTTTTTTCTCTTTGAGGCATATATTTATGTGATGAATTGTGTACCATTTCGAATGTGCATGTGTAAATCATACTAAGCATGGTGAGAAATGAAAGTACTATTTCTGTTCATTTGCAATATATCTTTGTTGTTTCCTCTTGATCTGTGATGAATCATGCACCATTCTGAGAATGCCTATGGAAATCATATCCTAAGCATTCTGAGAAGTAAATTACTATTACCATTTATAGGATGTATGTTTTTGTTATTTTCTCTTTAAGGTATATATTTATGTGTTGAATTGTGCACTATTGTGACAATATATGTGGAAAGCTATTCTATAAGCATGTTGAGAAATAAAGAAGTATTACTTTTTATTAGCCATCTATCTTTCCAGTTTTTGAGGTATATTTATTTGGGATGCATCATGCACCATTCTGACATTAAGTGTAATGAACAATGCCTTTTTATCATTCTGTGAAATATAGTATTGCCATTTATTAGCTATCTATTTTTTCTTTATTTTTGACTTATATGTATTCTTTTGTAAGAGAAGATTTTGTACCTAATTTTTTTAAAGTTTTCTTTTTTATATTTATATATGTTTATATATTAAAAGAATATTTAAAAAAAAGTTGTAGAATATATATATTATTTATTCAGATCATTTAAGGTTGTGTTTGCCAATTGTACGAGAGCCTGAACTAAATGCGGAGCACATTTTCAGACAAAAAAAAAATCTTAATTTTCATGAATATTTACAGCATTATAATTCATACATCTTTGTACAATGTAGCATTTTTAAAATTTCAAAATATTGTATACATACATATTTTTTCATTTAAAGAGTTTGTTAATTTAGCATTATTTTTATAGGCAGAAAAATACAAAATATTTTAAACCAGATAAAACTGTCCAATTCAGATAAAAATTAGGAGTATGATAATATATGCTGCTTTTTATAAGATAGTGAAGCCAGAATATAGTAAAAATGTTTCAATTTTTTTATGTCTGAAAAAATATGCCAATTTTGGGTAAGATGCCAAAGATGTAAAAGCAGATGATGAATTGTGTCAAATTTTTAATTGTGGTCAATCTCCTATCCGAAAAGTATTTAGAACTAGAAATTTCCTCAAATTATTGAACACCTAATATCTTTTTTTGATACAATTTTTTAAGGGATTTAGTCCAGGAGATTGTTATATTGAATTGTGTGTGTGTGTACTTAAAAACACTTGTTAAGATTTTTTTATTGCTGTCAATCATAAAAATAAATAAATTGAATTTTTTCAGGGATATGTATGTTTCATAATTTTAAAATACTCTGTCAAAATAAAAATCTTTAAAATAGTCCTGTGAAAGCTCAGAAAAGAGAATCAGATTTTTACATAAAAAGTTTTTTTTTTTTGCAGGTGTAAATAGTGAAAACTCGTTAAAGTCGCCTTCAAGCTCTAGTCATGCTCAGGCATTCCGAACTGCTCCCTTCCCTTCATCATCTCAGCGTTTAGTCAATGCTTCATCTATAATTCAAGCTGCAATGACAAAAAATATGAGACAACCTCCATCTCATAAACATTCTTCAAAACACAATTCAATATCATCTGTATATGATTCTCAGATTGGATCACAAGAAGAAATAGTTGAAAGAGCAAAGCAGGTAATATTTGAATGTGTTAGTTGTACTTATTATCACTCAGTTTTTAAAGTTGAGTTGAATTACTTATTTGGTATTATTTTTGTAGGAAGCCTATGTCATGCAGAGGGTGGGTGATTTACGAAAAGAAGGTTTGTGGTCTTCCAAAAGATTACCTAAAGTTGCAGAAAGTCCTCGAATCAAAGCTCATTGGGATTATTTATTAGAAGAAATGGCCTGGTTGGCCACAGATTTTGCTCAGGAAAGAAAATGGAAAAAGGCAGCTGCAAAAAAGGTTTTGTTATGCCTTTTATTTAATGTAAAATATAGAGTTCTCAATCCTAATTGTGATCTTGGAATGTATTTATTTTTAATTTCTTTGAATAAGGAAAGCATCTTAAATAAAGATTAAATATTTTGTTAAGAATTTTGATTTTTTTATATATTAACCAAATTTTTCTGTTAAAGGCCTTTAAAAGCGTTGAATTGAAAAAAGAAATGGAAAACTGTCTTTTTCTTAGAGGTTTATTATATCACTTTGATTATATGTACATGTATGTTGTCATTAAAGCATATAATACAATTATTTCATAAAATACTTAGTATTTCATGAATAAACTGATCCAGTCCATTAAAATGTATAATAAATTAATTTTTTCACATTATGTAATTATTTTATGAAATTACTAGGTAATCCATATATAACTAATGATGGTTGACATTAAAGCAGTTCCGATTTTTGTATAAATTAACTGATGATAAATAGTTTAAAACCTCCCCAAAAGTACATTTATATTATATATTAATTGATTACTAAATAGTAAGAAGCAGAATATAGTGGAGCAATAGCTGTTAAAATTTTTATGACTTAAAGCTGTATGAATTGTAAGGCTGCAGTCCTGCTAAAATATTATAAAAATTCATTCCGTAATGCAGAACATGCCATGTTTTTAATGCTTTAACAATGTTAAATTGTAGAATCAGTTTTATATACTTGAACTGATGTCGTAAGTTAGTTCGTGAAATACCTAGTTATTTTATGAAATAATGGATTCCATTCTGTAGTAAACACACATATATACGCATAAGGAGGTAGCTTCTCCCCCAAATCTCAAACTTGTTTTTAAAAGGCTATATGTATTTTTTTTGACAAACTTTCCTTATCACTTTAAAATACTCTCTCCATTGCAGTTAATTCCTTTGTCCAATCTGGTTGCATTCTGGGAAACATTATTCAAACTTGCCTATTTTGATGACTGACAGCAATTACCTCAGTTTTATGTTCATCTCTTCTATATTGTCATCTCTGTCATAATTCTTGGGAACAAAAAAAAAGTTGCTCATAGCCAGGTCAAATGATAATTAGGCAAGGAAGTATCATACTGTTTTTTGCCAAAAACTGGTCCATTGAAATGGATGGCTGTCTGACTAAGTCCATTGTCATAATGGAAAAAATGAGTCCCCCCCATTTTCTACAAATTTGGCTTTTTTTTCTTGCACTTCATCTGACTTGGTGTGATACTCCGAATCTGAATTTGTAAATGAACAAAATAATATCCGAATTCGCTACCTCATCATGTCGGAATCAGTAATTGTCTAGATATTTGATGAGCTTTTTTTCGGGGGGACAATATCCTCCAGTGGCTTGATTTATTTTATATTTCAGAATCATAATAAGGGCACTATCTCTAATGGCTTTAAAAGAAGTTGCTTACTTTTTAGTTGTTCTTTCAAAATATGGTATTTCCCCACTCTACTTCTTTTTGTTGGTCAGTTTTAATTAAAATGTACATTCACAGCACTTTTCTCATTCCAAAATATTTTGTTAAAATTCTCTGAACCGCGATTTAAGTTAGTCCAGTTTGTTAAGTTCCTTTATCTGTTCATTGGTTTTTGCGAGCAAGTATACAGATTTTTTCAACATTTCTATTTATTGGAAAAGTTGGAGGCTTATCTATAACAAGTTTTGTGATAAGTTGAGATTTCATCTTTTTTAAAATATGAAATCTATTTGTACTATTGAATTTTTCCAATAGAGCTGTCTTTAGTCATGTTAATATCACAACAATTTCTCTGGCTTTTTTCTTATGCAAGAGATATCACAGCCTGACATTCCTTTTTAAAACCATTATTGTAAAAAAACGAGGAACAAGCAAAACTGCTTTCATAAAAAAATTTACTGCTACCAGACAGAATCTCCTCTGGCAACACTTTTACTTGGAAGAATTGCTGTACTAACTGAAAAATACATCTACAGAAGCATTTTTTCAGTTTTTTGGTTCTCCCTCGTGTATATTATGCATATGTAAAATCTTCCATTGACTAGAAATCGCACAAATAATTGATTTTTATTGTTAAATTTATTTTTTAAATGTACTATTTACTGTTGGACAAGTTTATACTAATTTTAAAATTACACACTGGGTCTCTGTTTAGGCATTTAAAAATTTTTTTTTTCGTAAGTTAATCTTAATTTTATCTTGAGAGAGCTTTAAACAGAAATTCTAAAAAGTATAAACATATCTTAATCATTTTAAAAGTAAAGACTTAAGCTTTACAAAGTTATATCAGTGTCCATGAAACTAAATATTTTGAACAACTAATTTGAGACATTTTTGTAAATGTTTTAAAAGTTTATTTTTTTTTTTAGTATTTTAAAAAGGATGCTTGTTTCATTACACCAAACTGACTTGCTTTATTTTCAGTGTGCTCGTATGATTACCAAGTATTTTCAAGAAAAAGAAATAAAGGCAGAGAAAGCTGAAAAAGAAGAACACATGAAATTAAGAAAGATTGCTAGTACTATTGCACGTGAGATCAAACAATTCTGGAGCAATATTGAAAAGGTAAGGAAGGAACAGATATTATCTTTGTATGTGTAATCTTCTTTGAGTTATCAAATACAAGAATATAACAATTGAAAACATAAAAAATTAGTAATTTTATTTCGATTATTCTAAATAAAAGTTTCATTTTGAAAGGTATTTTCTGAGTACCCTGTTGACCATTAAAATTGAAGCACTGTGAAGAAGGAATGATAAATATATTGAAAAGGTGCTAGGTTTGAGAAAATTAATATTTAAGCACATTTGAACATGTGTGAAGATCCCCTTGGATCTCACTTTGAGAACAAGAATAATTTTGAGTCAAACCAGTAGCCATTTTTATAAATAACCTTCTTTATTGGGTTATCTTTCCCAAATAGAATCAAAGACTTTTAATAACAAATAAATCAAAATAGCTTTATGAGGTTTAAAAGGGACTTTCCTTTATATTAACTTAAATATTTAATGATCCAATTAATTAACAATTAGAATATCGATCACGCAGAGATTACCGCAATAAGAGATCCCAGAATTATATTCAATAATGTTCCTATTGAACATTTAACTTTAATCTCACTCCTAATATAAAATTTTAATGAGGCTTTAATTATAAATCAATATTTATACCACACTGAATCTAAGCTTTTCCTGTGCCTAATTTATCCACCTAGAAATCTTCAATAGTAAATCTCTAACTTCACTATTATAACTTCCTGCTTCAATCTCTCTCTCCTACTGTCTCTCCCTTTACTATTCCGTTTGACTTAAATACTTTATCTAATCTGCATATATAATAAGGAATCCCTGTCCTCTTTTTGGAGTTGATTGGAAATAGGTAGGGAATTAAATTTTCCTAAAAAAGATGTCTCAGAAGGTTAGTGATAAAGTTCCGTATAGATTTGTCACAAATGCAGGAGGGAGAGATAGCATCTGAAACCTGTATAAAAGAATAATAATAGACCAGATTTTTCATTTGGAAATCCCTTTAGAATGTTCTTTGTGAGTGGATTGCATTATACTTTGTATAAGACCAAGCAGTAACAATTGACACATTTCAAAATTCTGTAGCCACATGATCATGGTCTATAAAAAATGCAATTATCATTCCAGGATATTGCTACTCCTTTTAATTGGAGTACAATGACTGTCATGCAAATATATGCGAGGAGGGTCCTACTAAATTCACGCAGGATCTAAATGCCCTCCCACTATTAACCCTTGAGAGCTCAGACATGTTGATTGCATGATTGTACAGCCTCATCATGGACCTTGAGTTTGGAAGTGAGCTTGTTTTCAGCAAATTGTTACAAGTATCTGCATGAACAGTGTGGTTACATATGGCTACCATTAATCTGACTTTTCTTAACAGTGCAACATGGATGCTTGGTGATCCCAATGAAAAAGCTGGATACAAGAGAGGCACCATGTTGTCTTTTCAGATGAGTCCTGGTTTTGCATGCAACATTATGATGAATGTATCAATGTCTGGAGGCACGTAGAAGAACTCAGGGCTTGTATTCAGTATTGGTTCTGCACCTAGTGTGATGATAAGGATAGTCATATTGTGTGTGTTGGGAAAAACTGATTTACATTGTCACAGCCCAAAGGTTGTAGGTGTAAGAAGGTTCCGGGAAGAAGCAGACAATATGATAATAGCTAAAATAGCTCTAAAAAATGGCAACTTATATTTTATCTTTAACACTTTATGAAATATATAGTTTTTATAGCTTCTGGGAGCAATCTGAAATCCTAACACTTTGTCAGATATATAAGATAATTGAAAATCACTTAGCTTCATTTGGAGCTCCTTGTTACCGTCCTCGAATCCCAATAGCCGGAGCTTCATTTGGAGCTCCTTGTTACTGCCCTCGAATCCCAATAGCCGGGTCAGCTCCAAGGTTATTTACTTCCACAATTCCTGATGGATTCTATGACATACAGGGGTGTTTGTGCTCCGGGGAAACCCCGGAATTCCGGGGATTTTGAACTTCGATCGTCGTTCAAAAGGAAGTAGGAATAATAACGAATTATTTATTTTGATCTGGGTAATTTTGTTTGCTTTGAAAGCAGAAAACGCAAGGTCAGTGTGTGTGGTGAAAACTTTTCCTTTCTTTCTCCAAAGGCAGTGATAAAGCGTGAAAAGGGAGAAAAACTTCTTTTTGTTCTTTCCTTAGTGCGAGTTATGACTCATTCCCCCGGTTCTCGGACATTCTCTTCTGGATTTTTTTCGGCAAGTAGGCGTAGCAGAAAAAAAAGGGAGAGACTTCGACCAGATGTGCGATCACGTGACTCTGGGTTCAAAGGTCTTATCTCTCCCGGCGTGGCGCCAATAAGTAGAGAAGGGATATTTTTCGCCGTATTAGCTATTTGTCATTGATCTCTTTGCAACTTTTTTTTCTCCGCTGTGTAAAATTTTTGTTTCATTTATTGATGCACGTGTAAATTTTTCGTTTCGTTTATTGAAATATTTTTTTATTTATGTACGCAAGAGAATTTCACTATGAAATTTCTCGATATAAATAGTGATATTATACAATTAGAAGAAGGTGTCCGGAATGCATTTAGGTGGAATTGGATTGAACGGAGAGATGGTAATGGGGATACTATCGGCACATGGTGCAAGAAAATAAATGTTGCTGGACAAGCATATTGTGTTTTTTGTAACTCACAGCTGAAGTATGGTGGGGAAGGATTCAAGGCTTTCACAAATCATTCTAAAACTGTGATGCACATAAAATATTCAAAGTGCATTAGACATTCAATGATTTTAAGTAATTATGCTAATTCAAAAAATACCGATGACTTACTGGTGACTGATGCTCGGCCATTGGATATAGTGACAAGAAAAGCACACCAAGAGGTATTAATAACTTCGTTTATCGCCGAGAATTCTCTTTCTTTCAATGTAGCTCCCAATTTAATTGAACTCTGCAAACCGTTGAGCCACGATCAGACGGCGCTAAACTCTTTGGAAATGTCCAGGAATACTGCATGTTATAAGATGAAATATGGGCTCGCAAAAACTATTAAATAAAATATCATTAAAACTTAAAAGGAGACTCCATTTTCTCTAAATTTGGATGAAAGTACTAGCAATGCTCAAGAAAGTATACTGGCAATATTGGTGTAGTTTTATGACAACAATTAAAATGAAGTTGTAGTTCATCATTTTGCATCTCTAAAGATGGAATCTTGCAATTCAGAAGCTGTTTTTAAAGCAGTTAATACTATTGAAGATAATAATATTCCATGGGCAAACTTAATTAGTGTATTAATGGACTCATGTAACACCATGCGTGGAAAAAAAAAGGGTGTTGAAACCAGACTACGATCAAACAAAGCACCCCACTTATTAGATATTGATGGTGACACATGTCACACAGCTAATAACTGTGCAAAAAAAATTTGCTTCATGTTTTGATAGATACTTAGAAGATTTGTTTGATGACATCAAAACTTAAGCCCTTGAAGAGACCAGACCATAGGTGGGTGTACATTTGATGTGTTTTAGAAAGAATCTGTGGGATGCTCTTATTGCATTTTATTTTCACTACTTGGATAAAACTGATAAAGGGAATTATTTTTCTTATGTTGAAACTGTATACAATAAAAGAAATATTTCTGAAGCTCAGAAAAAAATTGTTGAAGGGGTGTATTCTTGCTTGCATTCTCAACAACTCACAAAGGATGCTTAAGCTCGGGAAAAAAAGAATACTAAATGGGTTATTTGTTATGCAAAACAAAACTTTATTGCATATGGCATTATATTCAGCAGTATTACCAGAGTTCAACACATACATTAAATTATTTGGAACAAAAAAACCAATGCTCATTTAATACATTCTAGTATTTATAAATTGATGGCAAAATTTTTCTCTTTATATTTTCTGGCTTCATAAAAAAAAAAAAGAGTGCACATCTTATAATGATTTATTAAAGGTTGATGTCACAAATCCAGAATTCCATCTACCTAGCAAAGTAATATTTACTGGTGCAGAAGCTTCCACTCTCCTAAAGAAATTATCAAAAAATCATCCAATAGCAAAAGAATTCCAAATTTCTCTGATGAAAGCTTATACTAATACAGCACATCATATGAAACAGAAATTACCCCTTAAAAATTCATATCTAATTAGTTTTACAGCATTAGATCCAGAGCTAAGAGGTAAAGCCAGTACAATATTAGCTTTTGAAAAATTATCATCTTTTATGTCCCATATTTTTAGTGATAATGAAAAGTCAAAAGTAGAAAGAAAAAAGAAGTAGAAGCTGAAATAAGGTTATACCAGAGTGATATTGATATCACCAAAGAAATGCTCTATACATCTGATAAAAGTGGAAATCAAGTCAAGTGTACAATTGATAAATATTGGTCTAAAGTTTTTAATTTAAAAGATGATTTCACAAATGATTATAAGTATCCTACATTGGCTAAATTGGTCAAAGCCTGCCTTAGCTGCTTCCATGGCCCATTAGTGGAAAGTGCATTCAACTTAATGGATACACTTGACACTGACTATAGAACCTCTCTTAAGATTGATTCCCTAGATGCAGTGCAGACTATTAAATATGATTTAATGGCTTCTAAAGAAACCTCATGTGAAAAATATGGCTCAAAAAATCCAATGACTGATCCAATTCACAAAGATCTCTTACTGAATTTGAACAGAAGTTGGAAAACATATCAAGAGGACTTAAAAACATGTATTTCAGATGAGTCACCTATAAAAGTCTCTGAAAAACCTTCTACATTAGCAGAAAAGCAAACTGCTTCTACCTCTGCATGTGCAGTTCTCGAGGAAATTTCTTCAACTGTAAATGAGGAAAATAAAAGTCAACCTTCCTGCAATTATGAAGTTCACCACAAAAGAAAGACAAGCCCACAAACATCAGAAAATAAAAAAAAGCAGCAGAAATTAGATAATATTTTTAAAAGAATTAAGGTAATTTAAAATATTTACATAAAATGTAGTAGTTTATATGTTTGAAAATTTATGGTCATTAATTTTGCAAAAAAAGTAATTCATTGAACTTTTATAATTAGTTCATTCAATACTTCATAATTGTAATTTTTCATTCCCCCCCCCTTTTCGAAACTCCAAAATGTCGGTAGTAAGTCCGTAAAAGTTTCAGGGGATTTTTTGGGGTCCCACAAACACCCCTGCGTATATTAATCTAAGGATGTGCGATCTCTCAGTAGCAATTCACCGTTTCTTATTCTTATATTCACAATTCAACGATTAACCATTAAATTCACATACCCAACATCAGGGTTTAAATGGTAGTTACATTTGCATAAAATCAAGCCATCTCTTTGGAAACAGTTTTTAAACTAAAACCACAATTACAGAATATCCCCAAGATGATTAGTAGAACCCAAATAGTACTTCTTACAACATTATCTTACATTCTACTCATCTTATGTATAACTAATAGCAACAATTCAATAAACTTCAAAATTGATTTAAATTATCCTGGTATTTTTAAAATTAATTATTTTAAAAACACCAGGCCAACTCATCCTGGCCAGCTTATTAATATGAAATATTTCTTTTTGTTGTGTGAAGCAAGCTGTTAAATCTCGTATTCTAATTTTTTTTTTTTTTTTTTTGCAAGTTTTTTTGCAAGTTACTTTAAAAAATTGTTACAAAAATTTTATTATAAGTAGGTAAACATTTTTCTTTGACAATACACAACAGTGTACAAGCCACAGAAACCTTTTATTTGTGTTTGCGTTGCTGGTAATCTGAACAGCCAGCATTACATTTCACAGATCTTAAAGGTAGCGTTTGTGTCCTATCTCCGAGGCATCAGAGACGCCCTCTTGCAACAAAATTATGCATGTGCCCAGTCGTGTCCTGACCTGCCTCGATACAGAAGATGGTCGACTTGTGCGTGTATGTATCTGTGCGTGTATGTGGTCAGCATGTATCTCATCCATTGAAAACTTTTGGCCATGGGTTATTGAGAGATTATGCTGCTACCATTTTCCAGTAGCCATGATTAAGTGTTAGAAGTGTTGTAGCAGCTTGGAATGACTTGTCCATATCTGTCACGAGTTATAAACGAAGCAAATAGTCCATAATAATCAAAAACAACGAAGCGAAATGAGTGTGTATAAGTGCGAGTTAGACAGTCTTCAATAAGTTGAATCATGACATAATTGAACTATAGTAATGTTTAATTAGATACGAGCTTGCATTCTACGATATAAATTACACACAGTAATGACAATTACAATTTTAATACAGAGGTGCGCACAGCAGCGCCCTTGCATGGCCAATATTTCGGCACAATATCTGTCATCCAAGACCAGTTGTACTCAATAGATGTGTTATAGCTGCCAGAGGTGACTGCTCTATTCACTAATTTTGAACCCTGTATATCCTTGAATTGCGTACAATTTCCTACTATGCTGTTATCGTACAATTTTCTTTCCTGGGGTTTCAATTTTATTGGTAAGCAGTATATCTTAAAAATTAACTGTATTTTAATACTGTATACCATTCCACCATTCAAATGTGAAATATAAAAATATGATCAAATATATTGTTAAAATAATTGTATAATAAATTTACAGTTAGCTGAATATAAACAACAGACATGGCTGGAAGAAAAGAGGAAAAAAGTGTTGGATGTACATTTAAATTTTATTGTTGACCAGACAGAAAAATATTCATCTTGGTTAACACAAGGCATGAATCAAAGCAACAAAGACAGTCCAGAATCCAGCAGGGGCTCCACACCTCTTCCAGAGTCAGCACCAAATACTCCTAAAAGAAAATTGGATTATGAATCAGATGGTAAGCTAATAGTTTTCATTTGATTCATGATTAAAGACTTCAGATATCCAGTTGTGAAAATTATTTTGGAATTCAATGTAAATGATTGAACTAGAAGAAAAATATACTATGAATGAATTTGACATAATTAACTGTACATAAACATTTAGCATTAGTTTTTTCTCTCTGTCCTCCCCTAATTGGTTTTTCAATCTTGAAGTCAGTCAAGTTTAAAATTTTATGGAATTTTAAATAGTTTCAATTTATTATTTTTTTTAAATAATAATAAGAGCCTTAAATGATTTATTCAAACATTTGATGGTTTTAAATTTTTACTCGACACTTTTTTAAAACCTTCTGCATGAACTAAGAGTTCCCACTCCTAATCCTAAAAATGTAGAAACAATCAAGAATTAATATTATGAAAACTAAGAATTATGAATTACTAAGAAACAAAAAATTGATTATGATTTAAATTTTTTTATGTACTTGGATTTCGCATGTCATGAAACCATAATTTGATGCAACTCTCTTCAGATAATATTTGAAGTTGAAAATCAGGGTAAAAGAAATAATGAAATTGAGGCCCTTAAAAAGACTTAATGATTGATTCAGTTATTGCTTGTCAATAAAGGTGGAGAAAATAGAATCAATCATAATGTTATACACAGCACCTGCAAAGTAGCTATCTAAAATACACTGCTCAGAAAAGGGAAAAAAATACGGTGAAGAAATTGTTGCATAATAGCCATACATGGGCATAAAATGAAGAATACTGGTGTAACAAAATGCAATGCAGAAAAAAAAAGCAATAAACAATTGAATGGAAACTTCCAATTCTTTGAAATGGCGTGAAGAACATGAAATATGTTTCAGGGCAACCATTTGATTACATGTAAATGACAAAAAACTTATTGTTTGGAAATGATACATGATTAATATGGTCTGTGCTTCCCCTGAACTGCTGTCCGTCGCCAAAAGCCCTCGTACAGCTGAACAGTGCGACGTTAATATTCAATCAATCAACCCCCTGAACTGCTATGCTAAGACTGCCACACACTTGTTTAGCAGGAATGCAATGACTTTATTGATGAGACTTTGAATAATACAGTTCTACTCTGAACAAACAGTAGCAGAAAACCTTGGTCTTGCATCAACATGTCGTCCAAGTGTCCCAAACTTGCACAATCGTATCAAGATCAGTAGAGAATGCTGACTGTTCCATATGTTGTATTGTTTCAGCTTCATGAAAGCTCTCAGACAAGTTGTATGAGGTCTGGAATTATCCTGTATTAAAAGAATGGAATTGCCAATGGCTGCAGAGTAAGGTTCGGCATTGGGGTGTCTGGACCTCGTCTGCATACATTTACACCTTCGAATTGCTATTTTGAATAATATGTAGGTCACTATGTCTGCCTATGCTGATTCCAGCCCATACCATCAATCCACCTCATATGCAATGTGATCTTTCCTGAATGAATAAATGTTATTTCAAGCACCCCTTTCTCCCCATACTAAAACACACCTGGAGTCGTGCTCTAAACGGAATCAGGGCTCATTGAACCGCACTTGACTGCAATCTCTTTGTTTCCAATCTTGATGCTCAGCAGCCCACTTTCTTTGGGCTGCGCAGTGCTTTTATGTCAACAAAATACGCACTAATAGCCTACCTGCATGAAGCCTATTTCAAATTACCGTATTTTCTTGTATATAATCAGCAGCAGCGCATTATCTGCAAAGCCATTTTTTCAAGCATTCCGCAGCAATTTTTACAGCGAATAATACAAAATATGTACTGCCAATAATTTAGTGTCAGATAAAATAAAATAAAAAAAAGAAATACACAATATGATTAAAATTATGAGTATTAAATAGGCTAAATTCCATGTGATTCTAGCCATTCCATTCAAAAGCTCGTGCGACATCATAGTCACACGATAAAAACTATCTTGTGTTTCCAGCTAATAAGTTCACGCGCTTCGGTGTTGTCAAGTTTTGCTCTTTGCGGAAACTTTCTCTTAAAAAGTACATATGTATACAAAATGCATTTATTTAAAAGTATAAGCATAAAATACAATTTTTTTTTTAATTTTAAAAAATCTTTTTGAAGAAATTTTTTTCCCCTAACATTTAAATATCTTTATCCGAATATGAAATTTGAAATTTTATCTAAGTTTTACAAATAGAACAACAAGTATACTTAGTTTAATGTTTGTTTTGAATTCAATGGAGAATATATGTTTGTCTTTATTATGTGATGTCATGAAATGAGCCCATTGTTCAGAAGAAAAAAAATTATGTAAAATTTTTTTCTCCATCGGACATTTATTGTTCCCATAATTTCTGAACTTTTGATTTAAGTGTCCATTAATTCCAACATCTAAAGGCTGTAACTTCTTAGTCGGTCCTGCTTGTATTAGTTGCAGATGCGTTCTTCAGGGCATTTTCGACATTCTCGTTAAGATGTGCTTCATCGAGTCCATAATTCAAAAGCTTTGGGTCGCATTTTTGAAAAATAAACCTTGTTTTTTTTCTCCACAACTAAATATTTGATTCGTAAACATTAAACGATCTTGCAGTTTCCTGATTTTCTACTTCAGTAACCTTCTCTATAACGTTTAGTTCAAAACAGCTCAGGTCAAGAGAGAATGCAAAATGAGGCTAGCATCTGTAATAGTCATTAATAATAGCAACTATAATATCTTTTCCGAGGAACTGAATGCGTTCTTAAATGTAATTGGACAAAACTGATTGTAGCTGAAATACGTTAGCCGAGTCGTAAAAGCTTTCAGTGCCATCTGTTATTTATTTTATTTATTGGTATCTGTTATTTATTTATATTATTTTATTGGTATTTGTTTCAAAACTTGATTGTAAGCTTTTCTGATGAAAAATGTTTTTTATTACATCCGCACTGGCGTATAATACGCGCAACGAACTTTGAAACTTTTTAAACACATTAGTTCGCAGATTATATACAGGAAAATACGGTACTTGACTTGAGACCCTTCATCCTGTTGCTAAAAGAGTCCTGCCTTTAATTCTGTGTCACACTGGGTGTTCTGTCTTGATGGGCTGTTAACAATATATATCAGTTTTTATTTGCTGTGGTATCATGGGGACGACCATGTCCTGGTCGATGTTGAACATGCCCTGTTTCTTGGAATTGATTCGCGTCAGTCTTACGACATTTATTGCAACTCCAACAACACCTGCTATAGTTCTTTGTTTTTGTCCAGATTTTAGTCTTCCAATAATATGCCAAGTCATGATTCTGGTAGGTCATGTTGTCGTGACATGTCACTTTTTCTCAAATGACTACTGAAGGATTGAATTAAAAACAGCTTTTACGAAATCATGATTTCTGCACTTATATCCTTTTCTTTGGTTTTTTGATGTCATGGGCATTGATTTGAATATGAAGTTTTTTTCTGTTTTCTGCTAGACTTAAGACTATGGATGTATTGTTTTAAGGTTATCAGAAAAAAATATTTGCATAATTTCGTTAAATCTATGTGCTCACCTAATTTTTTGTGCAGTGTATCTTTGTAACGGATTTAACATTACTGCTAATTTTGATCAACAGCAGTTAAAATTTAAAAATGGAGTGTTTCTTAATTGTTGATAGTTAAATAAATTTTTAAAAATACATGATAGTTTTTGAGTCATGATTTTATGAAAAATTTAAGGATTAAATGAATTTAATCTGTAATGGTTTATAGTGGAGATTTTATTTGTAACTAAGGAACCTTTTAAGTTAAAGAGAAGGAGAGAAATATATTAAAGATGGTTAAATTTGATTAAAAATAATATTTTATACATATTTTCCTGTGTCTGATTTATTCTTAAATCTCTCTCTCTCTCCTTACAATTGCTATTGAATAATGCTAAAAGAAATTTTTTCCCCTTATAAATTATTTATAACTTATGGTTTACAAAGCTTAAGTTATAAAATAATGGGGGGCTTTCCTTATGTTTGATTTTTTAATAATATGGAAAGAAATAGCAAAAAAGACTTTCAGTGATACATTTTTAAATGCTTATCTTTATATTTGAATTTGATTTATATAAGGGGATTTTATTTATGTAAAGGGAATATTTTTCTTAATTGATCATTATTATCATTCTACAGATAATTTTCCATTTGTAGATGTGAATTATTTATATTATAAGAAAATTCTTGATATGTTGCACAAGTTGTCTTTTGTATGGCTTTAGTAATATTGAAATCTTTATAATTAACTCAAGGGTTGCTTTAAAATTGTTTTTTCTTGATCTGTTTAATACAGTGTGTTTTGTTATGTTTACATTCATAAAACTATTGTTTAATTTTGTTAAGGTTTTGATATTAATCAAGAGTGAATGAGAATATCTTTTCTATAAGTTTAAAGAAAAATTTTATTTTTCAGCAAAATTTATTTAAATAGCAATGGATGAGAGAGAGTAAATTTCTTATTCTGTATTTTTGAATCATAAATAAGGAACAATTATTAATTTTTTTTGAAGATTTTGAACCATCTGGTAGTGAAGAAGATGATGAAGCAACAATTCAAAAAGAGGAAGAAGACGTCAATGAGGTTGAGCAGAGTGAAGAAATCAAGCTTTTGCAGCAAGAAAGTGAAATGCCCTTTGAAGATTTTCTTGAATCTCTTCCTCCGGAAATCTTAAACTCGCACTCTTCATTAAATGACTCTGCAAGGAATGAAGATCCTGAAGCATCACAATCCTCTTCTATAAAAGTATATTTCATAAATAAGTTGCTATCTTTTTTTAAAAAAAAAATTCTTTTGGGGGTAAAGAAGTTAAACCTTGTACCAAGTGTTAGTACTATATGAAGAATGATACCAATGTTGTATGTATTTTAATAATTTTGAGAATGGTTCCATTCGCATGTAAAGGTTGAGTTTGCTAAATTATTAACTCTGGAACGAAAAGTAATTTTCTATTTATATTTCTGTAACAAAAATGCATTCAATGGGATGAGTTGTGCTTATCTCACTGCAAAGTGATATTTGAAAGCCTGTTCTCGTACTTTTGTTTTACCATTGTGAGCTGTTCTCATAATTTATTTTAAATGTTATTAGAATTCATGTTACTGAAATGGCTTTGGCAAATTGTTTGTGGATTATAAACTTATCTGAGTTTTGTTTCTCATAGTGATATTTTGAATGTGGAAGTGGATTTTATCACCTCAAAAGTTCAGTTTCTCAAATGGTACTTCATGTTCCAAACACATTTAAAACTTTTGATTGAATATAACAACTTTTTGAAGTAAGAAAAATTGTAGGCTTACAATGTCTATACTTACTAATACTTATGAAAGAACTTTATTATATGGTAGATGCATTTGAATTTAAAGACAAATATATTAATTAAAATTGAAAAATAAAAACTGACTGTATATTGAATGTCATTCATTAAGTATCTAACCTGAAGCAATTGTGAAGACAGTTAAAAAATGTTGTCCAATAAAAAACCCAAACTTATAAACTTTGAGATTGTAACTAAAAATGTTAAACATGAATTATTTGTATGGTATTAACTGATGATGGCCTATATGACACATTCTTTAAAAAATGGCGATACATAAAATAATTATTTGCTTTCAATGTTTGCTGAGTTTTCATGGTTGCAAGCTCACGATTGGCATTGTTTTTGTTGAGTTGTTGGGTTAAACCCTAATGTCACATAAGACTCACTGTGTAGTTGGACTAATGCACATTAAATCAGTTGAGGCTTAATATTTTCACACTGACATAGTGTAGAGAAGAAGGAAAGTTTGCAAATTGAGATGTCTACATACTTCAAATTTCATCCTCATCACTTGATCATGGTGTCAAAGTATGAGGTATATTACCAATAAATAGCCTTTTTTGCAGCTTTAAGGTGTGACATTTTTAAATCAGTCTCCAAATATATTTTCATTCAAAATTTGCGATCCAGGAAAGTAGTTATTTGTTCAGCATAATAAAAGTGAATAACTATTGCTCTTGATTCCAAGTTTGTTTAAGGCATTATGCCTAAAAACATACTACAAAATTTAATATCAAAACATATTTAGATAATGTTGCTGAACTTTTTAAAATCAATTATCTACTCATGTTTGACCAGTATAGGTATAAATTGCTCTAATATAAACGATATTTCTTTTTTTTTAGTTTATTATTTAGCTTATTTCATGAGATTATGATCAAGTCTATTGATGAAGTAAGGAAATATATGTAATAGATTCATTGCATAGACCTAGCTTGAAATTAAAATATTTTTCATTAAGTAAACGTATATGCTTGTCACAATTTAGCTTAATTGGAAATTTTTTATTACATTGATAAATAAATAACAAGCTATTTGATTATAATAATATTAATCAAATAGCTTGTTCGTCATGAATAGATGCAACTAATTTGAGTTTCATGTGAAGTAATGAAAAGTTTGTGTTAAAATGTTTTTCTCAGTCATTTGTAATTGTGTCTGTCGATGTTATTGTGATAATAGATGTTGAGTTGTAAAAGAAATTGAGTTCAGTTACCCCACAAAATTGATTTGTTGTTAAATATTTTGGTGTATTTTAAAAGAAAAATTTTGATGTAAAATCTTTAAAAAATGGATAGCTTAATACAGAATCCAAAGTGAGAGAGAGAAAAATTAAAGCACCCCTTCAGTTCCATGAATTTTTCTAACTTTAAGATGTTGCCTGAAGGGATATCATTTAATTTTTATAGGTAAAATTACAAATTAAAGCAAAACGTTGAAAGAACAGTTTGTAAGTAATGTGTTGCTTTATATACTTATAAGAAAAACATATGAAGTGATATATTTTTGTGTATTTCTAGGGTGTTGAAGATAGTATATTAACAACTAACAGTGATGATGAGGATTTTGAAGCTTCAGAAGAAGAGGAAGATGATGAACAAACACTTTTAGAACAAGAGAACGATGAAGTGAACGTTGACCATGATGAAGAAATGAAAGACTTGGAAGCTGAGAGTATGTGTTGTAAAAGATTATTTAAATTTTCTACAGTTAATAATCTGTTTAAAATCATTGAAAATTATGATGTATTATCAAAATTAATTTTGTGTTTTCTTTCCTTTTAAATTTTAATATATATGGTTTTCTAAGGGAATTCTTGCAAATTTTTGAAAAAAATTAAAAAGAAATGAATTCCAAGGAACTTGCAAAGAAAACAATTTACATTCAATTTCAGTGTATATAGTAATTTTAATCTTCCTCCGCTTTATTTTATGTTTTTAATGTAGTCACCTCCAAGGTTTTTGCAATCTATTTTTTTCTTTTCTTGTTTTGATAGGGAGATATATTTTCTTTTTAATAACTTCCTGCATGATATAACAACAAACATTTATTCTTCTCTTGTGTTGAATGCAATTTTATATATATATATATAAATCATTCTACTTTTCTGATGAATAATTAAATTGGACGTGGAAAATTTTGGTGCTTGATCCAAAAAATCAAGAGGTATAGCCTCTCTTCAGATACCAATAGGTCTAGAAACATTTTATTAACTGAAATCTCTCATTTAAATCTTTAAATTCACTTAATAGTTTTTCCCAAATTCATTTCTAAATTTTTTTCCTCGGTTGATTTCTCCATAGGCAATCAGATGGCTTCACTTTTGTACAGCTTAAGGAGCCCTTGCTCTGCCCAACCAAGTACGATATCCTCTCTGGGACTGTAACACTTAATGCAGTGGTCTATGAGAATGCCCCTCTCTCCCCACGTGGGAGAAAATGTCTCTTACTCTAATTTTTTGATCGAAAATCCAGCCACAATTACAAGTCGCTTTCCAATTGGTTGAGAGAAAGTTAAGACATTTGACTTCTGTCCTACAGGAGCTAAATTTTTGTTGCTTTAAAAAAGTTGTTTATTAATTTCTACTTTTATGAAGTATAAATTAAATTTGTCTTAATGTTTAGTATTTAATTTTTAATGATATTTTATTATTTTAACTTAACCAATTTTATCATGTAAAATTTTAATTTATTTTTAACTTATTTTTAAAATTTACCTATGGATAATGTAATCAGTGTCATGCTTACGGATCAAGGCCTGAGAGGGTTAAGTGCTCCATGTATAACCCCCCCCCAGGTATAAATTTGAATTATTTTCTGGGCCAATTGTTCCTAATTAGAGCTTATAATAAAAGTTACGATATAGTCTGGTGTGTGTATGGAATATATTCTGGGAGATATTTGATTTCTGTTGTGTGTGTGTGTAATGAAGACACTCAATTTGAATTGTTACTTTTCAGATGAAATGTCAATAGAAGAACTTAAAGAAAAATACGCTGCTGCTTATGCAGATGATTTTGAAATGGATACTTCTGAGCATTTAAGTGTTACAAATGGTACTGATATATTTCTTGTTATGTAAACGCATTGATGATTAAATAGTGCTCAAAATAAGGCTTTGCTTGTTCTTTCTGTATTAACAAATATTTATTTATGTAGTTGAACTATGTAAAAAAATCAGCAAATATATTCATTTAAAAAAATGAGTAAAATTAAAAGAACAAAATCTTTCAAAATGTTTGACTGATGAGGTGAAATTTTTATATAAGTAGGGTTTGGGGGGGGGTGATATTCTAATTATAAGGATTATAATCTATTAAATAACAGCTTTCATTTTTTTGCGAATATCTTACATGTGTATTTTATTTCATGTTGTTTTTCAAAATTTTCTTTAAATGATCATTTTCTGAAGTTTTTAATCTTGAATTTAAAAATGATGCATTTGAAATTTTATTATCTTTTGTTTAGACTCTGGGTCTAGTGATGAGTTTTCAGAAGATGATGAAAAAGGTGAAGAAGATACTGAATCCTCATTAAAAGAGATAACTTCCAAAGAACAAGATGTACTAGCTTTTAAAAAATATTTTTTTTATTTTATAATGTGTGTATTTTTCAGAGTAGCATTTCATTCAAAAATTTCCTTCCCCCCCCCCTGTTTTAGGAAAGTAATAATCCAACGAAAGAAATAAGTGATATTGCTGCAGCTGCTGAAAGCTTTCAACCCAAGGGAAATACTTTATCAACCACACAAGTAAAATACATTTTTTCGTTGAAACTCTTTATCTTTATTTATAAGTTTGGTATATATTTGTTAAAAATGCGAAAATCTTTGACAGGTTTGCACTAAAATTCCATTTTTGTTGAAACATTCGCTAAGAGAGTATCAGCATATTGGATTGGATTGGTTGAATGCAATGTACGAAAAAAAATTAAATGGAATTCTTGCTGATGAAATGGGTCTGGGTAAAACTATTCAAACTATATCCGTTTTAGCTCATCTTGCTTGTGAAAAAGGTACTTTTTCTACTTCTGTTCTAAATATTTGGTAGCGTATTAAAAGTTTGCTTTTGAATAGTGAGAATTTTCCTTTTTAATATTGTCTATGAAAAAAAAAAAAGTTGGAAACCATTTTGAAAGAAATGAAAAAGAATATTGAAATTTATTTATTTGTTGCATAAGGATCATTTTATTTTCAAGTAGAGTAAATCTGCATCATATATATGCTAAAAAATACAGGAATTCCTGTATGCTATAATTTGTACCTCAACTTTTCTTCTCAGTATATGTGTAGTAAAATTCCCCTAATGAATTACTACTTCATAGTTTAATTCACTGTTAATTAACTTCTATTATATTTTTTTAAAAATATAAATGAATGGTTCAGTTGTGTAAAAAATTTGGGTAATTTTCAAGTAGCGATACTAAAAATTTTATTACTCTAAAATGTAAAGATTTCCATTATAAGTCACAATATGCATTTTTGATGTTGATGATAAATGTTGGAATTAAAGTAAATATTGGAATGCTTGAATCTTAAGACTATTTTATTAAGAAATAATAAATGTTCCTTAAGGATTTGCTTTTGTAACTTTTTAGGTGTCTGGGGACCTCATCTGATTGTTGTTCCTACAAGTGTAATGTTAAATTGGGAAATGGAGTTCAAGAAATGGTGTCCTGCATTTAAAATTTTGACTTATTATGGTACACCAAAAGAAAGAAAACAGAAAAGAGTGGTAAGTTAATGATTTTGAAGCTTTTGAGCATTTATCGATTTCTCCCCCCCCCTTTTGAAATTCAATAAATTTAAGGTGTATTATTTTCAAAGTTCATTTTAATACATTAAATGTAATGTGTATTCTTATAAAATTCTGTTGATAGATTTATAATATAGTTTTTAAATAATTTCATTTTGGATTTTTTTTTTTTTTTTTTTTTTTTGTATTTATAACACCTTTTATTTTTACTGTAATCCTGTTGAGGTCCCGTGTTTAAATTTTACAGTGTGTTTTGCACATTAATATACACACACAAATTAGTGAGTTTTTTAACGACATACGAAAGGCAGGAATATGTTTGTTTTAAATAGTTTGCATGTGAATTGAATTATTTAAATTAATGAACAACCAAGTTGTATTTAAACTGTATTTCTTTGTTTATTCCAACTTACATTTAACCACCAAATAAGTGTTGGAAATTGGTTGACAAGAGGGAAAAAATTAGTGTTAAAATTTGTGTACTTGACATGGAATAGCCCTCTAAATTCTTATTCTGTTTTCTTTAAGAAATGTTACATTGGTAAATATTATTCTGTACACTTTGCTGGTATATTATTGTTGCTGAAAATAAAGATAGCGTGTCATTTAATTCAATTAAATTTTTTTCAGGGTTGGACAAAATTTAATGCATTTCATGTATGCATTACTTCCTATAAATTAGTCGTCCAAGATCATCAATCATTTAGAAGAAAAAAATGGAAGTACTTAATTTTAGATGAGGTACTATGCATTTTATTATATCTGCTGTTGCTTTATACTCAGTTTGTGTCTATTAAATGTCCAATAGAAGCTTGCATTTTTATTTCTCTATTGAATCGTATATTGCGATATTAATTATCAAATTATATTCTAGGCTCAGCATATTAAAAATTTTAAATCTCAGCGTTGGCAGATGCTTCTCAATTTCCAGAGTTCTCATCGTCTCCTGCTGACTGGAACTCCCCTCCAAAACAACCTGATGGAGTTGTGGTCTCTAATGCACTTTCTAATGCCAAGTGTCTTCCAGTCCCACAGAGAATTTAAGGAATGGTTTGTTAACCCTTTCACAGGAATGATAGAAGGTAGTCATGAGTACAATGAAAGCCTAATCAAGAGACTGCACAAGGTAATACATAACATTTCATTTGTTTATTTTTAGATTTTATGTTTATTTGTACTATTTTTGATAATCTTTTCGTGAATGTATGTTTTTATTTGATTTTAATAATCATTTCTCATGTTTTAACTAATCAAAAGAAAAATTATAAATATATATTAAAAAAAATTCTTATATATATATTACATATGTGAGAAAAGTTTTAAATAGCACTGTTCAAAGTAAAATAATAGATAATGCTTATAACTTTTTTTCTCCGTACCTTTTAGGTTTTAAGACCTTTTTTATTAAGGCGACTAAAATCTGAAGTAGAAAAACAATTACCAAAGAAGTATGAGCATGTTGTTATGTGTAGACTTTCTAACCGACAGAGATATCTTTATGATGATTTCATGTCCCAAACTAAGTAAGGTGTTTTTTTTTTTTTTTTTTTTTTGTTTGAAAGTACATATAATATTTTGGATATGTCTTAATTGTCTGTAAACTCTGTATTCTTATACCTCTTTACTGTGAAGAATTTTAAGTTATTCTAATTTTTCTGCAGGACTAAGGAAACTCTGGCAACTGGCAATTTCATGAGTGTGATAAATATTTTAATGCAGTTGAGAAAAGTGTGTAACCATCCAAATATGTTTGAAGAAAGGCCCACAGTATCACCATTTCTGATGGAAGGGATCAAATACAATACTGCATCGCTTGCATTTGGAGCACTTGATTATGATCCTTTTAAGGTGAGCGTTAGACTTCTCTCTTTGAAATCTTCAGGTTTAAAATTTATTGTGTCACTTAACTGTAAACATTTGGATTTTTGCATTAAATATCCGTATATAGATGTATTTAGTATTTTAAATTTTAAGATCATTATATATTAAAAAAATTTAATTCTATATATTGCAATTGATCTAAATTATTATTTTTTAATTGTTTTATATTTATGTAACTATTTACAATTTTTAATATTTCATGATTTGATTTGTTAAAAATTGTGTGTGTAGAGTTAAAGACAAATATAATAGGATGTTTTAAAAGTTGCAGAACTTAGCTAGTTTTTGTAATGTTCATGTAAGATTGCAAAACATAATATATTGCCCTTCCATCAAAAAGGGAAAGACATTCCTGTTCAATAATCTTAAATGCTTTCCCCCTCTTAGCATATCAATTTGTCATCTTTGAATCTTCTGCTTGCTGACCTTGAGTTGTCCTTGACTGCTTTTGCTGCTCATCGAGTGAAGAAATTTCAAGTACCTCCCAAATTGATTGTTGAAATAGACAACTTACCTGAGCCACCTCCGCCTTGTCCGACGGTCAAAATGAAAGTTAACTTCTGTAATTCTCAGGTTTGTGTTCGTTTATGTGTTATAATGATAGTATTTTAAAATTGCATACACTTCTTGATATATTATAGAAATATTTCTTGAAAAGGACTTATTTGCTTTGTTTATTGTTATTTTTAAAATTTCATTGTATAGTAAAATTATCATGTAATGTTTATCGTTTGAATCAGTTCACATAAAGTAAATCGTGCTCTTTCCTGTAGTTATATCTTGTTGTGGAGATGTAACACTTAATGTCTTTCTTTTGTGAATATTTTCCAACGAGATCTTTATTTTAGACCTTTTTTTAAATGCGTGTCTTATCTTCCTAAAGGCAACCAACAATCCCTCACCAGCTACTGCTATTCCCAGACCTCCTGCTACAGGAATTCGTACGCCTTCCAACACTCCTAGCCGCCTTGCTTCTCCTACTGTAGTCCAACCTCAGAGATACATGGTGATTCCAGGGCAACAAATCAATAGGACTGTGATTCCGGCCGCCACTGCAGGTGTTCAGACCACTACTAGTCAGCCTGAGCAGTATACCCTTCAACTAGTTCAACCTGGCACAGGTTAGGATTTACCAACTTAATTGCTACATTTGAGAGCCAGTAACAATATCTAATTAATAGAATAACTAGTTCATTTAAGAGAAACCTTATATGAAAGTTTTATTTACTTTGTTGAAGGTAAACATTTTTATTATGAATTCTAAGAGTATGTTATTTAAGATATTTAAAAGAAATAATGCAGATGTTAATTTTTTAGAAAGAGGTTTTTGAAGTTTTACTAAAAAAAGGATAACGTCTAAATGTTTTGACAAATTAAAATAAATGGTAAAACCAATTGTATTGTCAAATTCCGCAACACTGGTATAACATTGGATAATCACAGGAAAGTAGTTAATAGTAGTACACATATCAAATTATGTTTTCCACTTCTATGTATCATTAAATCATTGAGTTATCTTGAACCAGTTATTAAATTTAATAAAGCATTAAACTTGGTTGCATCATTTTTATATTCAAGGATTTTTTAACTGTAATGAAATTTTACAATTTTAAATATAGTGGTTCTGAAAAATACATTTCGGAGTAAATTTGTATAGATGTCGTATTCGTAGCTTTAGTTAAAACTTAAGGTAAGTGGAATATTCTCCCCCATAATATTATGCCTCAACTGACACCTATCACCTTTTAAACTCATGGCTCAGTGGAAAGTTATTTTAAAACGTTGCCTTTGTGCATAATAACTTTAAAAAATTCTTTCATCACATCAGTATTTTATTAATTTTATTTTTGGGCATATTTTTCTGTTCCTCTTGATGTTATAAAAAAAACTGAACTCTTGTAAATTAATCCCGTGTCATCAATTTACTACTAAGGAAAGATTTTACAAGATATGGTAAACTATTTGATAATATTCTAAGAACAGCTGTTGAAAATTTTTAGGTTTATTTGCCATATAACACATTTCCCTTTTTTTACGAAGAAACCTGAAATGAGCTTATGTTTCAAAAGTCATTTATTTGAAGTTTTTTTTTAAAAAAAAAATAGTATACTTCTAGAACTACAACACTTAAAGCTCATAAGGAAAGTCATTTCTTTTAAATAAAAAGTATTTCAATTCAAGTAGAAGTCTTAATATTTTTCCATGCTTGCTCGTCTTTTATTTTTATTTTTAAAGCCCTTTTTGTGTTGAAAGTGTGCATTATATGCCATATTTTGCAGTACATTTTATAGGCTTGCAATATATTATTGTACCTGTAATGGAATTAAAGTGAATCTCTATGCACTCCCACCTAAAAAAGAAAATAAAATATGAATTGCCACCTTTACATAAAGCAATTTTTTAGATTTGTGAATTTTTGAAAAATGTAAGCATATATGTATCAAACAAGTCTTTGACAGTTCTTTATGAACTAAAACTATAGCTAATATAAATACTTAGTTTTCTTTTTCATAATCAATATATTTATTATTTAACAACTGCACTTATACTGTATTTTCCGCAGCTATCAATTGATTGAGGTAAAGGAGTATTTACAGCTCTATAAAATCATTTTCTACTGCTGATTAAAATTGATTGCTTTCCCCCTTCCCTGCATTCATTTACATTGCTGTTCTGACTACTCTATAATATGTCTGAATTGGACATTTTTCTCTCTCTCTTTCACTAGCTGTCGCTTCCCTTGCCCCTCTGGGCAGCCTCGCATTGCAGTTGCAGGGAGGCAACCGGGTTCAGTCGCTAATCGGTGGGATTGGTCGTGTGGTGCAGACCGCCGGTGGGGCGCACTTTGTCATAACCTCCATGGCGGAGCAACCAGCCGTTACGACCACCCAAACGACAGTAGCTAGCACTGCTGCTAGCATGCAACCTGTTGTGTTAAATGCGAGTATTGCCACGACAACTGGTATGCTCATTTTATTAAGTATATACTAACTGCTTAATGGTAATTACATGTATAATTTTGACTATTTGAAAGTGGATGGCTTTTTTCCCATAGTTTTTACATACTGTTTACTTAAAACCATTGATATTAATAATTGGTTTATTTAGATGGTATTGAATATCTTGCTTTTATTTCTCATTGAAAAGTTTTTATTTCTTTGTCTGAATCCCCAAATCATAAAATATTGCTAACATTAAACTTTTTGTAATCAATAAGTTTGTCTGAAGTATTATTTAACAATCGTATTTTGAGCAAACATTTTTTTTTTCAGTTGCTCAGGTGTGTAAAACAAATGTACAGTTATGAATTGTTATCTGTAGCGCTAAAAGGTTACTTAAACTTGTCTCATTTCATTTTTTAAAAAATTTTCTGCATATTTCCTCTGAATACTCATGCAGTTTGGAAAATGCATCTTGTGCCAATAAAAATCAAACATGTCAATTGAGAGAAAATCAAGCTATTAAGTACTTTCTATAACTGCATACATTACAATTAAGTCTTAAAAAAGCGTGTTATTCTTTAGAAGCAGGTTCCTTCATTATGTGAAGAGGGGGTGGGGGAGAGTTTAGATAACAATACATATTTTATGATTTGCAGATATTATCCTATTTTCGATCTTGATATTTAGTGTACTTAGGCATGTATTATATTACAAAAGATTTTGTATATTGGCATTGTAGGAAGTGGTCACCTGAAAGTTACAGTATACTTCATTTCGTTGCACTTTGGCTTCTGTAATACAATTTTTTGCTGAATGGTACACACAGTCTCATGCATTCACAAATGCAGATGGCTGGCCACTTCTTGCTTCATATTCGTTTTGCCCACTTACAATTATATTCATTCCTTAACTCATAACTATCACCTTACACTTCACAGGTTTGCCTATGACTTTCAAATTGTTTCTTGTTGGGTATTTGCATTCAAAAAGCGAATTAGATTGATTTTCAGTATTTTCTAGATGTTTTATAACATCTATATTGACACAAGATTTACATATGTCAGCCCTTACCGTACAAACTTTTCTGTTATGGTGCATTCTTTATTCAATGAGAATTGGATACTGCATGTACAAATAAGCATCAAAAAGGTGCTGGTACTATAACTTTGTGGGACTTCATAAATTTACTTCTTGAGTTGTGTAAAATCTATTCTTTGGAGGGCTTAGTGCAACAATTAATTTCTCAGAAATTTTTTAACTAGTATATTATATTATACTTTTTGTACCAAAACTTAATTAAAAAGAATCTGTGCCATGAAAACAGAAAAATATTTGCCTATAAAATTAAACCTTGAAGGAAATTTGTTTTTGTATTTCTTCCTTTAATAATGCATTTAATTATTCCTTGTTATTTTATTAAGTAGTGTATTTTTGAATATATTCAAAATTAAGTATTCCTATGTCATTTAAAGTTTTTGAAATTTTTTCTGTTGATATGAAATGTGTTCACAGAAACTAAGAACAGTTTGGGAAAAACTTGCATAAAAAACTTTTTTTTAAAATTATTTTTACATGATAGAAATGTCAGAAACTATTTATGTACATAGTTGCCTCCATTATCCAGACATTTATCACATTGGGTAACCAACTTTTATACCCTCTTCAAAGACAGAGGCCACCATTGAATAAAGCCTCTTCTGAACTGCGGTTTGTGCATCATCCAATGCACCTCCCTTCAGAATCGCACTTCAAGTTCAAGAACAAGTGATAGTTTGAAGGTGCAAGGTTGAGGCTGTACAACGAGTGATCAAACTGCTGAATAAGGTTTTGAGGGACATCAGCAGTATGGGGACTTGTGCTGTCATGAGGCAACACGGTACCTTTGTTGAAACTTCCGTGCCTCCTTTTTCGAATTGCGCTATAAAGTTTTCACACTATCGTTCCACAATGATGATTTCACCTCTGGGAAGGAAGAAGCAGAATGCCCTGTCTGTCCCAGAATACAGTGAGCATGATTTATGATGCTGACAACATAGTTTTGATTTTTTTTTCTTGTGGTGGAAAATGAATGCCTCCACACTCCATAACTGTTTTGATTCTGGAGTGGCATGATAAACTCTGGTTTCATCAACAGTCTCAATTTTGTTTAGAAATTCATTGTATCTGGTGAGAAATGTTGAAGCAATGCTAAGTTGCTTCATTTTATGGACATCTGTAAACATTTTTGGAATCCAGTGGAAACACAATTTGTAAAAATTTAAGTGATTTCTGACAATTTCATGCAAAACAAGTTTTTGAAATTTTTGGATACTCCTCACAAAACAATCTTATTATGAACCAACTGTTTTCATGAACTTTCTCATTCACTTTTTCTATCAAACCATTGACAACAGAAGACTGCCCACTCTATGCTTCGTCATGAACATTGATGCACCCATCATTGAATTGTCAATCATACGTTCTCACCATTCCATTGCTCATTACTTTTTCACTATCAATCTATATAAGTTGATGAATTTCAACTGGCTCAACATTCTTTCTATTCAAAAAATAGGTTACAGAATGCACTTCAATATCAGCAGAATTGGCAGTAAACGTTTTGAATGCTCACTAATATATGTAAAAACAACTTAATCCATCTGTAATGGCAGCACTGAACTAACAATCAACCCGAGACAGTGTGCAAGCGTTGAAATGCATTAGTACCAATACAGTTACGGTAGATTGAAATGGTACCGTCAACCCTCCTATAATGCGGTGAGTGCGTACCGCGTTATATGGAAACCGCGCTATAAGAAACTGATGTAACCGTACAAACCAAGCTAATTGGTAGTTCATTCTATGGAAACCGTCTACTGCGTTGTATGGAAACCACGCTATAAGAAACTCAGAATTAGTACAAATCACATCATTCGTACCGCATTATATGGAGACCAATAAATACAAAAGATGAGATAAACTCCACCGGCATTACTGATTTAATATAGGAGTGCAACGTGCCAAGCGCTTTTTGGCGCGATTCCTTAATCATTTTGTTTTGTCTACGCCATGCCTCAGTGCGCGCTCCGCTTTTAATTTATTCCACGATCAGTGTAATCACTACTTTTTTTATTTCAAAATAAAACAAGATTTCGAAGGGAGAGGTGGTGGCAAGATTTTAACATAAAATAAATACAACAGAAAGTAATATTAATATATTACACTTCCAGATGTAAATTATTTGCACTATTATAAGCGTTCATTATACAAAATTTGAAACAATGTCTTACTTTTGCTGAGCAGAGATCCCACGGGGAAAAAAAACTAACACTAATATACGTTATCCCTATCGGAAAGAACTGATGGGAAGTTGTTAAACAGGAACCGCGTTGTAAGAGTACCGCGTTATAGGAGGACTGCGTTACTGATTTAATATAGGAGTGCAACGCGCCAAGCGCTTTTTGGCGCAATTCCTTAACCTTTTGGAGACGGCGGTTTTTGTGAGAAAAATGCCCTTAAAGACGGCACTTCCAGCGAAGTTTACTTCCCCTGTTTTCGTAGCTGATTTATGACACCATACATCGGCGGATAAAAGAAGCAGGGGAGTCGTTGATACCCCACTGAATAGTGGGGATATTCGCGGCTTAGAAAGTCCCTAAACACAAATAGTCTCCCTTTCTCAGGGAAACATGTTTTCTTGAAGAATCCAATGTAGTAATTACTAATGTTTTCAGTTAAAGAAAATTCAAGAAATTTTAGCACAAAACAAAGGTGATAATATAAAGCATTTCATAAAAAAATTAAACGCTTATATCATTGTAGGAAAAGGTACAATAAACTAATCCAAATTTAATTGATTTTATTTAAGAAAAAAATATTTGTTTTGATTTTCAATTAAATTTATTAAAATACCTATAAAATGTTTTAAATTTATTTTTTATTCATATATATATATGCAGGAATTTGGTACACACCTGGTGTTAAAATTTAAAACAGTCAAATTAGAAATAAGAAGTAAATAATATGATTCTTCATAACTTACACATAATTATAAGCAAAAATATAAAATAAAATAAAAAGCCCAATTGCTGATCATGTCTCTTTATGTTATAATGTAAAGTTGACTTTCTCAAATCGACAATAAAGTGAGTTTAAAAGCTCTTACAAGCATCTGCATATCAATAAACATATTGCCATAAATCCTTTTTTGGAAACTTCATTGTTACTCAATTTATAATTGTTTTTTTTTTTAGAACATGCCAGAAAAATTTTAAAAATTTAAATCATCTTAAGGATTTTCGTATATATCTTCCGTAAAGGAATGATAGATTTTATGTATATAATTGTCATTTTTTATTTTTCCATAATCCATTATATTATGATACATTAGAATTCATAGTACTCAATGAAATCCTAAGATTAAATCTACATTTTATTATAACAAGCATCTTTCCAAAATTAAAATCTTTTACTTTGATCTAATTCTTCTTATATATACAGAAAATTATGATAAAACATTTACTATGGCAGATATATGAGATGAATAGCAGTTAAGTGTTTCGCATTATGCTATAAAATATGAATATCCTAAGCCTATAAGTGTTGGCCCTTGTGGGATAGTGCGACATTGTAGTCACTACATGTTTTTATTGAAAAATGGTCACGATTAGAGGTTCCATTGTGTAGCAGAGCTGATACGCATAAAATCAAAGTCCTTATGTTGCCGTGGTGTGGAAATAAGAAGTGGAGGCTCTAGCTCGACTATCGTTCTCGTTACTTGATCGTCATTTAAATTACGAGAGGTCCGTCTTATTACTTTGACCCTAATAGAACTCGCAAATGAAATATTAATAATTTATCAATTTATATATACCTCGTGTTCCTAAAAATAAATTCTTTAAATATACATTAGAAATTTAAAATTATATTTTTTCTAACATTAATAAATTATTTTCATTAGTAAAAAAGAGAAAATGCTTTGAATTCTTAAAATACTTGATAGTAAAATGCAAACAATAAGCTGATATCAAAGACTAAATATTATGACTACAAACATATTTAAGTTGCCGAGGAGCTTCATGCATCTCGACAAACTTGTTTATCCAAAAGGATTATATTATTCTTATTTATAATTAATTGTTTCTTTTGCGAGTAAGGGCAACATATTGGGACTTCTTAATTTTTTTTCACTTTTTGTACAAAAAAATGATATTCTTAGCCATTGAATAATCCTTACTTATTATTTAAAATAATTGCGTATTATTGCTTAAATTCTAAGATTACAGCTCTGATTTTTGTGCGGTAATGAACTGACTTTACTGTAAGATTTTGTGCATAAGATAGAGCAAATACATTCCTACGAAGCCAACTATTTCGATCAACATCAAAACAATTACAAAAACGTTTCCTTCTCAACGCACAGGCAGGCATGTCATGAGTTTGAGCCCAGTACCACTATAGACCGCCGTGTAGGGCAGTGATGCACATTAAATCTGTTGAGAGCTGAAATGTCCTCCCGTGGTGTGGTTTGGTTGTTTGGAGAGGGGCAGCTTAGGTGTCGTCCACTCACTTGACCATGGTTCAAAATTACGTGGTCCTTCGCCAAAAGCTCTCGTGTAGCTGAACAGTGCGACGTTAATATTCGCTCAATCACTCTCAACGCACACTCCACAGTTGGGTTACAGATAACTGACAACAATTTTTCTTTGATTTTCTTCAAAACGAAGAAAGACTTTAGCTTCAAATATCACCCCCCCGCTTCATTTCGACAGTCCCCTAAGTCAGTGCTCCGCAACCTTTTTATCGCTGCGGACCGGTCAACGTTTGATAATTTTACCGCTGAGGGTGGGACACGTTGATTATTTATATTTTACATTGTTTTGATTTAACAATTTTAATTTAGTTACATTTAAATATGCCTTCAGAATAAAATATAGTTACACCAAAAATGAATAAAAGTGATTTCTGTGGAAAGTTGCGCAAATCCGAGAGAAATGCACCACTTTAAATAAAATGGCAATAGTTTAATGTTCTTTAGATAGCCCGGCACCATTTGATCCGCGGACCGGGGTTGCGGATCACTGCCCTAAGTGATTGTGTGCTTTTTACCTTATCTCTCAAAATCTAACACAATATCAGTTCCCCGAAGCAAAGTAGAAGAGGACAGTCTTGAAGAAGGGCTTGGTCGGCATAGTTTCTATTTATCCTATGTCCGATAATTTCATTGAAAAAGAAATGCACTCTCTAAAGATTTATTACGGCAACTAGAGGAAGAATAGTTTTCCGGCTACTTGAAAGCAACCCTGGAAGATTTACAAGAAGGCAGATGTGCACTTCTAGGTTTTATTACACCAAAAAAGGCATAGGATAATCAACAATGACCAAAAACTAAAGCATCAACAATAATCAAGAAATACAAGCATTCTTTATCGATATAAAAGATTTTACAACCTGCTTTCATGCTCATTTACAAGAACCATCTGATTCTGTATTCAGAGTTTCAAAAGTTGAATAGCCTTAGAGCGCACCCCAACACTTTTTCTTTGTACTATCATACCTAAAAAGTGTGACTCACGAATAACTGGGCTAAAAAAAAGAGAACAAACACATTTTTTTTTACTTCAATGTAACTATCTATTAGACTAGGTTCTGATTATATATATTCTTCAGATAGATTTTAGAGCAGTTTGCAAATTTTGGTGTAATTATTATTATAAAGGAAACTTACTTTAATTTTTTTTTTAATCCGGAATTCCAACACTGTAGAACTTTCAAAGAATAATAGTATAACTAAAGCAAGGATTTTATTTCTGCTTTTAAGGTTTTTGTATAAATTGAGGCATTTTTTTTATGCTAAAGAGCTTGTAATATATGTTTTCCACAAATTTCAAAGAAATGATATCGAAATTAAGAGTTTCTGGTTCGAACACTCAACTTTTTTATATATCAATTGTTATAATAAAAATGTCAAAATTAGTTTCGTGTGCATTTTATAAATAAAGTCGAAGGACTAAAATGGATAATTTTAAGAATCTGTAACGAATATTTCTGTAATTTTTTGTTGTAAATATCTTTTCTTTTTTTGTTTTTTGTTGTTTATACGTGATTAAAAATAGGCTTTTTTATGCTTCAATATAAAAATTTTTTAAAAAAAATTCTTCATTAAGCATAACGTAAGATAACAGTAAAAATACCTTTCTGTACAGTAATACATTGTCTAATCTAGATATGTATTATAAATGTGAAAGTTTGTGATGACGTTTGGCCGTCTTTCGCGCAAAAACAACTGAATAGATTTTAATGATACAGTAATATAGCTTAAACATCAGAAGAACATATAATTTATAGCATACACTACAATTTATAAAGATATTGTGTGAAGTGTCCAAAATATAACGATATTTGTCAAGTAAGTAGGAAAAAATTCTGCCATCTCCAAGCAATTCTGGCGTGCACTGAAAAAAGCCCACAGCAGCATATATCTATCTTTTATTTGTGAAGAAACCCTTTTTGTTTTGGCTACGCATGGCGCTCGCTTCTAATTAATTCCTGTGATCAGCATAATCCCTAATTTTTTTTTATTTCAGAATAAAACTAAGTTTTGAAGGGAGAGGTTATATATCTCTTTATTTGAATGCCGTTTTTATGATTTTATTATGCACATTTGGAATTAAGAAATTGATCTTTTTTTCACAATAAATGCTTTTATCGGTTATGGTACTTAAAGTAAATAAACTTTTTCTTTCACACTACATCATTTGGACAAGTTTTCAAAATTTGTTTGTGGTTAGTAGTTAATTATAACGCTGTAATTTTAATTGAAAAGGCGGATATTGCATTTTTAAGTATAAAAATAATTATAATTACTGTACTGTATTTTTTGGAGTTAGTTAATATTAACGTCGCACTGTTAAGCTTTTGGCAACGGACCACGTAATTTTAAACCATGGTCAAGTGACGTGGATGACACCTGAGCTGGCACCCCCTTCTCCCAACTACCACACCGCTCCAATTTAGAGAAGGAATATTCTACCAATACTTAGCAGGAATGTTCTTTGAAAACGATTTGACTATTTATTTTAAGTGAACAGTGCATATAATTAATTTTACAGTGGAATATATTTAATGAATTTATTAGCTCTAACGGATTAAATTTCCCTAAGTGGAGTATTTTGTTTATGTATATCCCTTAATTTTCAATGTAGTGATCCAAAAAAAATATTGTATGAAAAAACATGCAGTAAATCCTAATGCGAAGGATAAAGTATGAATGCGCATCACTTCCCCTATACGGCAGATCTTACAAAGTTCTAATAAAGCTCGAGCTATGACAGTAGCTAGACATTTGCCAACTTGACCCTATCGTTAACATTTCACTATGTTTTTCATTGAATCACCATTATAATTTAAGAAACGGCATTGCTTGCGAATATTACAATTTTAACATAAAATAAATACCACAGAAAGTAATATTACACTTTCAGACATAAATTATTTACACTTTTTTAAGCGTTTATTACATAAAACTTTTAACAATGTGTTACTTTTGCTGAGCAGAGATCAGATCATCTTCCTCATTTTCTAACTCACAATCGGAATCAGAATCATCAAAAACTTCATCTTCTAAATCTGCTAAAACTTTCTGAATCTCATCAGTGGTAAGTCAACTTTTACGTTTAGGCATTTTTTTTATAATCAAATTAGTTTAAAATGAAATGATTAGGTAATCGAGATGACAAAATCGCTTGAAAAAATAACTATGCACTCTCCGCTAGTGACAATTTAAGCATAAGGGAAAAAAGAGGGATTTCTAGATAAGGGTGAAAGAGGGAACTGTGTTCCCCTCCTTTTTAAATACAAAAGAAACCGGTCAAGCAAATGATTTTGGAGGACTGTAATAGGCCTCATGCTGTTTCGAAAGCTGTTAAGAGGGGAAAGCATTGCGTGGCTGCTACATCGGCCAGAGCAGTCTTTTAAAGATCTGTTCCTTTTGGCCTTTATATCGGCCAGCCGTCCTCAAAATGTTAATCATTTTGTTTTGTCTACGCCATGCCTCGGTGCCCGCTCCGCTTTTAATTTATTCCACGATCAGTGTAATCACTACGAAGGGAGAGGTGGTGGCAAGATTTTAACATAAAATAAATACAACAGAAAGTAATATTAATATATTACACTTCCAGATGTAAATTATTTGCACTATTTTAAGCGTTCATTATACAAAATTTGAAACAATGGGTTACTTTTGCTGAGCAGAGATCCCGCGGGGGAAAAAAACTAACACTAATATACGTTATCCCTATCGGAAAGAACTGATGGGAAGTTGTTAAACGGGAACCGCGCTGTAAGAGTACCGCGTTATAGGAGGGCTGTCACAATTTCAGTTCCGCGTTATATAGAAACCGCATTATAGGAGAGTTTACTACTTAGTTTCTGGCACATCTCATTTTACTATGTATTATTTGTATTTATGAAGATATCTCATTGTTGAGTTAGTTAATACTTATAGTTAATTAGAGTTTACTACTTAGTTTCTGGCACATCTCATTTTACTATGTATTATTTGTATTTATGAAGATATTATCTCATTGTTGAGTTAGTTAATACTTATAGTTAATTTTATTATTTAATCTACAATATTTTATAATTATTTTGTGTCAAACCATTTAAAAATAAAACTTTCTTATGGGTTAAAATTGGTCGTCTTATCTTTTTGGCTTTTCTTTGAAAGTATTTAAATGTATTGGTAATTGAAATTTATTTTATTTAAATATGTTTGTAAATAAATTATTTTTTGATTAAAAATTATTTGTGTGGGATTTTTTCCCTAGTTATTTGCAATTTCAGATGTAAATATTTTGAATTTTGTAATTTTTTTATAATAAATACTTAGCTGTAATCGCCTGATAGTACATCAAATGGAAATTTAGAGTTCATTAGTTTAGCAATAATTGTGACTAATGTGTAAATATTCTTCTTCTTTATAAGCGTAACAACCTGTTACAGGTCTTAACTGCCTCCACAGCTCGCTTCCTCCAATTCTAACGATACACAGCAACTCTCTGCCAGTTTTTAATATTTAGAGTTTTTAAGTCATTTTCAACATTATCTATCCACCTTGTTGGTGGTCTTTCTCTTGTTCAAGATCCCATAGGATTCTTAAATGTGTAAGCTCTGGTCTGGTTGTTTTCAGGGCTTCTCCAGATGTGGCCGAGCCATCTCAATCTGTTACTTCGGATGACTTGAGTAACTTGAGGTTCTTTGTAAAGCCTATTTGCTCAAAGTTATATCTAGTATGCCAACATCCTTGATCTTTAACAGGCCCAAATATAGTTCTCAGTGCTTTTCTTTCGAAAGTTTCCAGAGCTCGTATAGTCTCCAAATTCAGCATCCAGGTTTCGCTAGCATACAGCAACACAGGCAAAATTAATGTCTTTTATAATCTTAACTTTGTTTTTCCGCTGATAAATTTCGATCTTAATTGCTTCTTTAGTCCATAAAAACATTTGTTAGCCGATTTTATACAGTTGTTTATTTCAGCTTATTTTGGTCATTAATAATGGTTCCGAGGTATTTGAACTCACTAACCCTTTCAAAAGAATGACCGTATGTGTAAATATTGTTGATATAAAATATGTTCTTCATTGTCACTTTTAATTGTTAATAAAATATTTTTAAATACATAATGAAATCTAATTTTGGTCTAATATTTCAGTTTCGACACCTGCACAAAAAGTTGGCAATGCCCTGGTCTCGCCGCCTATTTTAACAAACATAACACGTCCTCAGTCGAATAGTATTACTTTGACAACTCTCAACAACCAGAGTGCTCACAATCGACCATTAGCACGTGTGGCCCCTTTTAATGGCCATTCTCCCAGCACTCAAACCGTAGAAAGTAAGTTATACTTCATTTGTTTCGGAATACATTATTTACATAGAAATTGTATCCTTTTCTGCTTTGTTTGTAAAAGGGGTATTTATATATATATGTGTGTGTGTGTATTTTATATTTAGGCTCAGTAAATCAAAATCATATTCAACCAGCAAAATCACCTGTTGTTCATTCATTGACAAAACCTATTCCCAAACTTGAGCCTGCATCCAACATTTCTGGACCTAAAAAGGGTTCTTTGTTTTATTTGGTAAGTTAATTTTTTTCATAACTATTTTCTATAAAAACTTACATTATATTGGAAAGCATATATCTGAGAAAAGCATTTATTCATGTTTGTGATATCAAAAAAATTGATATATATATATACATATATATAAACACCATGATCTTAGGATCTCTGAGTGATGATCTTTATTGATTTACAGAAATTACTGTCAAATTTATATATGAATAGAACAAGGGAGAATGTTTGTGTGCATGTGTCTTTTAAGAAGTCTCCTTTTCACTAAAAAAAGTTTTATTGTTCAAGCAATTTGAAAAGTTGATTTTATCATTCTTAAAATAAATGTATGTTAGCTTCATTTTTTCAGGAGCAAACATATTTTTATTTCTTCTGATCAAACAATGCAGTATGCTTTTTCTCAATTGATATAAGCTTTTATGAATAATCTAAATATTAAAATGTATGTTGCAAGTTTTAGGTAAAGATTTTAGATGTTCATCTATATTTTTAAAATTTCAATTTGTGAATTGATTATTTTTTATGTACACATACAGATACTGTTATAAAGATAACTTATCTGAACCCTTGACAGAACCACCAGATACCAAAGTTTGTAGAGATCCTTAAAATAAGACTAGGCTGCTTTTCAAGTTGCATTGATATTTCACTAAGTAGCTTTTACAGGTATAATTCAGACTAACACTATCAAGGTTTTACAGCCAACTTCCTCCATGAACTTTCACTTAACTTTAAATAGTGAGACTAATTTAATGAGGGATAGTTCCTTCTCAGTAAGAAGTTTTCAAAAATTGAATGATTCTTTAATTTTTTCTTTAGGATTAGTTGGAATAACAAACAGAAACTGTTCATATCTAACAGAAGATGCACCATCTGTATGCTTTTTTTTTAAGTTTGCAATTTTTCTTGTAAATTTGTTTGGTTTATCAAAACTAGTACCAAATTTGGGTTTTATGTTCATCATAAATGGATTAAGAATTAACATGTATAATTTTTTAAAAAATAGCAAATCAAGTTACCTTAAAAACCGAAGTAAGTTATATTTGTTCTGTACTTTCTTCGTGTTTCCCCTTATAGTAACCAAGTTTGTATTTATGCAGAAATTAATGATCATGCTTCTCACCTTAAACTATCAGCACCATTTATTTGGGTAGTTCTACAGTTGTAGTATTTTGGGGGCAGAACTCTTTGGAGGGAATATTTTAGTGTAAAATTATTTTTCCAAGTGAGGTATTTTTGTTTCTGTGAATACACATACACATGTGTGTATTTGTAAAAGGATCTTAAATTTTTTGCTTCAGATATCAATGTGACATGCTTTTCTGATCAATATAAATGTATTTTTTCAGGAAAATCTAGTCCAAGCTAAGGAACAACAGAGAAAGGAATCTCTGAGGACTTTGGCTAAAATTAATAACCGTCGTTGCAGTGCGTGCCCTATATATGGTACTGATCTTGTAGAGGCTGTGACCATTGTAAATAGTCTGAAACACTCTAAAGTGGGATCTCCCTGGAAGGGCAGAGGGTATGTGAATTGTTTGAATGCCATCCCTGCCAAGAATAATCCAGCTCTTTACTGGGATCATACATCAATGTTGTCTGACATTATCAAGACACCTGAGGATCGTGTAACAGAACTTACTGATATCATTAATAGGTACTGTTGTAATTGAAATTTTATTTTTCAAAAGTACTTTTTCTGTGTGAAACAACTAATTGAATCATTTTTATTTTGCTTGCAAACTATCAAATTTTTTTTTGTTGCAATCCTTCAAAAAATCTGCTTTGACATAGGTTTTATATAAAACTATATTTTACAATATTTGATCTAATTTGATAGCTTCGTTTTTGTTTAGTAATTAACAATATAAATGATGAGCAAATGCTCTAATTTGATTGGTCTGCAGTGAACTTGAGAAGAATTTTAAATTCTTTTAGTCTAATGAAATTATACATTGATTGGTCCATGGTTTTTGAATACATCTAATAGTATTACTTTGTTTTGGTACTTTTTTTTTAAATTCACTTTTGTTTGGATTGCATTAAATGATTTTTTATTTAAAGTAACCTAAAAAATACATGCATTTGTCTCACTTCATTAATGTGAACTTTTAATTATCGATACAATTTTTGAAGAAAATTAGATTGATAAGTTAGGGTCATAGATACGCAAGAAGTTTTATATTATATTTATCAGGGGGAAAAAAATCTTGATTTATGTAGTAGGTGAAAACTTGGATCTATTCTACATTATTAATTAAGAGTATTGAAATGTATTACATTTTTTTGCTGTTTTCTTGAAATTGCAAAAACACATGTTTTGTATCATTCATGTTATAATTGTAGCAGTTATTCTGTTATAAAATATTTACAAAATTCCCGAAATTTATTTAGCTTATACCCTTCTTATTGTGTTGATTGCTTTTTTGAATAAAGGTTTGTGTTTGTTATTCCTGCTGTGACGGCTCCTCCTATGGAATTGCACATATCTCACCCAGCCCCCTGGCGCTTGAATGAAGAGCGAATGAATGTGGAGAGAATGAATGATTATCTTGCCCCTGCTTGTGCCTTCTTGCATCCTATTGTTAGTAGCATGAAGACTCAGTTCCCAGAACTCAGACTGATACAGTACGATTGTGGTAAGTTCAATTTCTTAAAAAATAAAATGATTCATTTACATTACACATCTTGCAAGTATTGACAAAACTTATTATTTTTCTGAATAGATTAAAATTTTAAATCAATTTAAGAAAGAATAATAGCTGATATTGGAATACTTAATCGTCTCCCAACCACAATTGTTTTGTTAGGATAGTATTTACATTACTTTTTGCTGGTTGCTGTAATTATCAATATTAATTAAAATTAATTCTTTATATTTTACATTGATGCGTGAAGTTAGTCATTTTCTTAAGATTTTAAAGAATCATCAGTCTTTTCAGTTGAATTGAAATTCTGTTAAAATGTACATATTTGTTTCATATATTTCAAAAGAATTTTAAAATAAAAATATGTTCTAATTAGTGGAACTAATGGGAATGAATATTATAATAGGGCTTAAAACATCCAATGTAGAAGAGTTTATATGTTTGTTTCAAAACAAAATGCCCAAAATTTCATCATGGTCCAGTACAAAGCTCTAGAGTTATATTTGTTTTATCTTTTATTGACTTTAAATAAAGGAAGCTAATGAATAATTTTTTATAGAATTTTCTTAGAACTACGGTGATAATTCTGGGCATATGGCTCGCGAAGCGAGCCTCCATCCCATATCCGAAAAATATATGTGGAACGACTGTGGGTAGTATCCTGCTAGCATGTAGGAAGCAGCTGATTGGTCGAGCCAATTGTTAGAGTTATTTCCTGGGTCGTGCGGATTTCTGAGTTCATGGCGGAGAGCTGAAAGGAAGCTCTCTTATTGGTGCATGGCGGGTGATGAAATCGACTCTCATAGGCTGCTCAAATCTCTCAAAGAGAAAATTAAGACTAAAGGGGAGGGGCAAGCCCAGATGGTGGGGATACGACAAAATTAAAGAAGTTAAATAAAAATAGATAAATGATTAAAAAGTTTGCAATATTTGTGCAATAAAAATTGCACAGATTAAAAAATTTATGGTGGATTGTAAGAGTCGAGAAGGATTCTTCTCGATCTTTTAGTTGAATCATGAGGATTTTAGGTATTTAAGTTTAACATATTGCTATTATTAGTGAATTGTAGAGAGTTAAAGAACTTTTTAGCTATTTTCTGGATATAGGATTTAAAACTGTTGATTTTAATAGCTTTCCGAATGTCGTCATTTCTCATGTACCTTGAGGCTTTAACGATCATTCGGATTGTTGAATTTTGTAGAGTATCTAAGATATTAATATTAGTTTTAGCGGCGTATCCCCACACTGGGCACCCATATGATAAAATGAGACGCATAACGGCTGTGAATAAAAGCACTTTATTATTTCTAGATAAATTGGAATTCCGGCCAATTAGGGGGAAAAGTTTAAACATTATTTTCCAGAATTTTTGACGCGTATTTTGAATGTGTGTTTTCCAAGTGAGATTTTTATCGAACGTAATACCAAGGTATTTAGTACTTTGAGACCATGGGATTGTTGTACATCTTAGGTGGTGGTGGAATTTTACGTTTTTTAGTAAATAATACGGCGGCTGATTTTTCAACATTAATGCTGATTTTCCACCGGTCGTAGTATTTTTCTAGTAATTTTAGGTGTTTGTTTAGAGCAAAAGTGACTGATGTGATTCTCTTGAATGTAGTGTGCACAGCTGTATCGTCTGCATACATATTTAGTTTAGTGAGAGTGTATTCTGGTATGTCATTTATGTAAAGATTAAACAGCAGGGGTCCAAGTAGACTGCCCTGTGCTACTCCACAATTAATAAATTTAGTTGTAGACAAAGTATCCTTGACACGAACCTGATATGAACGATTAGAGTTGTAGGAGTGAAGTAGAAAAATGAGAGGTGGGGGAATATTATAATTAATAAGTTTATAGGTAAGTCCGGTAAGCCACACACGGTCTAAGGCTTTCTGGATATCCAGAAATACTGCGCCGGTGCTCTTTTTACTTTGAAAGCCCTCTGAGATTGCTTCCGTTAGATTCAATAGTGGGTGAAGGGTAGAGAGTTTATTGGTAAAACCATACTGATTTGGGTTGATAATATTGTTTGTATAAAGAAAGTCTTTGAGTCTAGTCAGTATAATAGATTCTTTAATTTTACTTAAAGTAGAAAGCAAAGAAATTGGTCTATAACTGGAAGGAATGTTTTTGTTTTTACCTGGCTTAAGAATAGGAAATATGATGGCTTCTTTTCAAGCTTTAGGAAAGTAATTAAGAGTTAAAATCTTATTGATTAGAATAGTTAGTATGAGAATAGCTTTGAGGGAGAAATTTTTTGTCATCCGATTACTAATGCCATCTTTACCTGGCGCTTTTTTAGAATTAGATTTTTTAATGTAGGAAATAATCTCAGAGGGATATGCAGTTTCAGTAGTAGTGGAAGTAGGAAGGGAGAGGAAGGAGTTAACTGTATTATTAATTAGCTCGTCATCATAGTCATTATTGGGTCTAGAATTTTCAGTGAAATTATCAAGAATAGATTCGGCAAGGATATTTGCTTTTTGTGTATCTGTAACAGCTGTGCCGGAAGAACAGTTTAACGGTGGAATGTCGGAACGCTTATTTTTGAGGAATTTTTGTACCGCCCATAGTGTCAAGTGCTTTTAGTCTGGCTGTCCAATTTTCATTGCTATATTTACGAAGTTCTTTTTTGACATTTTTTTGTGCTCTATTGTAAAGTGTTTTGTAGTGTGGATCGAGAGTTCTGTGATACAAGTTTCTGTATTGGTTTTTCTGTTTAATAAGATTGGGTTAAGTTTAATAAGATTGGCGGAGTGTAGCTTTTGTGGAGCGTTTCTATTGGTCGGGAGGCGTGGCTATGGGCGGCGCGGACCGTTTCGGTGAACTCTGAAATTTTTTGGTCGATATCGGTGCCTGATTTAATAGAATTTGGATGATAATTAGAGAAAGCTTTGTATTAAGTTGCTTAGAGAAGAGCGGCCAGTTTGTATGAACGGCTCTAGGATTAGGAATATCTTTTTTGAGTTTAAGAGTGAAATTAAGAAGAACTGGGTTATGATCGGAAGAAAGATCATGAAGGGAGTTAATGGTATATGGGTAGTAAAAGTTTCTAATAACTGCGGTGTCTAATGTATTAGCAGAGTTAATCCCGAATCTCGTAGGAGACTCAGGGTAGGCAATATATAAATTAGTCATGTTAACAAAGTCAAGGAGGCGCACACCTCTAGAAGAGTTAGTATTACAGTTCCAAGCAGTATGTGGAGCATTGAAGTCGCCGAATAAAACACAGTTACTGCTGGTTTGAATGAGATTTTCTATATCAATAGTGAAAGTATATTCATCCGATCTCGGCGGTATATAAATACTGACAATCGAGATGGGATCGTGATCAATAGGGGTTAGAATTACTATTGTGGCTTCGATAGTTTGCAAGGATGGCGTTGGAAGCGAGTAGTGCTTAATAGAGTTTTTAATGAGAATTAGAGTTCCACCGAAGGCCCTGTAGTTTTCATTTGATGTTGGTCTGTTGTTTCTGTAACAAATGTAATTAGCTATGTTTATGTTGTGTGATGGTCTCAAATGTGTCTCTTGAATTAAAATTAGATCAGGGGAGTGCTTTTCTATAAAAATTTTAAGTTCTGTTATTTTACCAAGTAAGCCGTTTGCGTTCCAGGAACACAAACTGAGACCGATTGGGGACTTACTGATCATTATCAACGTTACAAGATGCCTCTATTAGGCTGTACATTTGATTTGCATCCGCCAGCGGAATTAACGGTATCAAAATTATTTGCAATTGCTGGGGTAGTATTCATTGCGTTAAGGAGTTGAATTAAACATTGCACTGTAGTTGAAAGCAGTGCTTTGATATCACTATTATTATTATTAGTATTAATGATAGGAACATTTTGGTTTTGATTGGTAGCTTGAGTAGTGCTAGTTTGAGGAATTACATTACCTGTTGAGAAATGAATGATTATAAAGAGTTGTATATAACATACCAAGATTAGATGCACAAATGGTCATTAAAGGCTGTATTGTGTTTAAATTTTTTTAAATTAAGAATTTCATTTGCATGATATTTTTATACCTAAATTAAATGATGTAATTATGTATTCTCTATGAATTTTCGATGTTATGCTTAGTTTACACATATAAATACATTGATCAGGGTTCGAAGATTTTGTGCAAATGAGTTGCTAAGAACAAGACAGTACGAGCGATGAGAATTAATTGTCAAGAAAACAATCCTCTAAATACAGGATTCAACAGCAATATTTTCAGAATAAATCTCAGAAGGTCTTCACACCGTCAACGGTACTCAAACAGAATTATCAGTGTTAAAATACACATATGTAAAGGGTTACTCGCAAGCACCACTCGTTCGAGCTAATCCGTAATCATGGTCAAGGCAAGTCTATTAATTGCCTGATGAAACAAGGCTAACTAATTGCTAGTCAAAACCATACTAACTCAGCTTGGTGAGCGTTTCACTATTTATATCGCTAGCGGATCTTTCCAGAAAGATCTGCACCAAGTCACTTAAAGGATGCCAACGACTCTTATCACCAAGATTTTGCCAAGTTTTTATTGAATTGCTATTATAATGCAAGGGACGGCATTGCTTGCGAATATTGCAATTTTAACATAAATTAAACATAACAGAGTAATATAAATGCATTACATATCTAAATACAGATTATTTGCACAAATTACATATCAATAATATATTAATAAAAAATATCAATAAAAATTATTTGTTAAGTCAGTTGTTTGTGAAATTTAAAGTTGTTCACAGCAGTTCTGAGATTTATTAATCGAGAAATAAGAGTAGCTAAGTATCTAGACTAAAAAAAAATAAACCCAACAAAGATTATTGTTACAAAATATCAATTACATAAACAGTTTTGAATGTTCAATTAGACCAGCAATACTCAACCTGTGGCCCACCAGACCTTTCTGAGTGGCCTATTCCGCTAACAAATTCATTTATATAAGAACAATTCCTTAAAAATTTAGTGATAAATTCTATCAATCAAGCAATCAAATATATCAGTTTTTCTATTGATGTCATGCTGGTATGTGTAATTGTGACGGTTAGTGATAACAAATAACAGTGGAATAGTGACAATTCTATTGGTTAAATTTTAATTTTTAATTAACCCGTCAGAAAAAAAATTTGAGTACTCCTAAATTTATTACCCCTACTCTTGCTCAACTAAATGAATTGCATTTGTCCATTATTATTATGTTTAAATAAAATGGTGGTTTTGAGATGTAAACATTGATTAATGAAAGCTTAATCATTTTCATTTTTAGGTAAATTACAAAGGTTAGCCCATCTCCTTTGGGAATTAAAAAGCAATCATCATCGAGTTCTGATATTTACACAAATGACAAGGATGCTTGATATATTGGAACAGTTCCTGAACTATCATGGCCACACATATCTTCGGTTAGATGGTAACACTAAAGTGGAACAAAGGCAGGTTAGTATTCTGAGAGCTCCCCCCCTTTTGATGTTCTACAAACATGCATGATATGTATTATTACTCTTGGTTACATCCAAATAAAATTTATGTTGGAATTTAAAATAAATATTATGAAATATTGTTAAAAAAATTTGTAATGAAAAAATTATTTAAAAATATGTGGTAGCATAATGATAAATATGAAAGCTTTCTTGCTGTTACTGATGGCTTTAAAGACATTCTAATAAACAAGTTTGTGGAATAGTATATTATGTTAAAATAAGTGAGCAATAAATCTTCAAACAAAATGATGTAGACATCTAGAAAGAGTAGCTTGGATGTTTTGTGTTATTTTCGTGCTTTAAAGGCACATGTGGATTTTGATATGCATTGCAGAAGATTCCACCATTCAGACTTGTATTTCTCTCTTGCTCTATCATAAGTCTCCTCATTAAACAAGAATGCTCAGACCAGTCCAAATTTTGGAATACTAATCTTATTGATTTCTTTAAAAAAAAGTCCTGTGAACTTCCAGTGTCTAAATTTGATTTCATATTACATTCTGTTAGATAGTACCTTATTTAATAATTCTGTATTTGAAATATAAAATAACCTGGAATTACTAAAAATAATTCTTAAAAATCTATTCAACATTTGTAGTTTCGTAATTTCTCATGTTTGGAACTTTGTACTAATTGAATTTATGCCGTCCATGGTTAGTGATGCTGATTGCTGTGTCATATGGTCTGGATTTGAATCGCATAAAAGACATGGATGTTTATAATGCCTTTGCAGCAGGGGGGTACTGTTAATAGCTGTTGAACCGCAAGTCCTCTCGCAAAGTTGGTGGAAGGGAAAGAAAGATGGGAGGCCCCTGACCACCTCCGTAGTGTTTTCCCTGAAGATTGGGGTGAAACTGAGCCAAATTGTTCTGTCACTTGTATGGCGCTCAAAGCTACAACTAACAACAGGTGTACAACCAGCCCTTTGCCATGAGGAATTTTTGTGGGCCTCAATCTGACACTGTCAATCATGTGGCATTAGCAACAATACTAATTTAATTTGGTCTTTATGTGCCTTTTTATTACTCTTCGCATTGTTTAAGGTTCTTATAACAGCTTGAAACTTTTGAAATTCTACTCTAAGATCAATAGTCTCATCTCTATTACTATTTTTGTTTTTCACTCCCATATTTAAAAATAGATCACTTGCAATCTTCCATCGAGTTTTGTACCATGATGAGATTATTATGTTTTTTTGCCAATTTTAAAGACATTTTGTTTTTTAATACCACTAGCTAAGCAATTTCTGAAAAGACTACCAGTCTCTGTTGTAAATTTTTGAATATGTCAGGCATGATGTATGTAAAATCAAGTTCTGCAGCATGTGCATGATATAAATTTCTATCATATTCATGTTCATTATTAGTTTAATGTTGTGATGGTGCACTGCTTCTTTCCATTCTGGTATATATTTTTTTCTCCAGTTTTCCATATTATATTAGATACAAAGTAATATTTTCATTTGCTTATAGCATGTTAACAGTGATATTGCCTACCTTTAAAATTATATTTTTTCAAGTTTGTGTCTTTAGAATTTTTTGAAGAGAAATGTGATATTCATTTTTTAATGTAAATATTCAGCATTCATATGGATGTTTAAGAGTTAAAATACTCTTATCCATCCCTTTTTTTTCTTTAAATAAGGACATTTTCCTAATTAGCATTATTTAATTTGTGTCAAAATTTGGTGGGCTATTTCTTTTTTGACTATTACCGTCTGTGCTATTTTTAAAAATGTAGAAATGTCATTTCTGGCTCATTCAGAATGAAACTAGTATTCTATTAGACTCAAATTTTTTTTTGTTTAAGTATCTGTTTTTATAAATATTTTAGTACATATCCTTATTAAATTTAATTTTTCCAGGCTCTCATGGAGCGCTTCAATGCAGACAAACGAATTTTTTGCTTCATCCTATCCACTAGATCTGGTGGGATTGGAGTTAACTTAACTGGAGCGGACACTGTCATCTTTTATGATAGTGATTGGAATCCTACTATGGATGCTCAAGCGCAAGATCGTTGTCACAGGATTGGACAAACACGGGATGTACATATATACAGGTAAAACATTTTAGATATTTGTATTTATGATGATATCTTAAATCTTTTTATGTGTGTTTTGTAATGTTCATTATTCAGACTCAAAAGGGATTTAGTTTACAATAAAATAAATGTAAGGTTGAAGGAAATTGTTGAAGGTTACTGCTTTAAAAAAAAAACTTATTTTATTATCTGAAATTTTTCCTCATTTTGCTTTTTTAACTGAATAAAGTATGAGAAGTAGCACAGTGATCATGTAGTTAAAGGTGAAAGCTTTGTGATTAAGTGTAATTTCAGCCATGATTTCACCAGAGTTAATATTATGTGTTATAAATAAGACTGTATTAAAAAAAATCTTTTGTAGCAAAGTAAAATCAAACCAATGAAGAATTCTTTCGCAGTATCATTTGCATCAAACACCAATATATTTGATTTTCTAGCAAGTGTAGGACAGGTTCAGAGAAAATTGTAGTTAATTCTTAAACTGTGGTATGTATAGCAGATTTTGTCAATAGAGAATCAACAAATAAAATCCACAAAACTATGTTTAAAATTCACAGTAGCACGAATTTGAAGCTGGCATAAAGCAGCTCAAATCTAGCCACCATATCACGCAGGGCTAATGAATCATATATTGCCAGTGAATTAATGACTCTTGTTTCTCTGCATCATTCTGAGACTCCAAGTTGCTTTTTGAATTTTCTCACTAAAAGATCATTTCTGGAATTTTTCAATTACATCTATTTCTCTTGCCAGATGTGGTGACATTCAGCATTCAAACTAGTCTCCTTAGTCACTACTATTTATTTACTGTCATTGAATGAATAATCTTTCTTGATCCATCAATCTTTCCAGTTACAATATTGTTTCAACTGAAAAGCAAACAGAATTCAAAATGGAATTAATTGAAAAATGCTTTCTTATGAAGGGAAATCCTGAATTTTGATTATGTCAAATTAATTACAAGATAATTACTATTTTGATAATGTGAAAATTATACATATACTATATGAGTCAATTGAAAATCCTTTATTTTAATCACTTTGTTTAATCTTAGTGCAAAAGTAATCATAAAGAATAAATGTTGGGGCAAAAATTATAGACATTAATTTGATCAGTATAAAAGTTATAGTGTGTATAAAATTTTCCAAATTCCATTTTGATCTGCATTAATGTGGAATATATAATCTATTATTCATTAAAAAAATAATTTTTTTGTTTTTTAAATTGAACCTTGTACCTTTTGAAGGCTTCCTCAGCAGTTTCGTTTAATTTATAACTTGTGTATAAAATAATATTTTTCGTAAATACTCTTCCCTGGATTTTGCGATATATTTAATGTAGATATCAATATGCACATCCTGTTAAATAAGGTAATTTATACAGTTAAATCGTTACTCAAAACATAAATAAGAATTTCTATGTTCTCATTTTTTTAGGTTGATAAGTGAAAGAACTATTGAAGAGAATATATTGAAAAAGGCTAATCAGAAGAGAATTTTGGGTAACTTGGCCATCGAAGGTGGCAACTTCACTACTGCCTTCTTTAAAAAGGTGACTTATTTTATGTATTTTTTTTTCAGATTTTTATTTTTCATTATATTTGCATACTTACTGACTTAATATTTTTTTGTTTATCAGAATTCAATTCATGATCTTTTTGGTATGGATGAGCAAATAGCCGAAGAAAAAAAAATAGAAGAAGTTCAATCAGAAAAATTTGTTGAGAATCAAGCACCATTTTCCCAAAAAGAATTAGAACAAGTATGTTTTTGTAAATGTGATGTATAATTTTTTAATTTCTATCTAGGTGTCTTTTATCTATGTACATTTTAAAAGAGTTAAGGTAACATGATGTAAGCTCTTAAGGTAGTTAAGTAATGCACACAAGTCAGTTAATGTAATCTGTTTATTGTGTAAAAAGAATTAGAGCTATTGGAGTGTTATGATATTAAAATTGTAGTATTATTTTGGCTCTTTAGACTACTGTAGTAAACAAAAAAAAAGTAAGGTAAATCCTTTCTTTAAAAAAAAAGACCAATAGCTAGTTATTTAGTAGCAAATGCTTTTTTAAGGTTTTAACACTTTCAGTTTTTTTATGATTTGTCTTTTCTCAGGCTTTGGGAATGGCAGAGGAAGAATCCGATTTACAAGCTGCTCAGACTGCAAGTGCTGAAGCTGTTGCTGAATTAGCTGAGTTTGATGAATCCATACCACTAGATAATGATAGCAGAGATAATGAAGAAAAGTCTGCTGTAGAAGAAGAGTTAGACAAACTTATGTATCAGGTAATACTTATTTTCAGTTTTGTTTTAGTTTCTGTGTGTAATAATTATACACTGCTCAAAACAATTAGGGGAGCAAGCAAAAAAGTGAAGAAAACCGTGTGAGACAGCCACGTTTTGGCATACAATGCATAGTACACGCGTATCAATGCGCAATACAGAAAAGGCGTAAAAAAATTTGGAATTAAGCTTTAATTCTTTGAAAATATGGAAAAAACAGGAAAATATGATTGAGGGCAACAATTTGGTTACATGTAAACGATAAAAAAAGGTACTGTTTAGACATGATGCATGAGTTTTAATAGGGCGTGTGGTCTCCTCGAACAGCTAAGACTGCTGCACACCTGTTTGCCATGGATGCGATGAGGTTATCGATCAGACTTTGGGGAATACTGTTCCACTCCTCAAGAAGTGCAATCTCCAAGTCTCGGACAGTAGCAAGCGGCCTTGGTCGCGCAGCAATGCGTCGTCCGAGCATGTCCCAAACTTGCTTGATTGGATTCAGGTCAGGAGAGCACGCTGGTCATTCCATACGCTGTATTGTTTCAGCTTCAAGCATGTTCTCCACCAGATGAGCTCTATGCGGTCGGGCATTATCATCCTGGAAAACAAAGGGATCTCCAATGGCTCCAGCGTAAGGGATGACATGAGGTCGAAGTATCTCGTCTGCATAACTTCAGCCCGTCAAAGTGCCATTCCCAATGATATGCAGGTCCGTACGTCCACCTATGCTGATTCCACCCCATACCATCCAACCAGCTCTTCTGTATTGTGACCTTTCACGAACGAATGCGGGATTATTTCGAGTGCCCCTATCCCTCCATACAAGAACACGTCGGGTGTCACACTCTAGACTGCATCGGGACTCGTCTGTAAACAGCACTTGGCTCCAATCATGTTGCTCCCAATCTCGATGTTCAGCAACCCATCTTCTTCGGGCCGCATGGTGGCGTGGGGTCAACGGAATGCAGACCATTGGCCTACGTGCATAGAGCCCTCCCTCATGAAGCCGATTACGTACTGTTTGGCTGGACACCCTTCGTCCTGTTGCCAAGAGCAACTGTCTTTGCAGCTGCGTAGCATTCTCTGTTCTGTTTCGACGGGCTGTTAACTGTATATATCGGTCATCAGTTGATGTAGTGGTGCGTGGCCGACCTACCCCTGGTCGACGTCTAACATTTCCTGTTTCTTGGAATTGATTCCACAGCCTTGCAACAACACTTCTGGCGACTCCAATAGCATCCGTGACACTACGTTGTGTTTGCCCGGATTCCAGTCTGCCTATAACGCGCCATGCCATGGATTCCGGTAAATCAAGTTGTTGAGACATTCTCAAGTAACCTTGTCTGAAAAAAAAATACTGCGCAATCGAATTTCACAGTTACGGCAATAAAACAGACGTTTCTGCAACATCCTGATTTCTGCCCTTATCTCCTTTTTCTGGTTTTTGACGTCATGAACTTTGATTTGCATATAAAGTTTTCTTCTCTCGTTTCCTGGTAGGCTTTACATTATGGATGATTCATTTAATGTTACTTATTGGTATACATCTTTGCTTACTTTTGTTAAAATCATGTGCTCCCCTAATTGTTTTGAGCAGTGTATTAGGCATTGGCATTTTTGCAGCATGTTTCATTTTATCTTCTCTTTTCAAACTGATTGTCATAGAATAATTTTGTTTTAATTACAAACATTTGAAAAGTTAAATACAATTTCTATTTGTTTGAAGATGTTGAGTTTTTTATTCTATATTTTTTTACTATTACAATGTTTTTAAGTTAGATGGCTGAGTGGCATGGTTAATTTGTTGCTGGCCTTCTGCACCCAAGGTTGCTGTATCGATCCCAGCCCAAGTCGGTGAATTTTCATATTGCAGAAAATCAGCAGCCATGTCGTATGATTGTATGATATGCAAAAGATCCCTAGAGTGTTTGTTTGGCTTGGATGTTCTCGGCAAAATTACATCCCAGTACAGGTTTGCATCGTCAAAGCTCAGGTGCCTCACATTAAGGAGGAAACTGGGCATCAAAATTACCTGCAGTGATTGGTATCTGCCTATTTGGTGCCACTTAAATAGAGATGCTAGCTGCCTGGGAATGTACTAAGTCTGCAATGGTAAAAAAAAAATTGCAGTTCATTAGAAATAAAAAAGATGTTTTTAAGTTTGACATGCATTTTATTTGCAGTAAACATCATTCACTATATAATATTGCTTTAACAGTATATATATATCCTTGCTAAACAAGCACCTTTTGTAACAAGTCATATGCTTCAAAAGCAAATCATTTTGTTTTAAAGGGGCATGGTATGATTTATATATGTATAAAAATCTTTGATTTAATGGTATTAACAATTTTTTTACTAAACATACTTGTATTTTTGTCGGTGAATAATTGTGTCCGAATGCAGTAAAAGTTGTGAAGGCCTTCTAAGATTTATTGAATGAATTTGAGTACTGTATCCTGTATTTCAAGAATTGTTTTTTTGACGATAATTTTCCATCGCTTCTGAAGAACTGTCTTGATCTTCTCATAGCATAAAATCCTTGATCTATATAACAATATGTATTACATAATAGTTTTTGTGCTTACATTTCTACAGAAAGCTAACCCTTTAATTTTTTAAAGAAACATTTTAAATTTATAAATGGATTTTTAAATGTTTCTTTTTCAATAATTTACACACACATGAAATTTGATTTACATGTCAAACTATGTATAACAAAAGTTGGTGCAAGTTTTCTACAAATATGTTGATATTCATAAAACACTTCTTTTTTTATGAATGCTTATTAAAAGTATAAATTCTAATTGTAACTATTTTTTTAAAAAAATAAGTATGCTTTGGTTTAGAAATGCATGCCAATTTTTGAGACATGTAATAATTAAAAATTTTTTAACATTTGGTAAAAAATTATCAAAGCAATTTGATTCAAGAAAAAAATAAGCACAATGAAAAAAAAGCCTTTTTTTTAAAATGAAGACAAACTAGTGATTTTTTTTTCTTGAGATAAGTCAGTTTAATGTGTTTACTTGTCATTGGGATGTGAAAAAAAACGAACATAACTGGTTTTTTTAACATAGAACTTTCATCACTATATTTACTGAGTGTTTTTTTCTCTTTCAGCTTACCCCAGTTGAGAGGTATGCCCTGCAGTTTTTAGAATCCATGCAAGAACCAGTTTCACTTGAACAACTTAAGTTAGCTGAAGTAAGTGCAGGTGCTCTTAAATATATTAAAATGATTTTGTTAAGCAATACTATTGTTCACATGATTTGCAGGTATATGACAAAATATTAGAAACACCCATTTTGAAGTGTGTGTTGTGTGTAATTTGACCATTCAATAATCCTGTCGTACAATATCACTGTAGTTTGCATTGTAGTTGTGATGAAAGGGAAGTTGCCAGTCAAACATTTATTGCTATGACATTTGTATGAAAAATTTCTGTTTATATTTAAAGAGATATTGTTGGAGCATAATACCTTGTTGGTGTGTCAAATGTCAAGGATAACTAACCTTGTGAACAGTTTAAAGATCAATGTTTTGAGAACCTACATAAACCTTGGAAGGGTATCGTCTGTAAAGCAAAATAATAAAAAATGTAGAAAAAAATTGATCATTCAGAGTAAATTAATGTTGAAGAGGATAAATGTCAAAAGATCCAATGCTAAATTGCTACAGATAACTTTTGATTGAAGTTAATGTTAATGAAATGTGAATACATATCTCCTGAGTCTCATTTCCATCAAAGCAGTTCAACATGAACTGCATGCTGTAGCCATTTGTAACAGAATGACCTTTTAAAGCTGTTAGTCTCATCACAGAATGCTAAGAAGTAATGATAGTGGTGCGTGAACCATTAGAACTGAACACAATGGCAAGGAAAACTGGCCATTAGGTTATTATTTCAGTCACCAGAATGAGCGTTAGCTTGGTAAGCAAATTCTTCCTGTGATTCATTTAAAAAGGTCTTTAATGGTATAGTTACATTATCTTGTGTGGGCAAGCATGCCCAATCCGCGGCCCATTTGGAGAATTTTTGCGGCCCAATTGAAGTTTCTGTCTATATTATTTTAGACATTTGGACTACAGAAAAGCGTGTAAAGCGTCTCGAAAGTAACGTGTTTTGACCCACCCCCACCTCTCCTCGTACAGTTTTTACCGAAATAATTTTTTCCTTCATTTGACTTCCAAGCAATTGTAATAACAGGTGTTGATGGATGAAGGAAAGCAGATGAGAATGGGTGTGTTATTCCTCTTTCAACGAGAACTTCGTTGAGAATGAGTAGTGTATTCAGTTCTATTTGTCAGAGAAATAATTTTATGTTTATATTTTTAAGTTCAGATTAGTTGTCTTTTTTCTTGTTTTATTTGGCAATGAAAGAATCTGATGATGGATTTAATGAGTTGCCTCAGGACTGTCAGACCAGGTAGTAGAAATTTAAGATAATTACGGCAGCAGAATAAAAATTTTCATTTTATGATATATTTTAATCACGGTGCAATAATTAATATCATACAATAAGAAACTAAACATTTGGCTATTGGGCAGGGAAAAAAAACTTTTTTTGACAAACAGTGTAATAATTACAAAGCTGTTCTTCTTTACTTAATTGCTTTTTTGCATTTGAAGTAAAAATTTTGAAAATCTAAATCAATTATATGCAAATATACTGTAGCACAAGTATAAAATGTGAAGATGTTACGCACATAGTTGTTATACTACGTAACCTCAGATGGCCGCATAAATCTACTGTAGATAAGAACCTTGTAGGTTAAGAGATATTCTTCCACCAACAAGTGGGCCGCGGTAGCCGAGTGGTATAGGTATTGGATCGTGGCTTGCCTTGTCACGAGTTCGAGGCCAATACCACTAAAGACCCGCCGTGTAGGGCAGCGATGCACGATAAATCTGTCGAGAGCTGAAACGTCCTCCTGTTGGTGTGGTGTGGTAGTTAGGAGAGGGGGTGCCAGCTCAGGTGTCGTCCACGTCACTTGACCATGGTTCAAAATTACGTGGTCCGTCGCCAAAAGCCCTTGTGTAGCTGAACAGTGCGACGTTAATATTCTATCAATCAATCCACCAACAAGTGCAATTGGTCGACCTTCAACTTTGTTGCGATTGTGATCCAGTAAAATGTAAACTTGGTGTTCTTTAATCATATCATATTTTGAATGCTGTTTGATAGTAAAATATTTTGAATAATTTTTTTTATTTTGATATGTGTGACCCACCTCAGTTAAGTAAATTTTTACGTGGCCCACCAACCGATTTGGGTTCGGCACCCCTGATCTTGGGTTTAACTTTGGTATTTCTAGTCCTGGGAAAAAAATGCAGTATTCCCATGCAACATTTCCACCTTTTTATCAGACTTTTTATTTTTTTAATGGAAAATTTTGTGTTCCAAGATGATTGTGTCCCTGTTCACACTGTTCAAAAGTGGTTTTAAATGAGCATGGTGATGAAGGTCCTCCATTTCCTGGGTATCATGGAACCTTTGTGAGGTTTCTTAGACAACACATGCTTTTGGATTTTCTCTTCCTTGTACACTGAACTTGAGACTTCTGCTCAAAGAATGGGTACTAATGCCTTATTGGATGCAATTTGTTATTCCTTGTTTTTAAATTACTATTTGCATTCAAAAAGGATTGACCTCATATTCATAAAGAATGTTCTTTCTTTCACAAGTGCTAGTAGTATTTTTGCTGAAGTTGTATTTATTTTTTAAAAGACTAAGAGTACCTATTTTCCTATTATGAAATTTTTGCCATTTAGGCTCTAAGCATTCGTTTTGCAATTATCCCAATCATAAACCATTTGTCACTGGATTATCTTAATTATTGCTTTGCTTATGATTTTATTTTTAAAAGAAATATTTTGAAGGAAAATCAGTTGGAAACAGGGAATGATGTAAAAAATATTTTGATTGTTTGTTATTATGCTATTAATATTCATTAGGATTTTTTTAATAATCTTATTTACATATGTTATACAGCTAGAATAGGTTAACAATTATAATAGAGAAAATATCTCGTAAGAAATTAAAAATTAGAGCAACAGGATGGAAAACTATTATAATAAATATATGCAGGGAAAATCTTGGTAATTATAAAAAAGTTTGGGCATTTTAAAATTACAATATACTTAAACTACAGTCAGACCTTTTATTTTGGAAACTTATTTCCTGGAACCTGGTATGTAAAGTATATTGAAAGATGTATCTCTATTTAATGAATTTTCAAAATGAACTTTTTTCGGTATTTAACGACTTTGTTCGATAGAGAATAGACTGCATGGTTACTTTTATTGTATATTTATTTTTTGTCAATTACTTATTCATGCATTTTTTGTAAAAATTTATATAATTGTAGCATTACTCTTAATATCTGTGATGATTTTCTAGGAAGAAATTGAAGCCCAGAAGAAAGACTGGGAATTGGGGCATCTTAAAGCCATAAAAGAAGAAGAGGAAAGGAGATCTAGACAACATGGAGATGAAGAATCTCCCCTCTTCTGCAGTCGAGAGGCTGCAAATCAGGTTACTAAGTCTTCATCTTCTAGATCTAAAAGAAACAAGTCCCCCAAGAACAATTCCCCTACCACTAAGAATGCAACTCCTAAACGCAGGAGCAAACGCATTATAATCAAAAAAGAAAAATTGGATAGTGTTGCTGATAGTGAGGAATCCAATGACATTGAATTTAAACATGAAAATTCACTTCAGAATCTTTTGAATGGTCCTACAAATGGTGATATTGCATCAAAAATTTCTAGACAGTCTTTGAGGTGGAATAGCCATAATAAACCTGTGTTAAAAGTAACCCAAACTCCCCTGATAATTAAACCGTTTTCAAATCCTAATCTGGTCATTCGAACAAGACGAGCTTCTGCAATCGAAGCAGAAGAAAAATCAAAAAGTGAAAGTGAATCGGAATTATCTGTACCTAGCCCTAAAAGTGTAAATAATGTTATTTTAAATTCCCATAGGAGTGTAACATTTATGGACATGCTGTCCTGTTCCACTGTGGCGTCTTCACCCTCCAACTCTTGAAAGAACTCGAAAGAGAAATATCACTGTTTGATACAGTAATTCTCTTCTTTTTCAAGTTTGTTTTTATTTTTAAAGTGTACATAAATGTTGTTAATGTGCTCATTTTTTTTAGATGACTAAGAAATCTGCTGTCTTTAATTTTCATCTCATTATATTTATTTGGATGAAAAAAAATCTTTTTTTTCCTTTTTTTTGATGAAATGTGCTTGTAGTACCCAAAATCTGACAATGGGTATCCACACTGTGAAATGTACTGTACAAATTTTTTGAAAGCTGTCTAGAATGAAAAATAAATGTATTAAAGTGCTACTTTAAAATCATTGTGTGTGTCTCATTTTTCTTGGTTTATTTTTTCGAGTCATGTGGCATGGTTTTTAGGTCACGTTTTGGTGTCAATAAAATTCAGCACTTTCACCCTCTGATATAATCTTGAATGTGAAAATAAGTTTTAAAGAATGGAAGGTTGTGATCCACTTTAAATTATGAATTTTATGTTTGGGGGGAAAATGTGGAAATTTAGGCTATATTTTTGTTGCATCAGATATGCTTATGCCGTGATATAATTACATTTGATCATTGAGAATAATTTTTGTTCTATAATAGATTAAGCAAGTAAATAGGTTGTCAACTCAATAAAGAGGTCAAATTTTACCATGTGTTAACATTTCTAATCTCAAATTTATACCTCCTAAAATAAATTGCTACATGGAAGATTTTTTTGCATTAAAGCTTTCAGGATCAGTCAGAGGGTTTAGAAATTTGTTCTTGCTCGAAAATGCTGTTTTGCTTTCATGGTAGGCCCAGTTGAACTTTTCTTGCCTTTAACAAAATTGATGTTGAACAAAATATTCTCTGATTTCTATCAAAATTCTTTTTGTTTCCTATTGGCACCAAAACATGCCTACCCAAGTCAAAATATGGCTTTACCAAGAAAAATGGGATGCATTTGAGAGCAAGATCAAATTGATGTGATGATTACTTATCACATGATTGACTTTAAAGTAAACTTTTAACAGTATAGACACATATTGCAGTTATAAGGAAAAACATTTATTTTTGATTGAAAAGTTATGAATGTAAGAAACGCTATAAAAATCTATCAACGCATAACATAAGCCTTGAATCACTAACTTCAAATATACTTCAGTCCTCCATAAAAGATATGCACTATGTAGTTAATTTTTTCTACTCTCAATTGTGATGCTTAGTGGCTAAAATTATGTGGAGAACAATTTTTTAAAATTCTGTTCGTTACTAGTTATAAGCAATGATTCCTCCCCCCAGGACAGCTTACGGCCTTGGGCCCCTACTCAAAAGTAGGCCCTGAGCCTTTACATTAATGTAGGCCCTACCTATGACCCTTAAAAGTGGATAGAACAAAGCATACATTGTCAAATACTTGTACAAATAATAATGCGAAACAAATGAATGTGCATGACATCGCTCAAACTGGCTCGACTGATTGCTGCCTTTTTAACTCGATGAGTAATGGTGTAGGATAGCATAGGACTGTACGTGGACAAGGTCATCACATATATCCAGTTGATATATTGTCTGAAATTCCCAATTTCTTTGGAGAGTACAACCGGAAAATGCATTTGACTTGAAATTATTAGAATTATAATATTAAGGCTGAGATGAGGCACAGTTGGCTCATGCCTTAAGATGTCCCTGCTTTCCCCACCCCCTTTTTTTTTTTTAAAAAAAAAGGGAAAAAATCTTAAATAAGGTACTGAATTTCATCTTAAATATTGTTAGCAGTTGAGTGGTTTTTTTTTAAATCAAGGTGGGTTTTCATGTCAGTCTGTTTGTATGTGGTTTTCAATTGTTCTTTTCTTATGTAAAATGTGGGTTACATGCGAAATGAGACAAGACTTTACGAAAGGAAATTTGATTTATTCTGTATCATGTGAATTACATTCAGAAATTTAGTAGTGATAGTGTACATTTTTCAAGTTAAGATACTTATATAACCCCTTGAGCAATAAATTGGCAGCGATTTTGAAAAATTTTACCTGAAGTTTATCTACATAAATAATGCACTATCATGTAAATATTAACAGTTCTTTAGGCAAGCTTTAAGTTGACTGAATAAGTGCCAACCTGATTCTGAATCTTCGTATTTACTTGTTATAAGCCTGTAACAGTTTAATGTTTATTTTTAAATCAATTCACATTAATATTGTTTTTTCTTCGACATAATTATCTTGCAACTTTGGGTATGTTCCTCTATATTCTTTTCCATAGAAGGCAAGATCAAATTTTTGGAGGAAAAAACAGAGGGGGGGGAAGACTACTTAGAAACTAGATTATTACAAGAAAGCATACACTGAAAATTATTCATCATTAACTGGTATATTTCTACAGTTGGTGACAGTTTTCAATCCTAGGAAAAAGGTTTGTGATCGCAACACTCAGACAAATTAACAAGCCTTACACTGACTGAAATAAATTTGTATGAGAGCAATTAAGTAATTGTGAAAATAATTTTTTTTTCTTTGAAAATAAAATGGTAGTTAATAATAGTTCATTTATAAATTTCAGTACAAATTGTGCAATGTGGTTTTTTCCATTCTTGGATCATTTGTCTTGTGTTCTTAAAGAGTTTTTATGTAAAAAAAAAATAGTTTTTCTCTAAAATTATTTTCCAAATTTTATTTTGTTGTGAAAGAGGATCATGAATTCTTAATTTTTGATTTTGCTGTATTTAAGTTCTTCCCACTCAGTACTGTCTTTAAATCATATTAACTGCTTTGAATGTATTTGATAAGACAACTCTTTTAGTTGAAAATTTTATATTTCTCAATTTTTTCAAAGGATATGGTAATATTTTTAAATATATTAAATGAATTGATTTTTGATGGAAAGCATAAAATAAATTTTGTATTTGGATAACCTATGTTAATGCATTCTCAGTATTGAATGAATGAAAGTTATTAATGGTTGCCTAGTTATGAGGAAATTGAGTATTTCTTAATATCTTACAAATTTATATTTCAAAGGATTTAAATTTATTTGATACAGCTGCTATTTAAATTGAGTTTAATTATTTTTTGAGCATTTTTATTAAGAACACAAAAAAGTTAGATTAATATAACATTAAAATATTTTTATATCCACAATTTAATAATTATAAAATTTATAAGTTTTAAGTATCTTTGCTCATTCTATCAACTTCAGTTTTCTATAGCAGCAGCACTTAAATTGTGGTCAAGTCTCTCATGTAACATTGAAATATCGCTCTTTTACGGACTCTGAAAAGCCTAGTGGAAAAATGAGATGTGCCATACTAGATCATATCATTAAAGTGTTCCCAATGGAAAAAACTATTAGAACGTGTTATTGATCAAGAATAAAGTCTGGGAGGGATGTTCAAAATCTTTGGGGGGTGCAGGGATAAAAAAATTAAGAACCTCTGATCTTTTGTAGAATATTTAGAATTGTGCATTCAACAAATGCATCTATTATTTGAGGAATATTTAAAAACAAGTTTTAAAGTACTAAAAAGGTGTAGAAGTTTTGTAGTGTTTCTATTTGTGAAATTATTCAATGCATTGAATCCCCCCTTAAATTAGAATAATTTTTGGAGCCCAATATGTAAGAGCATTTTCTGTTAAGAGCTCGGAATTTTGCTGTACATAAACATTCAAAGAAGTTCCTTTGCAGGAGAGGAGGTGTTTAAATTTTTATAAACATCTTTCTTCCTGTTCTACATCATTTTACTTTTCCTACTTTCCTTAAAATTTAAAATAAATTGAGTTTTGTCTTCCTGTATTAAAATAATGCTTCATTGAAACTTTTCCAAGAGAAATAATTTTTTAGAGGAAATAAAATATTTCCTCAAAAAAAAAATTGTATTTGCATTTAAAATTCTTTGACATTTATTTACAAAAAAATGTTACCGGGTCTTCTTTTTAAAGAAAAAAAAACTATGAGGATAATTTAATTTTGTAACAGTTCTAAATAATTTTGTAACAAGAAACTTGTATAGTGTCTGTGGGTTTTATTTTGGCTGTGTTGGGCATTCAATGACTAAAGAAAAATGGTGTGAAAATCACCATGTAGGGCTGTAATATATAGCTTGTACTAATTTTGCTGCTCTTGTTTCCACATTTTAAGTGCAAAGAATTATTTTTAAAATCTTAATGAATAAAATTAATTAATCTTTATTTAATCAAATAACATGAAGTTTGTATATTAGCTTTGAAGAGATAGTTTTTTACTGTATCAAAAATACTGAAGAATATTTTCAAAAACAACATACACATAAAAAGCATAACAATAAAGATTTAAATTTCAGATTGCATTTTTCATCTAAAAAATACTAAAGGGCATTTTGTATTAGAATATTGTTATAAATGTTCTCTCTCTCTTCCTTTAATGAACTACATTCTCTCTTGAGTATATAATTATTGTGTTTATAAAATGAATTTTGGAGATACAGTATTTTTATGAATATATTGCTTTTAAATTTTGTTTAAGACATAACACAGCAAAAAGCTTTTTTTTTTTTGCTTTTAGTAATATCAAACTAATATTCTAAATTTTGTGTAGAGAAGATGTGAATCCTGTATATATATATATATTTCTTACTTTTCACTGGTTTCAAAATTTGAAATATTCAGTGTAAATGTAATAATGGTTTTTTTTAAAAAAAAAACAATTTCCCTCTTTCAAACTATTTTACGTCAGTTGTTTGAAAATAAGTTTGCATAAAAGAGATTTTATTTTAAATATTTCAATGGAAATTCTTTGACTAATAATTAAATCATACATGGTTACTTTTTTGATGAAGTTTTAATACACTGATATATTATTATTGTAAAATTTTAGGCACTTTTTGAATGGAAATTAGACTTTTTTTTCTACATAGAATATAAGATGATGTATTAGAATTTTGAATTTCTTCATCTCCCTAAAGCTTTAAAAACATGGGACTTCTTTGCTGCATTCTGATTGGCTATGCTTTGCCCTACTCACTTCACTGACCCCAAAGCTCTACTTTTGGTACCTTTTTATAAAAAAACTGTTTGAATGCTAATTTTTTTTAAAACTTCTGAAAAGTTTGTTTTTCTTTTAAAACAAACATTTTATTTTACAATAAAGATTTCTTTTGAACTCTAAGCAGAATCTTGGAGGAAAAAAAATTTCCAAACTCAATGATAGATTAGAGATTGATATGACTATATGCTCCAGTAAAGTTTCTTTAATGAGAACTTAGCGCAACATAATCCTCCTGCCTTCCACTGCAGGATAGGAAAAAAAGAACTGTTTGCTTTACTCTGAGCTGCCTTAGCCATAGTTGTAACTCATTTAGCACCACCCAGGATACACGTGTGAATGGCGCGAGTAACATTACCCCTTGCTCAAATTTTTTTTCTCTTATTCCCATATTAATTTGTCCTGGTTCTTACTTTAAAAATTTGTTCTTTTTTAAAATTATTTATCATTGCTCTTGTGTGATACTTGAGTTGTTTAACTAGTTTGGATTGATCCTTCTAATAAAGCCATATGTAACAACAACAGTTCCTTTAATGACCAATATTTCCTAAGAGTTAGTTATAGTTCATATGCAAAAAAATTATTTTGTGAGCCAAGTTGAAAAACTTTTAATTCATTAAATTCCCTCTTCTCCATTTTGCTGCTGAAGATGTCGATTTTTAGTAATATTTAATATTTGTGTATGGATTTTTTTTATCATAATAAAGGTATATATGTAAATCTTTGCTAAAGGGGGGTATTTTTAGTTAGATTTAAGGTATTTTAAATACTTGAACTTTTTTTTCTGATTCCTTTGTTCACAATAAGAGAAATCAAAGTGATTGTGAAGCAAATTGTTCCTTTAAAAGCATATGAACTAGTTCAAAGATAAATGTCCTAGAACTCTCAAAATTCTATCTGGAAGCTATATATACCTCCAAATTTACTAATTTTTATTTTCTCCAAGGTTTTTTTTCTAAATTACTTTATTTGCACTGTGATTATAAGAAAAGCTTATGAACTAAACGTCAAATCTGTTAATTAGAAGAAAAGGGGTAAAAAATTATTTAAATATGAGGACATTCCTATGAATATTTTTAAATACCGTATTTACTCGAATCTAAGTCACACTTTTTTCCAGTGTTATTGCTGCTGAAAATCGGGTGCGGCTGAGAATCAAAGGGGGAAAGAATTTGTTGGATTTTGCAATTAGAGCAATTTACAGGTTCATATACATATTTAAATGTTTGTAGTAGTGGTAAAATAATTAATTATTCACTTCTTGTTGGTTCTAATTTTAAATTTATTTTAATTTTGCAAAATTGGATATTGATAAATCATTTTACTCTATTTTTTTAATTTTTCACAAAAACTTGTTGAGAATTTGGGCTGTGACTTAGATTCTAATACATACAGTAATCATTCTTAAGCTGTTTCAATTCTTTTTTTAAACTATGACAGGTATTTTAAATATCTAATTATATTCTAATTAGATGTTTTCTTACCTAATTTTTTTCAAAAAAAATTTTTATTAAGCATTTTACATGCGTTAAAAATGTTTTACATTTCTCTCCCTATATTTATATATATACTAGCTGGTATACCCGTTCTTCGCACGGGTGAACTGAAAAATTAAACAACACAGATTGAAGGAAAAAGAAGCTTTTAATGAGTTAATTTTATGTGAATTGAAAATTAAACAAAAAAAGCTTTTTGCATATCTCAGCTAAACAAAAAAGAAAGAAAAAAAAAACACCTTTGTTAAATTTTAACTATGTAGATCTAATAGCCGATAAAAAGGATTTTTTTTATTTATAACTCCCCGTAACACTCTTGAGGGACGATTTTTCAAAATACCTCCCTAAGCTGATCTCTGCTCAGCAAAAGTAACACATTCTTAAAAGTTTTGCGTAATGAACGCTTAAAGTAATGTAAATAATTTATATCTGAAAGTGTAATACATTAATATTACTTTCTGTTGTATTTATTTTATTTTAAAATTGTAATATTCGCAAGCAACGCCATTTCTTAAATTATAATGGCTATTCAATGAAAAACATAGCGAAATGTTAACGATAGAGTCAAGTTGGCAAATGCCTAGCTACTTTCGTAGCTCGAGCTTTATTAGAGCTTTGTAAGACCCGTCGTGTAGGGGAGCGATGCACGTTAATACTTTATCCAACCGCATTATGATTTACTGCAGTTTTTTTCATACAATATTTTTTTTTTGATCACTACATGTTCAAATTAAGGGATATACATAAACAAAATACTCCACTTTGGAAAATTTAATCCGTTAGAGCTAATAAATTAAAGATGTTCCACTGTAAAATTAATTATGTACACCGTTCACTTAAAATAAGTAGTCAAATCATTTTCCAAGGTCTTTATTGACAGACAAAACCATAAGACACTTAAATTTTGACATTTTTTATTTTTTTGCGACAAAAATAATAATCTTTGCAATCCGCTGAAAACGCAATATCTGCTACAAAACTGTTTGCCTTCCCCACTAAAATACTCATCATAGAACCCGTGTTGCCATATATCTTGGAAGAGTGGATTTCAAAGAATATTACAGCTAAGTATTGGTAGAATATTCCTGCTAAGTTGGTGTGGTGTAGTAGTTAGGAGAAGGGGGTGCCAGCTCAAGTATCGTTCCCGTCACTTGACCATTGTTCAAAATTACTTGGTCCGTCTCCAAAAGCCCTCATGTAGCTGAGCAGTGCGACGTTAATATTCACTCTCTGCAAAAAATACAGTGCAGTGGTTATAATTAGTTTTATACTTAAAAATGCAATATCTGCATATTCAATTAAAATTACAGCGTTATAATTAACTACTAACCACAAAAAAATTATGAAAGTTTGTCCAAATGATGTAGTGTGAAAGAGAAAGTTTATTTACTTTAAGTATCAGAAGCGATAAAAGTAGTTATTTTGAAAATAGATCAACTTCTTACTACCAAATGTGCATAATAAAATCATAAAAAAAACATTAAATTAAAAGAGATTTATAACAACCTCTCCCTTCAAAACTTAGTTTTATTCTGAAATAAAAAAAAAAAATAGGCATCTGATCACAGGAATTAATTAGAAGCGAGCCCCTTGCGTAGCCAAAACAAGAGTTTTTCACAAACAAAAGATAGATATATGCTGACGTGGGCTTTTTTGCTTGCAGATGGCAGAATTTTTTCCTTCTTACTTGACAAATATCGTTATATTTTGGACACTTTTTACAAATTTTTATATAAATTATAGCCTATGTGTTATTCTGATGTATAAGCTATATTACTGTAAAGTTTCATTAAAATCCATTCAGTTTTTGCGTGAAAGACCCACAAAGATTCTCACAAACTTTCACATTTATAATATATATTATATATATGTATGTATATATAGTTGATTATCATTTATGTAAATGAGTGTAGAGGACTTAAGAGTGTATGTGATAATTACATTAAATGAAAACATAATTGATTAAATCTTAAAAAAAAGTTTTGTATTGTAAAATTTTAAAGCAAAACCTTCTCTGAATTTGAAGTATTACTTTGATGTCTCTCTCTCATTGAACTGTCATTTCAAATTTCTCATCTTTTTCTCCTTAGCTATACTTTTCTGTAAATGGTCAAGAAGAAATGCCTGTAAGTATCTTTAAAATTAAATATCTATATTTGTGTGTTATTTATCTATATATCTAGAGTATATTATACCTAGAGTAACTATACAAAAATTGTTTTTAAAATAAATATGATGTTTTATCTTGGGTACTTGTGTATTATACTGTATACCAATTTCTTCAAATTAAGAGGTCACACAATATGCGGCCAATAGTGGAAAACTGTTCTTGCTCATGCTCCTAATCAATAACAGCAGTTGGTGATGCCTTTTTATTTAGTGAAATTGGTGGACAGTATAATATGTATGTACCAGATTATGCGTAGGTTTATTTTAGAGGGATATTTTTTTTTTCCAGATATGGGCCCCTCCCACTCCACCTACCAATGAGAATGATATTTACATCGATTACAGCGCTAGCTTCTGGTATGAAACCTCTGTTATGCATGAGGCACAATTGCCCCCTGTGTTCATCAAAAAGGAGGCAAAGAGGCTTAAGTTGGATCCTGTTGTTTCGGGTGCGTGATCTATTTTAATGTTTTAGTAAAGGCTGTATAATTTGGGTATCCTAAAAAGAGAGTAAAAAAGGAAAGGAGATTTGTGGATTATTCAGTGCATTTACTTTTCCTTCAGCTGTGTCTTATTATTTTATTTTGAAACTTAAAGGAAATGTTTTACAATATCAGTTTATGTTACCTTCCCCTTAGAGTGAATCCTAGGAGGGCACACTTTTGGCGCCAAAAACATTTCGCAATAAAGTTTACAAGATGTCAACCCTGCCAAATTGTCCAGTTTTAGGCTAATAAAATGGTAACCCTAAAACCGGTCGAGCACAAAATCCCCCCATTTTGGACAGTGGCCATTTCCACCCCTGACGCACGTGGGACGACCACCGTTTTCATTTTACAACGTTTTCTTTTTTTGAAGCTCAATCAATGGATGTCTTTTGAATGAAAGTGGTAAGGAAGAAATGATTGCTTTATGAATGAGTGAACGAAGAAACGTTTAGAGGCGACGATTTTTCAGTTTTTCTTGTAGAAGTAGTTTTAGAAGTCGCGTTTTCTTCGTAAAAACATGGCGAATGGATTTTCTTATGAATAAAAGGAAAGTAATGAATGTATTTTGAACTAAAACCTTTTTGCGCTCGAGAGTGAATGAGAGTTCCCAGTTTTGAGTAACAGTGAAAAAGCGAGCGGAAGTAGTCTTCCCCCCATCCCCCGAATCGTCACCATGGTAAGGGGAGGATGAAAAGGGGGTGCGGGGACACCGCGTGACATGCTTCATATTGGTGAAAAAGTTGGATAATTGCCCACGTCTCCGACCGGTTAACTTGCCCGCCTTCCAATTAGGGGTCATTTTCCCCCAGACCCGGGAACATTATCAACGGTCGTATCAGTTGTAGTGTGAGCATTACTGTGTAGAAAAAATAGCTCTCGCAGCAAAAGCGTGCCTTTTTTATATTTTCTTTAGATCGTTGGCGATGTGTTCGGTGGCTAGTTTATTTCTTTAATTTTCATTGGCGTTGAATTATTATTAATTCTAGTCAGAATGCCTAAATGAAATGCACAAAGAAGAAAAGAGTTTCGTGAAAGAATAAAAAAGAAAAACTAGCAGCAAGTCCTGTCGAAAAAGTGACAAAAAAAAAGAAAACTAGTGCAAATCCATCAAGTGCTACTGCCAAATCTCCATCAGAGTACACATGAGAGAATATCGAGCATGGAAAAAAACCATTGCAAAATACTCTCTTAATGCCGAGTTTAAGGATGGGAATGCTATTGAGACAGCACAGGTTAATACGGACTTGGTGCCGTCAACTACAGAACCCTTAACAAGTCTAGTGCGTGTGTGAAACGATAATAAATTCTATGTTACGTTACAAAGACTAGGATTTCCATAAAAATGCTTGGCCACGATAGCCCAGAGGTCATGAGTTCGAGCCGAGTACAACTTAAGACCCGCCGTGTAGGGCAGCAATGCACGTTAAATCTGTCGAGAGCTGAAACGTCCTCCCGTTGATGTTGTGTGGTAGTTAGGAGAGGCGGGTGCTAGCTCAGGTGTCGTCCACGTCATTTGACCATGGTTCAAAGTTACGTGGTCCGTCGCCAAAAGCCCTCGTGTAGCTGAACAGTGCGACGTTAATATTCAATCAATCAATTGATAAACATGGTTTCTTCCTTGGCGCCATTTGACGAGAAACTTGGCGCCAAAAATTTGGCGATAAAGTTCACAATATGGCAACCGTGCAAAATTTAGGAAGTACTAACCCTACTCGAACCGGTTTTTTTTTAGTTTTTCAGGATTTGAACAGCTGTCATTTTTTTCCCCGGCAGTCCTGTTTTTGTTTCTTTTGAATGAAAAAGGTAAGAAAGAAATGATTGCTTAGTAAATGAGATTGGAAATATGAAAATAATTTGCATTTGAGAGAAATTATAGATATTGCAGTGTGCTGTCCTAGGATTTTACCCTAATGGTTTTAATGCTTTTATACTTTTTCTTAATCAAAATTTCTTATTCTGGTATGTCTGATGAAAATAACCAATAAATTTATTTTTTATTTTAAACCTTAATTTATCTTGAGTGTGGTTACAGACTGCTGGTAAAAAAAAATATTCTCATGTTTATCAATTTAATGCACTTTCAACTATAGCCTCAACTCGCAAGCAGAAAGTACGAAAAGATGACATGATGAATATCCCTCGATCCCTGTTTGATCGACCATCTGCTGCAATCCTTAAGATGAGACGAGAGGTGAAACTACAAAAGGTCAAAGGAATGATGGTAGGAGCCAGCAACATGCCCAAACCTATTACTTCTTTCCCTGGACTGAAGCAGCCTTCCCTAATAGTCAACAAACCAGCGATAGACATTTACCTCGATAAACCTGAGTGGCTGGTTCAAGAAGATTGGGCTATCCTTCGGGTAAAGAAATCCTAACCTTGTATTCAAATAATAGTTTTTAATTATTATTAAACCCACCACTTCATTGTTTTGATATTTTAAGTTTACATTTCCTTTCTCTTCATTGACAATTTTCTTTCATTTTGACTGTGTTCCATCTTTGTTGCTCTTTACTTTAAATTCTTTTACGGTGAATTTTTTTGTATTTGTAAAATGATTGGGAAGAATAAAATTGATACAATTGCTTTTTTTATTTATTTTTTTGTAATTTATAAAATAAAATGTGTGTGTGGAATTTTTGAAATTTGAGACTATTTTTTTTAAAATACAGTCATTGCACTATTATACTTTTACTGTAATTTTATGAGTGATGTAATTTCATTAGATTACATATATTTCTCTGTGTGCACACATATATGTAATAACTTTAAATTAATATTTACTCAAAATTTAAATCTTCTTTATTTATAATAACTAATTCACATAGATTTGAATATCCTGTTTCAAAATGCATCTCATTTCATTTTTTTCTAAAGGATTAAAAACGCTTTGATAGATTTATTTGTGATCCCTTGTTAAAAATTATACCTTGAATTTTTGATAGGTTTATTAGAGATTCCAAATAATATATCTTAATTGCTTTCACATGCCTAGGGATTGCAATACCAGGATACCAAATACCAGTATTGTGAGCCATTTGTACAATTTTGTAATATCCGTATTCACAAGTTTAAATACCGTTTTTTCGGTATTTACTAGAGCTTTTTAAAATTATCTCCACTACATGTTCAAGAATTGCCCAATATAGCAAAATAGTAAATGTTTTAGTTTTTATGTCTCCCAAATGGGCGATATTTATGAGACTGTGAATTTAAAGTTGCATCGTACAATCAAGAGAAGGGATAAAATATGTGAGTCATCCAAGGAGGTGGACCAAAACTATCCTATTGCAGCTCAGAGCAACCTCACACACGCTCAGGATTCACAGTCTGATATTCATATCTGTGAAAACAAGGTTGTATATGTAAATAAAGTGCATAATATTTCAATATTTTTTAAATTGGTGAATTTGTTATTCACATTATATTTGCATATCATACTTTAGGTTTCAAAATATATATTTTTCAGATTCATTTATATACTCATAAATAAGAACCCATAATAATGAATAGGAATGACTTTTATAAAAAAAAAAATTAGTTGATAATACTTCAGTTTGGTTTCATTATTTGTATGATGAAAAAGATATGGTGGCACACAAAGTAAAAAGTGAGTGGAGGAATTACAAGTGGACTCCATACACATTCATAAACATGTTACAAATTTGTTAAAGAGGAAAGAACCTATATAATTGTAATGAAGATACAAATTTAAGCACAGGTTCTAAGCCTGAACCATCAGGGATTTTAGATTATTTTGGAAAAGAAAAAAAGATAATTTAGATGAAATTGTTAGAAAAACGAGCATTAGATGGTTTTCCATTTCAAGTGTTTTGCACTTCTGAATTAAGAAAATCCTTATTCATCAGAATTTTAAAAATCTACCAACATCGATGAATGTAAGAACTGTTACAGACTACAGTAACAATGTTCGCAGTTCTTTGAAATTCGAGCTAATGCAATTAAAAGTAAATGGAAAATCTAGACCTGCATTTAATGAATGGTTGAGTGCAAGAAATAGACGCTATTTAAACATATATATTCATCCAGAAAAAAATTTGGGGAATGTAGGACTTAACACACTTCTCAGGAAGTATGCCAGCCAAAAAATGAGTGGAAGTGCTTATATCTAAATTAGTGAAACATGGATTATCCCTGAAAAAATATATTGCAACCATAACTACTGATGGAACAACAATTATGAAAGTTGATTGGTGCAAATCAGCATTGGCTCACGTAATTCAGTTAGGTGTAAATGTTATTATACCAATAAAATGAAGAAAAGAAGAATCCAAATGTTGTGGATATGGAAACTTTGAAGAGAAGGAAATATCAATTCGTTAAGAGTTTTGGTTCCTATAATTAAAGTTTAAAAAAAATACTTTATTACAAAAAGAAAAAGTATCACCCAATGGAAACAGTAGCACCAACTAGAGTAATACTGAAAGAGTGTTTTTGACAGCTGGTAATTTTTACACAAAATTACTTTAAAAGGCTTTGAAACAGTACAATTGATGCATTATGTTTTGTAAGATCACGTTTCAAAAATTTGTTAGTGTCACCGACTAAATAGTGATATTTACACTATTTTGTGATTTAAATAAATATGTTCCCTTACTTTTTTTTATTATTCTTTTTATACTGTTATAATTTATAAGTTACAAATTTTTTTTGTGTGATATTTACACTAATAAAACAAGGAAACACTTGTGTTTTCTTTCTTTTTCTAAAATTTCTGCTACCAGTATAAAAACCGGTATCCCAGTATATTAATACCTAAAAAATTCTGAATACTGGTATTGAACTTTCGCTCCGATATTGCAATTCCTACACATGCCTTTTTAACCTGCTTAAAATATTCCCTAAACAATGATGTTATTTCTGTAAATAACCAATAAATTCTTTAACTTAAACACACATTATATTTTGTATGCTACGTTTTCCCTGCATATAAAAATTTGATATTTGAATAATTCCTGCTCTTGTATTTTTACTCCTTGACCAAAGTGCACATGCAAATAATTCCTGATGGTAAATTGAAATAAATGATGGGATCAATATCAAAAAGCTTTTATTTTTTCTGCCATGACTATAAATTAAACAAAATGAATAGCACCTCAGTGATTTATTTCATTTGTGTATAGAAAGAAAATGTATTAAAATAAATATTTGATTTTCTGTCTTTGTAGGTGATACGAGAATTGCAGGGCATTCCATTAAATCTGACAGTACTTTTGCCAGCACACACGCCTAACTGGGATATGGCAAGTGAAGCTGTATATGCTGGTAGTGGGATCTGGCGATCTGCAAAGGCATGTAGAATACGCTACGAAAATGTCATTGTTCCAAGAGAAGAAGGCAAAATTCTCTACGACACCAACCCCAAGAAGCAGAAAAAGACCAAAGGAATTTACAAGGTATTAGAAGTTTTCTTGGTTTTTTATATCTTCATGAAGAATGTAAAATTATAATGAATTAATGGGGAAATAGATTTCAGAAGCCTTGCCAATTATATAAAATAAGGCTCACTCATTTTTTTTTTTAATAACAGGATTTTAGAATTTAAGAAGTACCTGAGTCTAAAGATTTCATTTAGCCAAATTATGGATGTGTGTGATAATAGATTTTATGGATAAAAGAGAATGTATAAATATATATTTATGTATTCCCCCATTTTCTTACAATATTAATGGAATCATTGTTAGTATCTGTAATTGAATTTTAGATTAAATGTTTGCTCACACAATAAGAATTTTTAAAAAAGAATTAAACACTAGTTGGAAGATGAATTCTAGATGTTTGAAATAATATATATATTCCTTCAAATCTGGAGTATAATGCACAATTTCAATACAAAAATTTACAGGTGTATGTTATACGTCGAGTTTAAAATGGAGAGCTTTAAAAATAGTAAAAAAATTAAAAAATTCGAGATAAGCATAGCAAAAATTTGATTATATTGAAATAATGTTTATTTAAAAGAATTGACATCCTTTTGAACTTAAATAGTTGTAATTCAAGAATTATACCATTTTTTCTAAAGCTTTGAATAATACCTTGGACAAATGACTTCAAAACATAGGTACATTGCTCATGTACATTTCAGGTACCTTCACAAAAAAGGGGTGCGTTATATGACAAATATACCTAAAAATTTTAAAAAAGCAGCTTGAAAGTACAGCTGTCCATTTTATGATATATATTAAATATTTTGCAATTGGGATTCTAGAAGTAAAAAAAATGACCTTCAAACTAAGCTTTATAGAGAGAACATATATTTTAACTTCGCCTTATAATTTTTCAGACTAAAAACAACAAGCCAATGAAAACTAGTCAGCTATTTTTACAAGATGACAATGGAGCCTTTTCAAAGATAATCAGGGATCGTTACAAATTGATGATGGATGGGTCTGCCAAACGCAAGACTAATGAGAAACAAATTTTTATACAAACATCAAAGAATGTGAAGATCGCCTCTATTTTGGCTGAACATGGCATTAATTATGATGCTCCTCTTACTCCAACTCAAATTGCTGCAAATAGAGCTGAAAGAATTGCTAAAGAGAAGCAGAAAAACCAGACTGGAACCAGCACAGTTGTTCTTGTTTGTATTCAATGTTTATTTCTTTTGTAATTTGTTCTCAATTTTCATATTCTATCCCTTTTATTTTTTTAGCATTGGCCTTGCTAAAATACTGTGTCGTTCTATCAATTTCTACACACCTCTCCTTATTTCTCTTGGGAAATGTTTTTTTTATTACATTTTAATGTGTAGAGCAATTAGTGATATGTTGTTTATTTGAACAGATATGAATTTTTTAAATAATACATAAAGCAGCTTTGTTCTTTTAATTTTTTAGATATTAAGCAACTCTCTCTCTCTGTTCTCCTAATTATTTAAGATTATCCTCAGAAGAATTATAAAATTTCTAGTCTTAACTTTATTTTTTGCGCATTTGTAATAACTTAACTGAATATTAATTTGAGAGAGAGAGAAATATTAATCTTAATTTTTTTTTCTCTATATCATAATTGTGAATACCATACTTCAAAACATTAGTCTAATTTCATTTTTGAGTAAAGAGATTAAACCCAATATTTTGACAAATTTTAAAGGATAGACTTTTATTTATTTATTTTTTTTTTTGGTAGATTTATTCACGATTCTTTAAAAAGAATATCTTAATTGTTAACGCATGCCTTACTGAGTGATTGAAACTTTTCTCTAAAACAACTGACTTAATTTCTAAAAATAACTAATATTTCCCTTCTCTTGAACACATGATCATATTTGCCCCTGTTTTAAATATGGAAAGGAATTATTCTGTCGCTTTTGTTGTTTGGCATTTGTAACGAAATGTTGCGCAAAACTTGCTTTCACTTAATGTTTACAATAAAGTATCCAATTTTTGGTTTCTCTACTCGACTTTTTCTCTTGCCATAATTATAACATCTCAATTAACTAATTTAATACATTGCAGACTCCAGCCGTTCTTCAAACAGGAACGCAAGCAGCATCTCAAGTGTTTGACCAACAAATTACACCTCAAAGGCAAGTTCCTCAACAGGCAACTGTGGCTGTTTCAGGAACCTCTAGCCTCAATGCTCAGCAAGCTCAAGCTGTTATTGCAAGTCTTGCACAGGCAAAACAACTGCAAGTATGTAAAAAATAAATATTTAGTTTAATTTTCATATAATGATTAATATATGTAAATTATTATTTTTTTTTTTTTAGTTTTATTTTTAAAGAATCCAATTTTCTTCCATTGATCTCATTTGAGAAATTAATAATTATATTTACTCTAAAAACATTGCTTAGCTGATATTCTTAGAATTTTTGTTTGTCGAACTTTTATTGAGATTCAGACTTGAATAGCAAGATTCATATTTTATAATGAATATAACTCACCCTTTTTTTTTTTATTTAAGGAGACTTAATACCCCAAAAATCCCAGACCTATAGTTTTTTTATTTTTATTTTTAATCTTATTCTTTGCATTATTATCTTTCGATTGATATATCACTTGTGCATGTCGGAAAGTTAGAAGTTGAATAAAATTTCATTTGAAAACAAATTAGGCAATTCAGCCATGCCCCCTTTTTAGAAAAAAAAAGCGAATATTTTTTAACGTTTTTATTGAATTTTCTTGTGCAATTAGTACTCTCTAAAAGTTGATTATTTATAAAAAATGTGTGGTTTGAAAATGCAATTATTTTAAAGAAAAATGTATAACTAATATCTTAAAGTGGTATTTTAAGTTTTAAGCTTATAATAATTATTTTTTCAGAATTATAAACTTTAAAGTGGTTTTTCTCAGTTTGTGTTTTTCGAAACCTTAGTGTATTCAAAATGCTACTTCTTCGATAATTATTTATCAATCACTTCCATTTTTTTCCCCTGCGTGTTAAAAATAAAGCATGTAATAAAATTAGGGATCCGTTTTGCTATAAACTGGATACTTATTTTTTAAAAAAATAAAATGTGACATGTTGGCTTTTTCGTTGATTTTTAGCCTGTATATCAACATTTTATTATTTTCTCGAAAACGAATAAAATAATTGTAAAATTGATCCCTAAAGTTGTTTAGAACATAAAGTTTTCCAAATTTTCTTCAAGGAATTTAAAATTTTAAAATTGTGGGAATAATATGGGAAAAGTTTCATCTCGTATCATTTTCTTGAATAGAAACATTGTATAAAATGCTAAAATATAATTTTTAAATACATAAATAAAGTTGCTGAGAAAGGGTACCAAGTCTCCTTAAAAAAATCTTAAATATGTTATATTAACTTACTAAAGTTTTATATCCAACAACTTTTTGATTTCTTTTTAAACTAATAAGATAAAATCATTTTTTAGCAAGTACAACTAAGCAAGGCCAACTTGCAACCAGGAACTGTTACATCTGTTTCTCTGGCGAAGTCTCTCACCAGTGGTATCATTAGTTCTGCTGGTACTCTAGCAAACCTTACAAAAGCACTTGGGCAAGCTGGAGTTACTTCCATTTCCACTCAGGATGCTGCACAGGTAGATTTTATTAATATGAATGTTTTTCGAAGATTTTTTTTAATATAAAATACGTGCCCAATTCTTTAAAGGTATATATACACTATGAAATATGTTTCTTTATTAGCTGTAAAAATGTTGTTGATTATGATCACAGACTTTTTTTGTGTGCAAGAAATGTAACTGGTATTCAAGATTTATGTCCATATATTTTCATTCTAATTTTTTTTCCATAGCAGTTAGTTTTAAAAGTAGGTGTATGTGTGTATATGCAATTCATATATTTTGTTTTGAGTTTCAAGTATCTGATTTTTTTATAAATGACAAGTTTACTATCTTCCTAATAAAATATTACTATATTACATTGTACACATGTGTATATTATTATACATACATATGATTGTAATATTTAAATAAGAAATGGGTACATTTGTAAAATTAGTGGGAGAATTAAAATAAAAAATATTATTCTAGAAATATGTTATTATTAAGGTTATATTCTGTATTTCTTTAAAGTTAGCTTTATTTTCATCCTTTTAGAATGCTGCCATTGCTGCTGCCCTTAACAATGCCAACATTCGTAATCAGCGTGCTGCTGTCACTGCGGTAGGTACAACTACAACGATGACTGTTCAAGAAATGGTCGTGGCTGCAGCAGCAACTGGACAGGTGCGAGCTGTGACAACTGTTGCTGGTGGAATATCAACAGCACCAGTTGTTGTTTCTGTGTCTAATCTGACCTCAGCACAGTTGGCAGCATCACAACGACTTGTAGGGACAACTCTTTCTCCAGCTACTACTGTTGCCTCTGGTAAGATACCCTCTCACATGTTTGGTTTTTTTAAAATTAATATTTGCACTTAGTGGGTGAAATAAAAAATATTAGCTCGCAAGAGGAGTAAAATGGTTTTAAATAATTATGAAAGTTTCATTTGGTAACTTTTCATTTTTTTTTTTTCTTCTGCAGATTTGAAAATAATTTTGTTAAATGTAGAAAAAATTTTTGTGGAAGTAGGAAGGACTTAGGAATATTTTATTTTTAAGATTTTTTTTAACGCATTAGCATTTTCAAAGTTTTAGATACCATTCCTTAAAAATTATACTTTAAAGAATTTCTTCCTCTTGATTAATAATATTTTATTTTTAAACATGATTCATCAATACTGTATGTGAAGCTTTCATGTAAAAAGAAAAAATGTCATTTTGCATTTTATATAGTATCATCACTAATTCATTTAATCATATTTATTTACTTAGAATGTATATTCTTATCAAGGTTACTAAAATTAGTAATTAAGAATTGGAAATTTATGTATAAGAAAGAATTAATGTCTCTGTAGCATAAATAACCTATTTCTTTGAGAAATATACAAGATAAATTCACATTTCTTGGTATTTTTGATGAAAATTTTGACTTTTAGAGACCACCATCATTAAACTAAATACAAGATTTGCAGTCCCTCGGTACCATATGATTTCATTCTATCCCAAAGGGTTTATTTGGTAAATTCAGGTGATGCTCCTTGAGGATAGCCCTAAGAATTTTTCTGTATGCTCAATCTTCTTTCTTCAGCATAGAAAATACGTCATTATACCCAATTTTCAGTACTATATTTGATATGGCATTTGCTTCTAAGCCACCGTCTCTATGATAAACACTTCAAGACATTAATGTTAAAAAAAAGGTTGTGAAATTATTTGCATTTGCTTACAAAACAAATTTTTCTCTATTCTGAAATGCTTTTGCATTTTATTTCAACTGTAACTACTTGTGTGTCTTGTAATACTTGCCACAATTTCATTTTTAAATCTTGATTCCTTTGTACAGTACAACTTTATAGGTTTATTGAAGTTGAGTGGTGTCATCTGTTTCAGATTAATTGAAACCTTTGGTTGTGATATTTAAAATTCTACTAGCAATTTTTTCATAAAAACAAAGGATATTTGTTTGCTGTATTTTTATGTATGGAAAACAGAACATACTCAAATGCTATCATTGAAATTGAAAGCTTACCAGGCTTGTAAATATCCTTATCAGAAAACAAGCAAGTTTGGTTTTATAAGCCTATTATTAGAGTGTTTTAAAAAAAAGTATTTTTGAGATTGGTAATATCCTTTTCTCTAATACTAACAATTGTAGTGATTCCAGGATGGTTGAAAGTGTGTAAATTCTGCATTACTATTTTTAACATTTGTTGCTACAACAATTTTTTAAGGGATATATTGATGTCATCTAGTTAGATTTTGATGATTTTAACTTTTAAAAGTGTAATGTGTTTACACCCTACCTTTATTGCAAAGCCTTGTTTTGCAGCAATTTCCTTTGTTACTATTATGATTTTATAGTGCATAGGGGTTTTTAGGAATTTCATACACATCTGTTTGTGTTATTTTGTTCTTTAAATTTTTCTGTTTCACATATTTTAAAAAAATAAATGAATCTTGTTAAACCTGAAATAAAGATTTAATAAAAACAAAAGTTTTCAATACTCAGATTTTTATAGTTATTAAATGAAAAGTATGGTAATTATATATTAGCTCATTGGCCATTTTTTGCCAATTCAAAATGTGTCATCAGATACATAACATACTACCAAATATGTAAAAAAGTTCATGTGCATCTTGAAATACAATAACCTTATTTATAAGTTTTCTTAATTTTCGCAAAATAATAATCGTAGTAATTAAGATTTAGTACCTATTTTTTAAGGAAAAAAATGTAATAGAGTTTCCAAAATTATACTGGATCATTCCATCAAAAAAAGAAAAGGGATAAACACTACAACGTCTGTTGATGTCAATTGGACACTGGAGCTTGTTTAGTTTGTTCTCCTTTTCACATTTTTGCAGGGAATTTGAAAATTTTCCATGGTGATTACACAGAAAAAGTTTTTTGGCTCTAGGTTAATTAGAAGAGATTTTACGAATTAAATATACCTAGAATGTCTGCTGGTTTCCCGTTTTGACACTAAGACAATTTATCATTATAAATAGCTGCCATTCAGCAAAAGATAGTACGCTAATTAGATACCATTAGTAAAACAAACTTCCGGAAGAAATATTGGGCATATATTTCACCTTAAATGCATCTGTCATGACAGAAAATGAGTCAGTATCATTGTGTCCTAGTGTTTCATTACATAACATCTGCTTATCTGCTCGTTAAAAAAAATTCATTCGATTTTCGAACCTTGTGCATAGCAGACACACTGAAACAATGACTCTTAGGATAGGTGTTAGCCCTGATGAAATTGCTAATTTGTTGTGAGAGCTTTCTGAGAATGAATAGAATGGTGGTGAGCTGTGTTGTTCTTATTCAGATTCTGATGAAGGCATAAGATTGGGTGAAAGGGACTGTGCAAATAATCTGAAGAAAGTACAGATGAAATTGATAATATTCCAGTAAATCCTGATTTATATGTCACTAGGGATGGCACAAAATGGATACCACATAATAGTAATGTTCTTGGCAGATTTGCGACACGAAATGTTTTGCAACAGAGCAGTGGTCCAACAAGCTTCGCGAAACATGTCAATGTCAGTTTTTTATGATATAAAGGGTCATAATATATGCTAATTACATGAAATAATATTAAAAAGACTTGAAACGAAACCCCACTGAACAGTAAACCTACAATTATTTAGTTATTACAATTCATATATTTTATATCAGTGTCAAAACAATACTTGTGGACGTTTAAGGGTAATCAAAATCCCTCGGAGGTTCTAGTGTTAATGAGCACTATACTCATTTATCTATTTAAAAGCAGATAAATTGTTGTGTGAATAATTTAGTTATTTATACAATAAACCTCAGCAAAAATTTAAAATCTTGACCGATTTATTTATTTTTGGCACTGATACACCAGTATTAATGTACGAAACTGACAAAATTTTGACTAAAAAAACAAACAAAAAATTTCATTTTAATATATTTGATTATTATTTCGCCAGTGATTATATATAGTAATTTTTTGAGTAAAAATTGCTATTAAAAAATTAAATACCCTTAAATTTCATATTTGCAAGGCTTTAGTTAATGAGTTTTCTCATGCAAAACTTTTCATAGAAAATTCTATATATTTATTTTGGTGTATACAATTTTGTGTCAAATAATATTCCTATTTTAGCTGCTGTGAGTCAATTGAATGCACAAGCAATTAGACAAAATGCCCTGATTCGTCACAGGGTATGTATATTTAGCTGTCTGACATCTCTACTAAGATGGATTTTGTAGTTCTCTATATGTGGACAAATGATTTTGTATTGATAACTCTAGTTTTTGTAGAAAGCTTTAAAATTAAGTGTATTAAAATGATTTAAGAAGCTTATCTCTGTAGAACATGAGTAATTTTTTATTTAAGAAAAAAAGATGTTGGGAAATATATATAATATGTTTGTACTAAAAAAAAGACAATTAACTGTGTTAATAAACTTATTATTCCAGAAATAATTACTTTTTAAAATGCTTTGAAAATTAATTTGGAAGATTTTCAATTAATTATTTAATTCTTAAATAGATTTCTTTGTTTTTTTATATTGAATTGGAATATCTTATTTATTTTCTTGCATTTTTTTATTACTCAAATAGTTTTGCTTTATGACAACCATTTAAATATTTTTTAAAAATTATAATGATAATAAAGATTATTTTATACTGCACAAAAAATCCTTATACTTTTTTCGATTACTGTATTTTTAAAAAAATTCAACAACTATTAAATGATGAAACAAGTGCAATTTTCCATTAGTAAATTGATTCAAACTTAATTGGCGTGCCATCTCATCCCTCTAATTGTTTCTAATTTTTATGGAAGCAAATTAAAAATATTTGTTAATAACAATATTTAATCACTTTTTGCTACTTTCTTAAGCAACAATAATTGCTATTTTAATGGATTAAACAACTCAGAATTTCAGTGAATTTTACATGTCTGAATATAGTGTAAATATATTAACCACAATGATTACTGTAAAATCCGCCATATAATGCCCACTTTTAACACAAAAAATATGATCAAAATTTACGGGTGCGCGTTATATGCCGGGTATGAAACTGATATTTTCAAAAATAAAAAAAAGAGATGATCATAGAAAAAAAATTAGACTTCTTCGTAGATCAAAATGCTGTTTATTTAAAAGAAGTGACGTTTGTTATGAACTTAAAGGGTTGTCGTTTTGAAGTATTTTATTTTTTTCTAAAGCTTCGAATAATGACTCGAATAAATGACTTCAAAACATTGCTCATGTACATTTCAGGTTCCTTGCTAAAATGGGGGTGCACGTTATATGGTGAATATTCCTTAAAACTAAAAATTGTAGCTTGAAATTATAGGTGCGCGATATACGCCTTATTTTACGGTATATGTATCATTGTGGATCCTTTTACCAAACTGACCATAAATTTTGCAGATACTTAATTTTTTTTCATACATTAATTTTAGATTCATGTTTATTGATTTCTCATAAATTTACTGTAAATATTTTATGTTTTAACTATTCCAAACAGAATGAACAAGCATTAAAACAACAGCAGCAGCTAAAACGATTGCAGACTGTGCAACAACAGGCTTCTCAACCATCTGCCAAAGTGGCCATTGGGACAGCTAGTGCCCTGACGGCTGTCCAGCAGCGAGTGGCTCAAAAGGTGAACATGAAGCAAAGCCGACCAATGACCGAGGCAGAGATGACTCAGCTTATGAAACGACAGCAGTTACAAAAGCAAGCGCAAGTAAATGTAATTATCTTTTTAACTTTATCATTTTGAGTAACATTTTGTAAATTGTGTTGATTTTAACTCCCCTCCCCCTTCTTATAGAATAGTCAAAATTAAAATCTATTTTATAAGTGCAAAAAGGACTTTCTAATATCTTTAAACAAAATATTTTTTTCCTATATTAATATTATTGAGAAAGTAGTGTATATATACAGTGAAAATTGTTTGACACAAAACTGAGGAGGCTGAAATATTTTTTCATTTTAAAAGAATTTCGTGTTAAAGGACATTGCAAAAAAAAAAAAAAAAAAATTGTTCAACAAAATTAAGTTAATTAGAGTACATTTTATTTACATAGATTTGTGTGCATGCATGCGTTTAATAAAAATTGTTAAAACATTTACGTAATTTGCTCTCTTTTTTAATTATTGTTGATAAAGTAGAGGTAGCAAAGCCAAAATCTTTACAAATTTCTTTTTTCGTTTTATGTTTTTGATCAACAGCCTTAAAGTCCATCTTCATTTTAAGCCAAATAGCAGTTTGCTTTCCTTTTGAGCTTTGCCATTGTGTTTGTAAAAATCATTCTTCTAAAATAGAAAAAATAATGTAAACAAAACTCACTGCAATGTACTAATCACTGAATTTCAAAGTTAACTGTTGAGGGATAAGATGTTTTTATGTAGCATTTGTAGGAATGGAAGGTGAAAGTAACTTTTATAAACATAATTGTCACCCCCTAATTTTTATGGTTATTAACTGAAAATAATAAGCTAACTGCATGTATTTTTAATTCCTTATTCTCTAGATCTTGATTTTGGAATTCATGTATGTAGGGGTAAGTCATGTTCGGGATCTTGATATTCAAAGAAATAAGCAGATTAGAGTGAAATTACTGTTTAATGAAACAATAGATTATTTACAATCATAACTTTACGAGTTATTTCGCAGAGCATACTCTCAATTGTTGCTAGGCTTATTGACCTCCACGTTGACCGAAAAACGTGACTTCTCGCCTGTAAAACCGGAGTCTCTTCCTCTCGCGTCTGTCTCGTTCTCCGCCGGAATCGTTTCTCTCCTAAAACCCCCATTCTGGGAGGAGGTGCATATACTTGCTGGTAGCGCCATCTATTGGTGAGGTTGTAACCTCACTGATCGGAGAATATATATTCCCTAATATTTTTTAAATCCTACATGTATACTTTTTACCTAGGCTGCTAAGCTTTAATTTCAATTTAATGTTATAAAAGAATGAATTTTCAAATAAACATTTATCCATTAAAATTTTGAGCCATTAAGAGTAGTACTAATTTTATTCAGTTTTGATGTGACATAAATTACAAAGGTGATTAAAAATACTTTACAGTTTCATGCATGATTTTCATAATCTTTATAATTAATTAGTACTTCAAAGCTACAAAATAACAAACTTTATGATCAAATTTTTAGAAAATTATGCTAATACATGTTAAAAAATTCTTAAAATTTTGAATGTAAACTTTATGTGGGAGGGGGAAATCTAGGTAATTTTAAAGGTAAAGGATATAATAGTGTGCCAAATACTTTTTTTTAGCAACTACTAATAAGAACAATTCATAATATGTAAAAAGTTTTAAAAAATGTTGTTTATAATGCGATGTTTTTTAGAAAATACTTTAAATGTTAGAAAAGGTCACATAAATTTGTAAGAATTATCAAACCCATTGGAATTGTGGTAACCATGGCATATTTGTTCTCAGTGAAATGGATACTTTGACTATCATTTTTAGAAGGAACCATAGTATTAATCTTTTTTTAAAATATTTTTCAAACACCATGCCAGAAGTGCCATGTAATTATGTTGTATTATTGATTATAGTTGACCACAGCTCAAATCCTTGCGCAAGCCCAGCTCCAAGTTCAACCACAACAGGTATCTATAACAGGAGGCACTGCTACTTTAGTCAAGACCGTTTCAGCTCCCCTAAGTGGCACTTCTTCCTTAGCCATTCCTGTCTCCTCTGTTACTGTTGGAGGTGTTAATATTAACGTTAGCGTTCCTCAGGTACTACTTTTCCTCCAAACTTAGCACAGTTGTATAAATCCTTAAAAAAAAAAACTTGTTTTAAGAGTCATGTAAGGCCTATTCTGTTTTAAACAGTATCCTTTGTGTGTGTGTTTTTAAACCTAAAAAACACGATAGGGGTTTTGTTATGTAAATTTTTTTAAAAAAGATATTTAGTTATTCTACTGCAATTGATTATCTTGCAGGAACTGTACTTAAAGGAGAAAAAATTCTCTGTTTATCATTGAAATAATTTTGAGAAAAGAACAGTGTTTCTGAAAAAATAATTTTGCATGCATTTTTTTAGTCAAGTAACTGCATGATTGTTAAATATTTGTGCCAAGTTTTCGCAAATCACTCTTTTCAGTCCTTTCTAAATAAATTCTCACTGCATGCTTTTATAATATTTTTTTAAAAGAAATTGCTGCATTTTGTACATTAATCAGCTAAAAGTATTTTGAAATTTTGCTTCATGTGTAAAATAAAGATTTCTAGCTGTGATTTTGATGGATTCATTTCTGTATCAATTTTTTCAAAGGAAAAATGTTTGAGATTTTTTTATTTTAATTCTAAGTACGTTTTTTAACGTATGTATTTTTTTAGGGCAAGGCAGGCTTGATTCCTGCCAAAGGAACTGCCAGCCTGACAAGTCACCAAATTCGACAACTTCAGTTACAGCAACAGATAATTAGTCAAGCACGTAAGGGCAAACTATCAGCCAATTTGACACAACTTCCAAAAGTAAATATTTTTATGAGAAAATTATTCTTTTTTCTGAAATAATTTAAGTGTGATAACTTACCCTTTCTTTTTAAAGTATATGCAACATGAAAAAGTAACAAGTGAAAATTTACTTTTTTGGTATATCTAATGTTATGTGGCATTTTGAGATATACACTTTTCTTTGTGATTAATACTTTTTTTCATAAATATGCATAATTTCAGCTTTTAATTTTGATAGTTTGCTGAAATTCTGAAAGTCTTATGTAAAAAAAATTGATTAGAGTAGTTAAAGTTTAACCAATGATAAAAGCATCCTACCAAGGAGTTCTTTTAATATTTGGAGTATTTTTTCATGTGTAGATACGCAAGGTTTGACACAAAAAGACGAGACTAGTTCAATAAATCAGTGATCTGCAACCGCCGGTCCGTGGATCAAATGGTACCGGGCCACCTAAAGAACATTAAACTATTGCCATTTTATTTAAAGCGGTGCATTTCTTTCAGATTTGCGCAACTTTCCACGGAAATCACTTTATATTCCACATTAAATCACTTTTATTCATTTTTGGTGTAATTATATTTTATTCTGAAGGCATATTTAAATTTAACTAAATCAAAACAATCTAAAATATAACAATCAACGTGTCCCACCCTCAGCGGGCCACGGTAAAATTTTCAAACATTGGCTGGTTCGCAGCGATAAAAAGGTTGTGGAGTACTGCAATAAATAATTGTACTTACAGGATCGGTTCTCCACGACAGTATCTTCTTCAAAGTAGTTCCATTCAACATTCACACACTTCTGCATTCGGTGCTGCTATTGTTGGTAACAGTTTTGAAACGAGGCTTTTTGAAGGCTCCTCAGGTGATTCTCTGTTTTTGCCTAAACCTCTTCAACTGAGCTACAATAGGTTCCCTTTAGTAGGAAAAAGTCTCATGGGACCAAATCAAATAAATGAGGAGGTGCACCATCACAGTTATGTTTTTGCTGGTCTGAAACTGCTTGAGAGATAGGGCTGTGTGCAGGCCGTCCATCACTCCTCTAATTCTGGCCTTTTTTTCCCTAATTTTTTCACAAAGTCTTTTCAGTGTAGCAGTGTTGATTAACAGTCTGATCACTGACCCACTCATATCACGAATTTTGGCTATGTTTTTGTATGTACACTCAACTGATGCATCATCTTCCCCCTTAAAATCTCTTAGACCATTCAAACACATGTGCACAAGACAAAGTTACATCTCCATAACTTTGGTTATTATTTTTGTGACTGATTTCTTAAGTTTCAGAAGAAACCTTTTTCTAGCAGAATGCAGTTACATGTGCTCACTCAATGATGCAGTTCTCCCAACACTGGCATGATCGATTAAAGCAAAACTGTTCACATGGATAGAGGAGATGCTTTGGATGCGTCACCTAAACGATTGTTGCCAACTCCATTATTTTTTAAATCTATAACACTTAGTCTCGTTTTTTTTTTTGTGTCACACCTTGTAGAAATAAAATATGGGTGCAGTATGGGCTTCTCTTTATTATTATTTTTTAAATACATGCAGAGAAAAAAATTGAAGTTGAGAGGAAGTGTTTCCAGAAGTAATGAAAATTCCAAATAAACTAGTACAAAAACCTCTCTCTTGTATGTATATATTGCTGTTTAAATTATCAAAATACAAATAAGGTATTCCTTATATAATAATAATGATTAAACTTGTTCATTTTTTTAAGACTTAATAATGTAATTCAAATGATTTGTCATACTTATTTAACAAAAAGAAAATTTGAACTCTGTTCAATATTCTTTTAACCCTTTAACTGCTGAGAAATAGTTGCATGATATAATTTTTCAATATTTGTGTTGATTATATATAAACATACGCTAAATTTAATTTCAATAAGTCAAACAATATGCAACTTTTTTGATAAAGGTTACATAGACAAAATAATGAAAGTGTTCTACAACCCACTGCTCAATTTCATATATATGATGTTCCTGGAAAACTTTTTTTTTTTTAATGTTAGGACTGAAAGTCCCTCAATTTAAATTATTTGCTTTTTCAAAAAGAGAAGTATGTAATATAATTCAAAATATTTTATATTGCAGTTACAAGTTCTTGTTTAAAATACTTGTGCTGAATATTGACTTGTTATACAATGGCTTTGAAGTTACTGAGAATACATATTTTGTTCTAGGTTCAAGGTAAAGGAGCAAATATAGCTGCCACTTCTCTGTCTGGATCCCTGAATACAGTTCAAGTTGTGCAGCACAATCCGCAAGTGGGCAGTACTCAGCAAGTGAAGGGACTGCCCACTGCGATGACTGTGCAGCAGATCCAGCAGGCAATGAAGCAAGCAGCATTGCCTCAGAATATTCCAGTGGTCAGTATTAGCCTTAGTATATCCTCCTTCCCTGCTTTATTTTTGTGTTAGTGTCGTTTTAGTGTAAATATATATATGCTTTGAAGTGTCAAGAATCATGGGATAATAATCTGCAAAAACTTAAATTAAATGGCAGTAATATAAGAAATGTATAAATGGATAGTGCATTGTCAGTGCTTAAATTTGTACTCAAGTGAATCACGTGAAAAGTTTTAAGAAAAATTAAAATCAGAAATTAAAGGATTTTGAACCTATATTTCATGAATGAAATAAATTAAAATTCTACCTGAAATAAACACATAATTAATTGTAAGGAAAATATTTGTTTAATTTACTAAAAATTGTAAAAAAAAAAGTTTGGTGAAATTGTCGAATCAGACGCCTTTCCGCCAAATTTTGAAAAATCGCCAATTTGGTGTGTTTTTATGTGTTTCGGAGTTGCAACCCTACCACAACACGCAACGCTGAAGCACAAAATTCAAGATGGCAGAAGGAAAATCATTTAAAAATAGCATTTTAAAGTTTTGAAACTGAAAATCACTGCAAAAATTATGCATTTAAAAATGAAAATAATTTCACTTACCTTTAAAAAATGCTGCTTTTTTTCTGACATTTTGAATGATGATGAATTCCCTATAGAAATTATACCTGTCTGTGTGTGTGTGTGTGACTGTATATTTCTGAGGGTAACATCTAAAACATTTTTATTTTTGCATCCCTAACAAAACGTTGCACATATCCATATTATTCAATTCAAACGAAGACTTTTTCCTTACACTCCTAAACACGGGATGGTTATCCTCTTTTAACACTTGACCAATTTCTGCAGTACCATTCAAAAACCATCATTCATTTTTTTTTTTTTTTTTTTTTTGCACGTTCTTTATCTCAATTCTTTATGTTTCCCACATTTCTGGCAATAATGAAGAAGCAGTCAAACCTTCTTTTCATGCACCATTCTAAATACCGCTTTCTTTCCAAACACAGGCAACAGCGCAAAAAACCTTTCAGAATACTCATACTTTTGCATGCATTCATTCAAATTAATCCTAATAGCATCGCTGGACATCATGGCAACCTGTTGAAATTTATGTGGAGAAAGATGTAAAAATAATTCCCAAAATGAAGAAACAAAGCCAAAGAAAACAGTTGACCTAACCGGAGCAAGAGAAGAAATTACTGCTTCCTCAATTAAAGGCCGTTATTAAATAACTGCACATGTGCAGAAATTAGGATCATAAATTTTTAAAGTAATAAAAACTTTCTGCGCATGCGCAAAATTTTGCCAAAAACAACTTCTCCTTCACTGGAAAACAAAATTCAGAAGGGTTACCAGATTTGGCACATTTATCGATTCAGCAAGAAAACACTTGGCGCGAGAGGCGGCTGATTCGACAAATCAACCAAAAGTTTAATCTAAGGAGAGTACTATTCGGTAAACAATAAAACTTATGATTGGACTCTTATACAATTCCTTACTGAATGGGCGTGTCCAAATTTTTTTTATTGTGTAAACTGTGTTTGAACAGGAATGGCTGAATAGGAACATTTAAAAAGTTGCATAAATTAACCATTATAGTTTATATAATTTTTTAGAGTACAAAAGGAGTACTTTGACTTAGCAAATTTTAAAAAGAGTAGGAGTTATCTGAGGTGTTGTCAAATACAAGAATTTCGTTGTTATAAAAATGTGTGAAAAATTACAAGACTTATTTTGTATTTGTAATTTTTATCTGAAAACTGTAATTGTGTGAGTGGCATATGCCTGAACTGCTGGTCCTTGTCTATTTGCCCATCTCCCCCTGCCTAAGACCGACTGTCGTAGCAAGTGAAAATGCCATCTTCTGTTCATCAAAATCATGGCATTGCAGACTGCATTTTCTATGTATTTTTGATGCTCGTTTTATATTTTCTACATCTTTCCGTTAAAGTCTGAATTTTAAATTGTAAAATTCTTAACATTTGCAACAATGCCATTTATAATTTTTAATAGTATATGAGTGCATTGTCAAACAATTACTTTATTATGGTGACTAATAAATATTAAGTATAACATAATGCAGAAATTTTCTGAGTTTTAAAATAAATATTTCAAAAACTATATATATATTACAGATATGCTTGTTATTTTTTCGTGCTGACGATATAGCATCTTGGCATTGTTTTTATGTAAAAACGAATTTTATATTCAACACATTTTCAGGGTCTTTTTTGCTGATAGCATGCAGTATTCAATTGAAGTGTGTGAAATTTAAGGAATATATTAAAATATGCTAGTGATTCAATATATTAAAATTTGATCGTAGTATTTTAAGTATTCAGAGAATTGTGTAAATAATTTTTAACTGCGTAAAGCATGATACACACATAAATACTTTTTCAAATATAGATTTTAAGGGTAAATAATATAAAATTCCTAGTTCTGAAGTTTAAGATTACAAAGAATGTCCAGATTTTAATTACCTGTACTTCAGTTAATCTGTGATGAAAAATAAATGATGAGGGAATTTGCGTTTACATAAATAGATATTTTTTTAACTTGAATTTAAAACTGATCTTTATATTTATTCCAACTACAAATTTGTGCAGATACTTTTGATTTCTATTTATTCAAAGATCCAAGTTTAAAAATATGAATTTGTGGGAAAACCATCATTTATGTGTTCCTTTAAGGAAACTGAAGTTCAGAGTCATTTAAACTTCTAATACCGTTCGGTATCTTATCAATACAAAACTAAAGATTGTGCCCTGGGAAGATGCCTTGAACACCTATCTGGCTGTAAATTTATATAAAACCAATGGATTTAAATAGGTTGTTATTTTTATGAATGTGTAAAAAAGTTTCTTAGAAGCTGAAAAATTATTCATTTTTTTGTTTTTGGAAGGTTTAAAAGGTTTTAAACTTTAAAGCTTTCAAATTTTCTTATAATTTATTGATTCCTTTATTTTTTTTAAAAGTATTGATTAAGATAAGAGAAATGGAACAATAGAAATAACAATCATCATTTTCATATATTCTTTAAATTTAAACATAACATACATACATAAAGAATTTCGAACACTTGTTGTAGTACAATCTTTCAATAAAATGTTTTCTGTTTCATTAAAGTGTTTCTGTTCTTTTTCTCTGCTTCTTTGCACCCTAGCAACTATGGCTTTCGCATCCCTGCATTCGTATGTGATTCCGGGTCGTCTCTGTACCTCCTGCAAGTTTGTTGGTCTCATAGCGAATCACTCTGTATATTCTAACATAATTATTAAAAAATAAATAAGTTTCAATATAAATCTTTGCATAATGGGTTTTTTTTTTAAAAAAAAATTTTTTCTATAGTAGAACAATTTAATGTTTATTTGTAATTTCAAGAATTTTAGATTACTGCAGGAAAATCAGACTTTTAAAGGATCTTTAAATATTAATTTTTCACTATCTGATATTTACAAAAATAACTTTGATTTCATAATTTTTTTTCTATCTTATTTATTTTGACAACTAGATTGATATGTAAAGTGAATAAGAACTTCTTAACTTCATGGAAATATCTTTTTACTCTTGCAATTACGTTTCAGGTTGTGACTGCAACCCCGAGCCTTTCAAATATACCACAACAGCATGCGACAGTGAGCCTTCGGGGAGAACCTGTTATTGGAGGCTCTGTAAAGGCGCAAACAACAACTCTACCTTCAACCACATTAACAACTAGTGGTGTTCTTAAGGGAGCACCAGCTGTTGTTGTAGGTCAGCAACAAACAGCAGCAATTCTCCAGCAAGTGGCTGCATCTCAATCTGGACTCACTTCCCAAGCTGTCACTCTAGCAGTTCGTGCTACTCAGGGTCAGCAGCCACAGGTTCAGATACAGGTTCAGCCTCAATCACAAGTAGTCTCAGCTGCGCTGCAACCTACCCAAAACCGATTGCAGCAGCAAAACGTGGCATAGATGTCAATCATTTAGAAATTCTTCTGTATAAAGTATTTGTCATTATATGTAACTATCATCCAACTGAAAATAACTCACATGTCACTTTATAAATATACTGTACAATTTCAAAATTAAAACAAATTTGTTAACAAATAATTGTCTTATTTGTATGTTGTGTGAAATTTTTCAAAATTAATTTGAATAAAAAAAATTTTATTGCTTATTTTTTTTGTGTGATTTTTTTTTTATTATTATGCTTAAAAACTACATTTTTGGAGATGTATAAGATAAATATATTTATATGAAGATTTCATTTAAAATTATTTTGGGGAAATTAAATAGTAACTGCTATGTCTATCCTTTTAGCGCAAGGCAAAAATTTTGTCCAAAATTTCACTTATTAGGATTTATCTCGGTATTTATATTCTGTAATTACCAAAAAGTACTTTTTAGAAAAACATATAATTTTTTTAATATAGAATATAAATTATGTAATTTTATTTACCTTTGGTAATTCAATTTTTATTTAAAAGATTTTAACTATACATTATTATCCATTTATGTTGATTTTTTTTCCTTGAATGACTTTAAATAATATATGTATATATTTTTCTGAAACATTTCTTTTAATATTACACTACCTTAGCGCTCTTAAAGATACACATAGCATTTATTTTAAAATCTAAAAGAAATTAAGCAGTATAAAATTTTACACTTTAAAGAACAAGATATACAGAGTGGGTGAACAGGATCATAGTAAATAATTTCCTTTTTTATTCTGTTTTGAAGATTGAATTATATTAAAAATGAAGTGAAAGAGCAAATGATTCATTTTAATGAAGCTTTCTTTCATAAAAGTAAGATACTACCTAAGAAAATGCACTTAATTTTATTGTTTTACATATATTGCCAGTCAAAGTTTAAAATAACATTTGTACGAACTTTTGAAACATTTTTCTTAGCAGTTATAAGTGGGATAGGTATGAATTTTTTTTTTCTTCAAATGAATGCTAAAAAGAAAGAGGGTAAGAAATCCATACCAGATTTTCATTTTGAAATATTTTTGAACAATGCCATCCATATAAGTTAAGGAAATAATTAGAAAAATATTTTAAATTTTGTTTTTGAATGTTAAATCTTTTAAGTATAAGAAACAGTTTTAAAAAAATGTTTAACATTAAGACAATTGACTATTGCTTTCAGTTAAAGATTTTAAAGTCTTACTTTTTGTACCCTAGATAAAAAAAACTTAGAAATTTTTCTTTAATTCATGGTGATGGTGAAAAAATTAGGGCAAAGTTGCATAAACAACTCTCGATTCTATATGGAACTACCACTTAATACGACCACGATAATTTGCGAAATATGGGATAAATAAAAATATGTACTAAAATAGAATGATCTAAGCTAAAATAAAATTTCTGAAAAGAATCTTGGAATGTTATTGTATTTATGTTAAGAAATCAAAATTTTTTAACATAAAATTTTTAAAAAAACTTTTCATCGTGTAGGTGAGAGTGTTCATCAATTAGTTTTATGAAGCCTACCAGTTAAGCAAAGGTATAAGAAGCTAAACAGCCAAGATGAAAAATCCTCCCTTTTTAAATATATTTATGAATTTTTTCAAAAAAAAATATCTAAGATCACCCAATTTCAAAATTTGAATCATTATTAATCCAAAAAATTGAATCGGAGAAGACGGAAAATATTCAAACTAAAAATCTTTTATCTGTTAAAAATAAGAAATATTTGTGATTTGCTACAAAAAATTAGTTATCAATGAAGGAACTAAACATTATAAAAACTTTGCTATATCTATATATATAAAAATGTTGTGTTGGTTTGTGTATGCGCGCATAACTCAAAAAGTTCTGCATGGATTAATCTGAAATATTGACACAACGTTGCATTTGTCTCTGGTCAGGATCTTATGTACTTTTTATTTCGAAATTCTCTCTAAATTTTTTAAAATTTAATTTTTAAGTGATTTTTTGGTGTTATGACGTCATTCGACGTCACGATTCGCTCTGAATGCGAAAATTTAAACTTTACGCTTAGATTTTTCCAAATTATTGTATAACTCTTCTATGATTATGTTTATGAGTCGTCATATTTATCTATTTATTGTCCTTTGATACGTAATTGGGATTATTTTTCGAATAAATCTTTTTTTAAAAATTTTTCTTTCAAGAACTCAAATTTTGTTTTGTAGGTTTGGCAACAGTCAGATAGCATTCTCGCGGGATGTTTACAACTTTGATAAAATTCTACATCGTGTTTTTTCTGTAATTTTAAGCTAAATTTATTTTTCTTTATTAAGCGAAAATGAAACTAGCATAATTGACTTCTGTACGCTACTTATTTTTCTACCAAATAGTTTCCGTCAACCATTTACCTAAAATAAACAGACGTAGCCAAATGCCGCGATATAACATTCAATGTTTGGAAACAATATTTTTTTTCCCACTTGGAGATATTTTAATGTGACGAAATTAATCGACGGAGTTTTTAATAGGAATGTGTTTTTTTCTTTTTTAGACAACTTTTTAAACTTCATTTGATTCTTACGTAGTATCGCAACAATCGCCAACTTTAATGATAACTCGCAAAGTTGGCCATTCCATTTTCGCAGATGTTGTACGCGCGGAATTGGCAATCGTGCTTCGTTTTATACAATATCGCTAATAGGTTGCGATAATACGTAAGTACCTTTCATTTGATGTTAGTATTGAAATACAAATGTTAAAACTAAGATTTTCTGATTTTGAGTCATCAAAATATTGCACCTTATTTTGTTTTTTATTGCGTTGTAAGATTATTATCTTCTTAAACAGATTCCATTAGTAATTTGTTAAAAAAATACTGGAAGTTATTATGGTTTGTTTTTGTCAGGGACGTAGAGCTACTGCTGTATCATCAATGATGCAGGAGCCCCAACGAATGTATTACAATTCCACTTACATGGTGCTCATATCCGAAAAAGGGCCGCAAAGGAATTCGGATACAAGGCCTACTTAGAGCTGTTTTGTAACTTCACATGTTTTTCTTTAAACCTTCACTTTAACTGCAGTCAATCGGCTTGAGTACATAAAATTGTATTGCAGAAACTTGAACTTAGGTCATATCATACTGGCCAAGCAAACGCAGTGCGAGGGATAAATGCTGATCAAATTAAAGTAAGCATCAGTGAATGAGCAAAACAGACAGAGGGCTCAAATACATGTTGAGGAAGCAGGTTGTCATAAGATTGTAATTATTTTTTCAAATTTTACTTTCGCGTTGATAAAGATAGTTCAGATCTTTTTATGTCAATTACTGTTCGTATTGTATATCATTTTTCAATTTATTTTTAAGCACAGAATATTTACTTTGGATAATTTTTATATATAAAATACTAAATTTAATTCTGTACACTATGTATGTGTTTAGCGAGTAGTATACCGATTAAAATCTTCCACCTACCGTAAAATCCGGCTTATAACGCGCACTTTGAACACAAAAAATAAGATCGAAATTTACAGGTGTGAGTTATACGCTGGGTATAAGAATGAGGGCTTTAAAAATTAAAAAATAAATGAGCATAAAAAAGTTAAACTTCTAAATATTTCAAAATACCATTTATTTAAAAGACATGACATTCTTATTGAACTTAAAAGGTGGTAGTTCTAAAAGTATACTATTTTTGCAATTGCTTAGATAAATATCTTGAATAAATCGCTTCTAAACATAACAGCATTGCATTTGTACATTTCAGGTTTCTTCGTAAAAAAGGGGTGCACATTATATAGCGAATATACCTAAAATTTAAAAATTGCAGCTTGAAAGTATGGGTGTGCGTTATATGTCGGACTTTACGGTATTTTATCTTTCTCCAATGAATCTAAATTAAATTAATATATAATTTTTTTATGGTACTTATATTTTTTCTTTAGTCAGCCATTTACCTAAAATCAAAAGACATCGCCAAATGCTGCAATATGCATTCAATAAGGGAAGAACATTCTATGCCTGTTTGTGCACAATAATAATACTTTATTGCACTTGGTAGTGAATTTTTCGACGAAATAGTTATTGTAGTTTTTAATAGTTGGGGCAATAACATTAGACTCAGGAAATATCTATTTTGTGTAATTTCAAAATTTTATTTGGTGTTACTGTGAAATATAAATGGAAAAATTAAGATTTTCTGATGTATATTTTGTGTTTGTTTTGAATTTTATGTATTATCGAAACCATATTGGCAACATTAGCACTTAATTGCCAATTCACTGTGTATGATGCGAACAAAATCGGGGTTGATATAGTTGTAACAGTACCCAAGAACCTTTGTTTGCAACTTTTTTTGGTGATTTTATTAAAATGATAATTTATTGTTAATAATTGGTTTTTGATAGCTTTTTTATCATTTAAGTTTGTTATAGCTAGCTAGCTGTACCCAATCATGTTTTCCTGTGGCTCAGTCTGGTTAAAAAGAAAGAAAAGAGAAAGCACACATTTCTAATATCTTTAACTGCTTGCACTTGAGGTATGATTTTTTTTTATAAAAAAATGTGGAAATATACATTAACAAAACTTTTCTAAACAGATTTATTTCATTTGTAATTTGTTAACAGAGTACTCCCAAGTTATTTTTTTTTTTTTTTTTTGTCATGGTATGAATTTAAAATTATTTGCATTGTCTCCATAGAAGAGGTGCCAAGTTTGAAAACAAATTAAATGACTTCTTAAGGTGAAAGGGTTAATTTTACAATGCTTATGAGTAGACATTTTTGTTGCTTCATTGTCTGTATATATACAGAAATTGTCTGCTGTGCCTGCTTTAGAGCAGTAGTTGCCATTTTTCAACACTTCATGAACCACTTAATGTATAACTTTATAATTAGCGTTTCACTAATAGGATTGACCTCTATGTGGTGGAGCACTATAGCTATATTTACGTCTTTATTTAATCTTCTATGCCCTGAAAATAAGCAGTAAAATCCTAAAAGAGCCCACACCCTTGGCGACAAACCAAAAAAGGCACCAAGCCAGAACAAGATGGTGCCAAGCGAAAGCGACAATGGGGGCAAGGAAATATAACGGGATAAGGTGGATGCATAATGAAAATATGTGTAAGCAATACAGAAATTAAACCTTTGAGATAAAAAATATAAAAACAGCACTTACTTTCTTACTGCTGATCTTTTCCGAGTGGAGGGGACAGCGTAACAACAGATTTTAAAAAAGTCTTAAAGGTCTCATCACTAAGCGAATGATCGTGTGAACGCCGCCATATTTATTCTGCGATGTAATTGTCGAACATACATTCGGCGTGGCTGGCACGATTTTGAAGAAAGTGTTTTATTGCCGACCATGTTACATCATGCTGATCATTACATTTAGGACATTCATAACTCGAAGCAATCAATCCTTCCTTCATACACCATTCAATCAATTCTTTCTTACCTTTCGCATTCAACAAAGTAAAAAATTCTAAATTAGATTCCCTCACACACGCAACCAGCCCGGAGACCAACAACAAAATGAAATTCGAAATACGCGCCCACAAAATACGAAAATGCAACAAATAGTTAGGGTTGTCGTATGTAGTGTTTAAAAGTAGGGTTATCAAGATGGCGCAATTATCGCCAAGCAAAGTAATTCGCGTCAAGGGTGTGGGCTCTTCTAGGAGTGAACCAAATAAGCTTCATGAAAAGCAACAATTAACAAACTGAAGTGTTTTGCCTACAATTTTCCAAAAAATGGTTGAGGTTACCAAAAATCGCTAACCTCAGGAATTATGTTTTTTTGTTTAGTTATTTCAGTAACTAAAAGCTTTTAGTAAAGAATAATTCGTGTTCCGTAATATGTTGTTTTGTTGTTCATCTTTTTTTTAAACCGAATCTTCATAAAAGTATAAATAATTTCCCAATTTTTCTGCATACCATCCAAAATTTTTCACTCATCACCAATTGGTGACTGCTGCTCTGTAACACACATCAGTAATTATGTATTAGCATCACTGTAACAAAATTGGTGCCATATGTATATATTACCTTAATATCTAACAATAAAGATTCTAGCTTTTTTTTATGAAAAAAGAAATGGAGGGAAAATGTTGTGATTTGCATGGCGGTAATTTGGCTGTGGTGATGCTAATATTTAAGTACATCGATAACAAATAATTGTCTATGTGAAAAGCTGTCTGTGTCTAGATATAAGCCACTCTGTTTTAAAGATAGGCCCTTAACTTTGTTAAAAACAATTGCTAATACTAATCGAATTGTGAATTGCAAAAACACTCCCATCATTATCAACACTTTGTCGTAGTTTTCTGCTGCAAAATCCGTGTTTATATTGGAATTTTCCTGGCGTATTCGATTAAAAATACCTTCAGCCTATCATTGCGTTGAATTTCAGCTGTGTCAATTGATGCATGTTTAAAGTTAAATATTTCATTAGCATTTTTATTTTTTCCTTTTCTTTTTTTTTGTTCCTGATTTTTCTTTTTTTTTCATGTTTTGAAATTTTATATGTTTTTGTGTTAATTTTCTTTTCTTTTTAAGTGTAGTTTTAAGTTTTTAAGAAATTTTATATGCTTTGTTTGAATTTTTTTTCTTTTTAAGTGCAGTCAATTGGCTTCACTAGATAAAAATAATGCCTTGCGGGAAATCAAACTTAGGTTGTCATACTTACAAGGCAAAAGTACTACAATGAGTGTAATTGCACATCAAACTGAGAAAGAATGGATATCAGCAAACGAGAAAAGCAGACAAAGAATGTCACAAACACAGGCTGAGGGCACAGCAAAGCAACATGCAGCCAGACTTGAGGAAGCTCATTTGCGAGCACATCATTCGTGTTTTACAACATCAGAAAGATGTTAACTAAAAACAGCACATCTGCGTCAAACATGACTTTGTGGTGAGCAATCACACAATAACAGTCAACTTGCATTCCGGTACATCCCAGTGGAAGATTCTAGGTTCAGGCAGCATGTTCTCATTTACACAAAGATGGAAGTGTATCCTTATTGCAATGTTCTGGAATTTAAGGGAGAAACCAAAGGAATGTTTTGTACCACTGAAAAACTTAAACTGCCTCAACTCAGAGAACTGAGCCATTACAAATTTTGCTTGCTAGATATACTGCGGAATTAAAATATTTCCTATATAACATCAGGAAATACAATTCATGTTTCCAAGTGACATTGTTTGAATAAATGCATTTGTGAACACACCTCTGATTTAATAAAAATATCCATAAGCATTGTAAAATTAACCCAATTCCCTCAATGAATCCAGAGTGGAGCCATTTAAAATTTATCTTCAAACTTGAGGTCGCCACTTTAAAGACAATGTAAATAAATTTAGGTTCATAATATGACATAAGGACAAAAATAAGCTGTAATAACTTCAAGCATTTGGTTAGCAAATTATAAATATCAGTTTAGGAAAGTTTTTCGTATTTATATTTATACTTTTTTTTTATAAAAGATCATACGTGCAATGCAAATTATTTAACATACTGAAAATATGTCCTTTCTGTTAAACAAGACTGAGCCACAGCAACGCGTGGCAGGGTACAGCTAGTATATATATAAAAGAAATTACTTTAGAGACAAAGTTAATTATATTGAGAAATTAAAGTTCTTAAGGCTTTAAGAAATTAAAGGCTTTGAGTATTTATTTACTGTCGGTGACTGATGTCCTAAGTTTGAAACCTCAATCGAGGGACGAGGACGACACCTGAGCCAGCATCCCCTCTCTGAACTACCGTACCATACCAACAGGAGGATTTGTAGCCTCGACAATTTACAACGTGCATCAATATTCTTACTTATTTTATCGAAAACCGTAATTTTTCTTCGATTTGTAACAATTTAGCTGATTGTGATTAAATTCATTTACTTCGGTATTTTTTGGCATTAGGACGAAATCCATTATTTCATGTCTTAGAATAATGTTTCGCATACTTCCGGCATTTGCCCCCAATCAATTTTCATCCCCCCCTTTACAATTCTAATGTATTGAATGCAATAATAATGTACTTTAACGTAAAGCTACAATATGACCTTAATTGTATACCGTGCAAATTATCGAGATAAGTATTATATTTTGTATATGTTACCTAAAACCCTCCAAGCGGTTAGCACGGCTTTTTTTCGCCCTACTAGAGAGGCTTCAAAAATGGACCACACGGAATTTTCCGTAAGGCCGGGGACTCGCCAAAAATGCACCAAACGTACTTTTACCTCCTCAAGTAACGTTCGAAAGCGGTAAAGCCGTGTTTTTCCGAATTCTCCCCCCCTTAAAGGTTTAACATCTTGAAAGATAATTAGAGAAGGTCGGGGAGACACAATGGACACTGAGGGGAAGTTTTATAGCTCGTGGGGAGCCCGGTTCTCCCCCTGCAGCAATCGTAAAAAACTGCGAAGAATTTCTTTAAACCCAACAGCGTACGGAAATAATTGCAAGTAAACGAATTGAGGAAAGGAGGGGATAGCTGATAAAATCTCATTTTTTTTTCTTTACCTTAAAATTCTCAAATGGAATTAAGTTTTTATAATGTATGTCTAATTTTTAAAAAAATATCTATAGTATTTAAATTCAAAGTATATATTAAAACATTGGGGATAATTTACTGTTTCATTTTTCTTATTTTAATTGATACTTTCAGGGATTTTTTTAAAGGATTATTTCGCGCGTTATGTGTCAAAAATAAAGGGTTCAAAATTTAAAATCTTTTAAAATTTTGGACTCTTCTAAACGTGAATAGTTTTTAAGCTTCTGTATTACATTATTTGCAAAAAAATTTACGCATTGCTAAAAAAACCCATTTTAAATCTTTTAGTTTTTCATAATTTTAAAGCCAGGTATTCAGGGCATCTTACATAGAATCCTTAGTTTTGTATAGTTCAGATAATGAATTATATGTGAATTTTAAATGTCTGAACATTAATTTCATTCAAAGCGAACGTTAACTACAAGCTTATATATTTTTAAACTCGAATCTTCAAATAAAGAGTAATCAAAAGCATCTGGACAAATTTACATTTAACGTTTACTCATATAAATAAATATAAAGATCCTTTTTAAATTCAAGTTAAAAAAATATCTATTTATTCAAAATCCCTCATCATTTATGTTCCATTAGTGGTTGACTGAAGAAAAGGTTATTAAAATTTGGACATTTTTATAATCTTAACCATGCGAAACTATGAATTTTAAATTAGCTGCACTGAAATTCTGCATTCGAATTTCGAAAAAGATATTATGCGAGTCTCACATACTCAGTTGAAATATATATATTTACCATAAATACTAATAATTCTTTGGATATTTAATTATATATTTAGATTAAATTTTTAATATATATATTCCACTTCTAATATTTTTTCATGTATTCCTTAAATTTCATATAATTTAATTGAGTGAATATTAACGTCGCACTCTCTCTTCTCTACTCAACTACTCGAGGGCTTTTGGCGACGGACCTGTGGCCGGGGTAGCCAAGTGGTCAAGGTATCGGATCATGGTTGGCATTTCACGAGTTCGAGCCCAGTGCCACAAAAGATTCGGCGTGTAGGGGGCGATGCACGTTAAATCTGTAGAGAGCTCAAACATCCTCCGTTGGGGAAGTGTGCTAGTTAGGAGAGGGGGGCCAGCTCAGGTGTCGCCCTCGTCACTTGACCATGCTTCAAAATTACGAGGTCCATCACCAAAAGCCCTCGTGTAGCTGAACAGCGCGACGTTAATATTCACTCACTTGGCGACGGACCTCGTAATTTTAAACCATGGTCAAGTGACGAGGACCACGCTTGAGCATCGCTCCCCTACATGGCGGATCTTCAGGGGTAGTGGGGTCGAACTTATGATACGCCAGCTACGAGTCCGTTGCCTTGACCATTAGTCTACCGCGGCCTCACAATTTGGTTGAAAACTGATGTTATGAGTAAAAATATACTGAAGCATTTGATGAACTTGTAATTGATTTTTACTTAGAAGATAGATGTGTGAGATGCTAAAACGACAATATGTAAAAGTTATGAGAATATCGATGACAGTTTTTGAAACATTCAGTTTAAATTTCAGTTCGAAATGTATTCGTTTTTTTCGCATTTAATATTAAATAGTCACCATAACAAATTAATAGTTTAACGCATTCATAGGTTATAAAAAATAAAGGTATAAATGACATTGTTGGGAATAATAAGTTTTGATAGTTTTGAATTCAGTCTTCTTTGAGGGAGTGTAGACTATTAAAAGGTTAATGTAGAAGTTAGAAAACTAACATTTAAAATATATGGAAAACAATATCTGCAATTCCATGATCTTGACGAGCAGAAGACGGCATTTTTACTTAGTAAAGCAGAGTAAGCATAAGGTAGGAGCTTGTGGAGTAAGCAACCAGGCCTCTGTAGTTTGGGCAGGTAATGAACTCCCAATTGTTGTTTTCAGTAAGGAATATAAAAGTAACAAATACAAAAATAAGTCATGTAAACTTTATATATTTTAATAACAATGAATTGTGAAATTAATTTCCAATTCATTTTTGCGAGTTGGCAGTAACTACGGTACTATCAACCATACTTCTTATATATATATTATATTTCAAGACAGAGCAATTTTATATTTCGTTCTCGTAAACTTTACTCCTTTTAAAACATGTACTGCCAAAATACTCTCCTTTTGTATATTTAGAAAATTTTAAAAATATAATTGTTATCTTACACAACATTTTAAATCAGGGGCGGCAACCGTGTAGCTGAGACGTGCCAAACCAATCTATCAGTATCATTCAGCGTGCCACACAGTAGGAAATTTTTGAAATCCCTCGATTCATACGATAATATTTGCAGATTTAAAGAATAGAGGTGAATAATTTAGATTTACAGTTTTATTTTATATTAGTTATGGATCAGTTAAATACCTTTATTAACATAAAAATAAACAATATAAAATGTTTTTATTTCTTCAACAAAGATAAAAAAAAATAAAAATGTATGTTTCCAACATATTTATTTAAATAAGAAATAGACAAAGTGAACTGTAAATGTTTCCCTTAATTACAGTTAAATAAAAATTGTAATGCGAATTAACTCTTTCACCACTCTTCTTTCATATCGCAAAACCAGTGGTATAATGCGTGACACGATTCTGAGCATTCAGTTGTTAAACAATTTCTTTGCGGAGTCGAAATATTTTTCATATTAGGAAAGATTTTTTTACTTTGATATGCCGAACCAAAAGTGGAAAGCCAGAGTAGATGCAGTTTTCTTTTTTCAACGATTAAATACCCTAGCAATAACATTCAATTATTTACAAAATAGCTGTAAATTTATCCTTAGAATTATCTTTCAGGTCATTTCGTAGTTCCATAAATGCCCATAACTCAGAAGATGTTTGTCAAATAAGGTCTATTATCAACTTCCATCCACTCAAGAATTGACACATTTGTAGAGCAGTGCTGAGTGCCACCAAGAATTGTACCACGTGTCACAGGTCCATAGAGTGCCGACACTTGTTTTAAATGTTCTTATTAACTAATCCTCTTCTGTTCAAACACAAAAAACAAAGAAAAAATCATCGCGAAAATGTGTGGCATGCAACCTTAAGATAAATGATAATGGAAAATGCATTCGAAGAGAAACTCGTTTTCAATGTAAGGACTGTAATGTTGGATTGAGTGCAGTGCCGTGTTTCGAAGTATATCACACTATGACATTTCTGTAAACGACATGTATGTGTCTTTCTTATACTTCTTTGATATTTTTTGCTATTTATACCTTTTAAAATTATTTTTTATAAAAGTTTATTTGTAATTGATTGTAAATTGAATAAAACCTTTTCTTACAATTATATGTATTTGAGGATGAAATCTGATTTACTTTATTCATGAAATTTTTAGTAAATTTCATTTTCTTAGCCAACTTATTTGTTTTAAAACATGCATATTTGTGTATTATACAATGAAATTTCTACCTATCTAAAATTATATGTCTGGCTTTTTTCTCCATTAAAATCTTTTAGGATTTTACAAAATTATCTTGCTATTATTTATTATGTACTTAATAAGGAAAAATATATCTAAATATAAATAATTTCTGGCCTAATAAACATGTAATTGTTTTTAGCAACAGTTTGGAAAATGCATTGAAATTAGTAGCGGGACAAGATTTTTACATATTATGAATGTGTTTTTGATTGCCACTATGTTATATATTTATATTTCATTCTTTTTACAGTATGAGTAGAAGTCGTATATAGTTTTGTCACAGTAAAATTAATTTTTGTTTTATATTCAGATTATACTATTATATTGATTCTGAAAATAATAGGTTAGTTTGACAAACCATTATTTCACAATTTTAAAGCATCGAACATTTTTGAAATTTTTAAAACTTTTATAAAATGCTAAATTATTAAAAATATTTAATTATTGTAAGTGATGTATATTTCTTAGATTATTGGAAACAAAAAGTATAAAATTTAAAATATATCTCCTTGTTGAATTTTAATAATTATTTTTATGGTTGAACCTGGAAAAAACACATTTTTTAAAAAATATTAATGTTAAGATATTTTTAAAAAATAACTAGAGCTCTCAGACCTAAATCCATATGAACTGTTATAGAACATATGTAAGGGAACATTTACAAGATATTTCAAGACTATCTTGAACAGAAAAAATGCCTTAGGGATTAGAAAACACTCTCATCTTCAAAATTAAAAATCTGAGAAAAACACATTTAAAATTTGTAAAGGCATCAAAAAAAAATTCCAATGCCTGTAAAGCTTTAATTCTTTAATATGTTACTATCCAACTTATGTTCTACATCAAAATTCTACTTGAAATAAATATGACTGAAAATATCTTTTTTAATTCAAAATATTCTTCGATATAATATTGAGATAACAATTGTTAATTTGATCAATTATTCAGTTTTATCTGAACCTTATATATTCACAAAAGTTTTAAATGCAAAATATTTATACAGAAAATAGTAGTGGTATCAACGTAATCCAGAAATCCCCAAGTTTGTAAATAATATCTATTTTTTTTCTCGGTTCCCCATCGTGGCAGTTAAGCAAGTTTAAGTTTTTGTTGCATGACTTTAAAATACTGTAAAGTAGAACTACAATATATTTATTATAATGCAGTTTGGTACATCAGTGAAATATTTAGCTCATTCTGCGACATTTGTATTCTGTAGCCTAATTGTAATATCGCCTGAAAGCTAGATTTTAGATTTACCATTTTCAATCATATTCCATCCCTTTCAAGTATTATTTCTCACAATAACCTGCATACATTTTGGTCATGGCATTTTTCAAAAGGAAAAAAAATAATGAAAACAAAGTAAAGATATTTTAAATTATATAAACTATGTGTCAAAAAATATATTGGTCTTTAAATCAATCTTAATTAAGTAAATATGAGAGAACTCAAAAACTTAAAAACATGAGCAAACAGAAATGATTTTAGAAATTAAAATTGCAGTTAATAGCCATTTCACACGAAATAATAGATTGTGTTAAAAAATATTTTTGAATTAATTCAACCTAGGAATGCAAAAATGCTTTAAAATGAAACCGAAACTAAAATCAAAATTTTTTAAAACCTTATTGGTTTTCAGATCAGAAATTTTGGAGCAAGTTTTCCAAATATATGATCCTTAAAAAAATGCACACCCTTCCCCAATTTTTTTTTTATATTTAAGCTATTGTTATGCCTCTAGAAAAATTCTCTAAACTTACGAGAAAATTATTTAAAAACCAAAATTTATGATCCGTTTTTTCCACAGGCGTAAATTTTTTTATAAAACTACAAAAATTTTTTAATATAATAGTATTTCAGAAGCAAAAGGTAGGGATTTTTTGCAATATAGAACGAGTTATGATAATGATTATGAATTATTACTGTGTTAATACTTAAAAATAAAATTACAATTTGTAGGGTTCTAGTACTAGAATTAAGGATACATTTCTAAATGTTCAAATTTTGCTTATAAAATTTATTATATTATTAATTATCAGCTAATTTTATTTACGTAAATTGTTTTAAGTGTACTGTTTTAAAAGACAAAATTAATTGGTAATACATCTTTGCAATAACTGAATAGAAAGATATAGTTACCATTTATAGATATGTGCGAATATGCATTTAAAGGATGAAATACTAAAGGAACGGAAATATTAAAAATTAAGTTTGAATAGAAAATGGTTAGAAACACTTTCGCCAGCACACTTTGAGAAAAATATATTTACTTATTGATTGAATGCAGCAGCGTAAACAGGAACTTTTCAAGGAGGGGGTCCAGGGTCAAAAGTCCACTATTCTCCTATAATCCAATTCGCCACATAACATATTCTTTTGATTTTCGGGAACAAAAAACATTAAAAAATTAATTATTGAATGAATAATTAGCATTAATAAAATTAATTATTAACAACAGTTACTTACTGTACAAACTATGCATATATATATATATATATATATGGGATTATAATCAATCGAAAAAAATCAATTGCTTTGGGGGGTCTGTACCCAAGGGTCCCTTCCCTTGTGTGCGCCACTGATTGACTGTGTATTATGTGTGCAAATGCTGACGTAGTGAGGGTATTTTCTCTCAGTGCAAGTTATGTTGATTTATAGTGAAAAAAATCATTCAACAGAAAAATATAAAGATAAGGATTAAAATTTGCATAAATTTAAAGTATTGAAATACTGTTTATGTTATTGCTAATTAAAAATATAATAAATTGTGTGTGCAGAAAGCCCAGTTTTATTTTACAAATTTATTCATCATATATAATGCTACTACATTTCTTATAATTTTGTTATATAAAAAAATAATCACTTTTACTTTTTATCTTATAATTTAAAAAAAAATAACAGAAAAATATTCCTGAGTTTTCTTCGTCTGATATTCAACAATGATTACAGCGAGCTTCTGTCTGGTTAAAATTGTAACACCCCGAAATAAAAATGTTCTTTTTAAAAAATTTTTAAAGCTCTTAAAAATAACAGGAGAAAAAAATAAATTTCCTTTACTTATATATATATATATTAAAATATTTTTCAACTTTGAATGAGTCATTTCTTTAAAACTTTATTTTTTACCTTTTATTTGCTTGTTTGCAATAAATTGGGAGAAGTTTCTGTTAACCGTGAAGTGGATAAAATGTCCATCACACAATACTCGCCCTAGGCAATAGCTGTGAATGAGAAACCTCCCCTTTCCAACAACACAGATACCGAAAAAGCAATAAAATCGTCCCCTGCCAGTGGCGCACACAAGGGGGGCCTGGGGCCCCTGCCAAAGCCCCTGATTTTTTTCCCGATTGATTATAATTCTAAGTATATAGTACGTAAAATTTAATTAATTACTTGCTATTAATAATTAATTTTATTAATTAATGCTAATTATTTATTCAAAAACTAGTTTTTTACTGTGTTTTGTTACCGAAAATCGACAAAATCAAAAGGAGCATGATACAAGAATGGTTAACTTTCGACCCCGGCCCCCCCTTGAAAAATTCCTGTGTGCGCCACTGTCCTCTGCAAAACCATTTGATGACCTCACGCAGCTTTAAGGGGGGAAGGCATAAAACTGTGGTGCACTTTCGAAGAAGTTCGCAAAATTAAACAGAAACCGTTTCGCTACCACTGTGACGAATCTATACGGAACTTTATCACTAACCTTCTGAACCGACCTTTTTAGGGAAATTTAATTCCCTACCTATTTCCAATCAACTCCAAAAAGCGAACAGGATTCCTTGTTATGCAGATTAGATTCAGTATTTAAGTCAAACGAAATAGTAAAGTTAGAGGAGTAGGAGATAGATATTGAAACATAAAGTTATAGTGAATTTGAATTGAAGTTTTATTGTTGGAGATAATTTAATCTTATGAAGAATTGAGATTCCGAGTGGTAAATATAGATTTATATTTAAAGTCTCATTAAAGTTTTAAGAGTGAGATTAAAGTTAAATGTTCAATAAGAACATTATTAAATATAATTCTGGGATCTCTTATCGTGGTAATTTCTGCGTGATCGTTATTTAATAAATTAATTAATTGGATCATTAATTAATTAAGTTAATTTAAAAGATATTACCTTTAAAACCTCATAATATTAGAAGTAATTGTTAATAAGTCTTTGATTCTATTTGAGAAAGATAACCAAATAAAGAAAGTTATTTATAAAAATGGCTACTGGTTCTTCCTTGACTCATAATTATTCTCGTTCTCAAAGTGAGGTCCTAAGGGACCTTCACACCACTAGCTTTGAAAAAGTAGACCGCTTTCCAAGTGAGTTTCAATTAGCGGGTCATCCACTTAGAGGGTTAATGGATATTTTAAATAAATTACTTTCAAATAATAATTTTTTTAAAAAAATCTTTTATTTTCAGCTTTTTAATATGCTTACGTCCCCACCGCCTCACAGTTTGAGAACCACTGCCTTAAAACGATTCGATTCAGTCTTGTTGCAGTGCCGTGTTTGGAAAACACATTGGTGCAGTTTACCACCAAAAAAAAAAAAAAAAAAATCACCTGGAGCTTCTAGGACTTTAACCATAAAAAAAATGTTCGATAAAGAGAGAGCTAATTTATAAAGAACAAAGTTAAAACTTTTAATATAAAGATCATAAAAAATGAAACATATATCATGACACACAAAATTTTTTCTATTTTAAAAATAAAGCGATGTGATTTGAGAACAATAACGAGAAAGATCGAAACTTAGCATTTGAATTTAAATCTTAAGAATTACTTTAAAATAAAAGATTTACATCAACATTAAAGCTTAAGGAGTTAAATAAATTCCATAGAAAATCTTTTAATAAAGATCCGAGGTGCTAGTTTGATATCGGGGGTAATAGCGCCTTGTTGTTTATGTTCACCAAGATGGGTGATAACATTACAATATGGTTACCTTAATATTTTTATCATCTGTGGATGTGGTTGCCATGGGGATAACGTATATTAGAAATAACTTTTATTCGTTTTCCCCCGCTGTAACCCTATTAATTTCAGACGCTTTTAATTGATTTCTGGAAAAATTTAACCATTTTCAATGCAATTTTTCTTTTGTTTGCGTCTTCTGTTTTATTTTGTGCTATTTTCGAATGTGGATATTTCTAAAATGAGAGTGAGTACTAGAATATTTTTTTTCTTAAAAAAATAAATGTTGTGCTTTTAATTATCGCTATAAATCGTTTATTTTACGTTTTAAAAATGTTTTTTTTACGTTCTTTGTTCGATGAAATTCGTTGAAGGAACTTGTAGTGCAAGTTTCATATTGCAAGCTTTCACTACTGTGTGTTTGATATTCTTAATTAATTTTAACATATGTAATTATTTTATTCATAATGTAATACAAAAATTCAATTCTTACAATGTGTAATAATCATGTAATATTCGTTATTTATAATTGTTTCTTTTAACATTTATTTATAAATATTACATATTTTGTTATTTATTTATAATTAATATTGTTATTTATTTATACTTATTATTGTTATTTATTTATAATTATTATGTTACTTATTTATAACTATTTTTGTTGCTTATTTATAGCTATTCTTATGTTATTTATTTATAATTATGTAATACGAGTAATCTTATACATTATTTTTATTCTTTTACAATTCGACGATTATTCTTTTTTATAACTTCTATTAAATTATATTATTATTATTTCTAACTGTTATTAAATCGTACTATGTGAATATTATGTATAATTACGATAGAATAATATAAGATTACTAGAGGACCCGACAGACGTTAAATTCAAAATAAAAGATTTTTGAATATTCGATACTGCGATCGTAACGCAGTCTGCCGGATCCAATGTAAAACATTCCAAGATCAACAATTTATAAATAAAAAATCAATTAAATAAACATTTCTAAACCGAATTATAAATCTAAACCCTTCTCTAGTCCACTGGAATAGACAAAGACTTTCATCAAAATCGGTCCAGCCGTTTAGGAGGAGTTCAGTTTCATACATACGCACAGAAGAATTACATATATAGAGATTATTTGAAAAGATATTAATTAAAAACGCCAAAAAGCGCGAATCACGTCTGCATTTTCGTTACAATAAAGACCAAGTTTGGCCAGTTTGGCTGAAAATCAATTTTCGACGCCAACTTACGTCTTTTTCAATTCCTACTATTAGCTTACGATCTTTATACATATTTTATTTGTTTGTTTGTTTATTTATTTATCTTGGGTGGAATTTTCAATCGTTAATAAAATACATTTTAAAGCGCTCAATCGACATGATTATTTTGGTTGACAATACAATAATTTAATTATAATTGATAAAAATTAATTGATTAAAACTAATTATTTTAAAAATTAAAAATACAGCCACGTTGGCGACTTAGCGACCCTTTTGGCAACTTATGTCAAAATTTGAAAATGTTTTTTCTCACGTGTTAAAGCATTCAGTTGAAAGGAAATTTTATACACACGATTGTTTTGGATGATAATACGATACTTTAATGATAATTAATAAAAATTAATTACCACTTAATGTTGTGATTCTGTCCTATGAAAATGCATATTTATATTAATTGCAACTATTTAATAAAAAGTAGCTAAAATAAATTTTTTCTTGGTTGATCTAAGTAGGAATTGATTTTTAAAAATTTTTTATATTACTTGTTTATAACAATAGCGTTGTTACAACAATGCAGGTGAATGTTGAGTTGTATTTTTTGAATGTTTTTAATTAATATCTTTTTAACTAATTGCGATATCGGATCGAATTGTGAATCTAAAACATTCTCGAATTTACTTGAACTTACACAAAAAATTTCATCGAAATCGGTCCAGCCGTTTAGGAGGAGTTTAGTGACAAACACACGCACAGAAGATTTTTATATCTAAAGATATGCTGCTTATAATCAGTGGCGTAACGTACACCCCCGCATTGCGGGGGGCAGGGCTCTAGAGCAGTGGTGCGCAAACTTTTTTCGACTGCGACCCCTTTTGTAGAGAGAAAATTTTTGGCGACCCCTAGAGATAAATGTTCACAAATACGATGTAAATAGGCGCATTTCTTTCGTTTTATCGAATAAAAAAGCATAATTTCTGACACACATTAATATTATTTATAATTTAAAGAAAATATTTTTTGTATAACATAAAAATCAGTAAATTGCCTTTCAATGAGATGTATGTGGCTGCAAGTTTCTGATTATCTCATCGATGTTCGGATGTATGTTGCTAATTGCAATTCGCATTTCATCTTCAGGGTTCAAACGAGAGGGGTATTTAGTTTTTTATTGAAACTAGTTTCCTAAATCCAGTTTCACATAAATACGTTGATGCAAATTCTATTAGTAATCTGATGGCATTCTTGCATAGAACGAGATATTACTTTTTTACGGATAGCCAAAATTTTTGGCAAGGCTGAGTCTTAAATTGATTTCGAAGAGTTTAATCACTAATCAAATCTATCAATTGTTCTTCCTCATTAATTTGAAGAGTTGAACTGCATATGTCGTAGGAAAATGTGGATCATGAATCTAACGAAGTTCGTTTTCAGGAAAATCCTCAAAACTTCTGGAAAATTTTTTTAATTTTTCAATAAGATTGGAAATGATGTTTTTAAATGTAAATATATCTATATTATTGCCCTTGATAAAATCGTTAAAGCAAGGGAACATGTCGGTGCTGTTTTTATTCAGTTCAGTTTAAAAGCTTGAATTGTACTGGCTGAAGTTATGATAGTTGAATTCTCACCCTGCAAGCTCTAATTTAAGTCATTAAGTTTTTCGAAAATATCAACTAAATAGCTTAGCTTTCCTAGCCAAACTTCATTGATATAATAACTTGCCAATCTATGTTTCTTTTTGCTGAAAAACATGTACACTTCATTTCTCAAATCAAATATCCGTCGTAGTATTTTCCCACGTGACAGCCATCTGACTTCAGTGTGTAACAGTAATCTCTCATACGTTGAACCCATCTCATTGCAAAGTATTGAAAAGAGACGACTGTTGCATTTAACGTAGTTAAGTGAATTAACAGCGCCTTGTAATATGTTGTGCAACTCTTCATCCATATATTTTGTAACAAGACCTTGCCGATGAATCATACAGTGGTTAAATACCATATGAGGCGTCACTTTCTGGATTAAGCATCTGAGCTCTTCGTTTGAACCTGTTAATGCTGCAGCACCATCAGTACACACCGCAACATAGTTTGCTCAGGTAAGGGATTTTGCTTCAAAATATTCATTGATTACTTCGATGATTTTTCCTTCTAAACTTTTGCAACATAAAAACACGTTTCTGTTATATCTTCATTAAAAATAAATCAAACGTAAATAATTAGTAGTGACATTTAAGTAATATCGGTAGTCTCGTCCAGTTGCAAAGCAAATACAGATGAATTTTGTATGCGTTTTATGACTTCGATATTTCGTGATATTTCGGAAATCCGCCGAGACACGGTATCTCTCTTGATATATAATGGTATTGTTTTTAGTTCATTTCCATATTTATATATCGCCATGTATAATTGATGTCATCTTTGTAGCTGTAGGATGGATAAGGGATTCTCCAATTGTATGGGGTTTCATTGTTTTTCCTATTAGATAAGAAACTTCTAAAGAAGCTTGTAATGCTTTCTGAGGTATTGTTGTAAATTTCTTTAGATTTGCGCTTTGAATTTTCAGATTTTCAGCTTGTCTTTGAAAAAAAGCGGCGTGTTTATTTAGAAGTTCTTTATGTTTAGTTTCCAGATGCCTTTGTAATTTAGCTGGTTTCATGCTCTCATTTGCTAATTTTTCGTTGCAAATGACACATATCGGGCGTTCTTCATCATCAACAACACAAAATGTAAAACCATACTTAATAAATTCCTCATTGTATTTTCTTATTTTTTTAGATGGGGCATTTAGTTCAGAATTTTGAGACTCCACATCAGTATTTGTTCGTTTGCTAGCTGAAGATGTACTTGATGTACGTATTACCCATTTATCTATTATGAATATAGGGGTTAAATTGTTTTAACTAAAACAAATAATAAAAAAAATTATCATTTTTTTTTCGAGAAATTCAATAAAATTATCATAGATCTTTCTCTAATGATAGCACATGCCTGATAACAAAGATCAGCAAAGCCCGATAAAAATATAAAAAAATCATAATTACACAACGTCACATGATAAAACTCGAGGAGAAACTAAAACAATTGCAGGCCAACTGTTACATGGAAACGCGCAGTAAAACATTCAGCGATAATTTTTGTCGTTTGGTTGGCCTTGGCTTGGTACGCATGTCTACAAGATGACTCCCACAGCCTTTGATTACCACTCCATCGCGTACGGTGTGCATGCTCAGTGCGCACCATTCGACACAACCGCGAAGAGGGCGTCATCTACCGGAGTGAAAAACTTGCGTCTTCACACTTTACATACATTACGGTCAAAGAAAGAGCGAACAGCAGGAAATTGCAATTAAACAGTAAGCGACGGAGTTTCACTCGTTATATGTACACTCTATGGCATGCAGGCATAATGCATTTCATAAAACTTCTGGTGACCCCCACAGGGGTCGCGACCCCTAGTTTGCACACCTCTGCTCTAGAGGGCCCACAGCCTGACTATTGCCAAGTACCTACCCTTTGTAAAATACAACTTGGGGGGAGGCCCAAGTATTCTCCGTTACGGCACTACTTATAATACTATTATTAGTACATGTTTCTTTTTATTACAAAACATTGGGATTCATTACTTACTAATTGTGTGTGATCTAGGTTATTTTCAATCTTTTCCTATATCCTTTATTTGAAATACATTTCAATGTATTTCACAACATTTCTTTAAATTTATTGAGTATCATTAGATTACCGCTAGGCCGCCATATTGGATTCTATTCCAGCAACAAGAAGCATTGCTTAGCGCCATTACCCCTGATATCAAACTAGTTTCCTCTGATCTCATAATTTTTTTTTTTGTGTGTAAGTTCCATAAGTTTCAAACAAAATTAAATAGAAGCAGCTGAAACACGCGTCAATTTCCACAGGGCGGGGAAAAAATTGAAAGCCAGAAATTTCGCCTCACTGTGATTGGTCTCGTAGGACGCAGATCGCCCACAAGGAGGAGCTATGAGAGAGCTGCGAAGCACTACCACATCAGAAAAAAACGCTGAATACAGCTCACTTTGCTAACACAGAACACGGCGATTCGAAGAAAAGCGGAGAGAAATGATTTGCCCTGTCTGCATCGTATCGCCATCTACATTAAGAAACATGAACATAAAGAACATGCTTAAAGAAATTTGAACTTTAAGAAAAATTAGAATTTTTAACTGCATATGAAAAGAGAGGAATGGGAAATAAAGATATTAATTTTAATTGAATTACCACATCATATTATATCCAAAAAAAGTCAAAATGAATTTACAGAAATTAAAATTTTTCCCATATTTCCCCAAGAAAAATTTACGATATTAGCGCCCTCTGCCCCCTCGACTTGCTTAGTATTACAATTTTCTTGACACGGCGAATTACAGTTCAATGGAAACCGAAAAGTTATTCCTACACTTCAACTTTTGTTTATTATTGTGACATTCATAAGCACAGCAGGAATGTGAGACCGCTTTTGCAGATACTGAAAAATACCACCGTACGCAAAGATATTCCTCACTAATTTGTAACAACGGCACTCACGTGATCGTGAGGTCAGATGTTCGAGTTGAACTCCTTTTGCTTTTTTTGTTATCTTTACATACATACGATAAAGTTTCAGTTCGTAAGTGACATATGGTAATGAAACCGGGAACGCACTGTATTGTAAGAATTCTAAAATTAATTTCTGAATGAGAAGCAACATCACTTGGTAAGTACTGTATATATTTTAATTCTTTATTTATGCTTTTGCATCCAGTGTTCTAAATAATTTATTTGATTATATTTTTTTGCTCATTGTTAGCTTTTTTCTCTCTTGCCGTTAATTATCTTTAAATTTATGGGCAAGGAATATGTTATTATTGTATGTTGAGAGCTGTGTAATTTAATTACTGTTGATAATATATGTGTGCCGTTTTCATTAAATAATAATTTTTTTTATTTTCTTTTTGTAAATTTTTATAGATTTGTATTGATTAAGTTAATAAATTTTAACTCAATACTCATTCATTTTTATTATGTAGCAAAAAATACTGCGTAAAATAAGGTAGGAAGATTTTGAAATTTAAAATTTGGGACGCTATATGGTTTTTAAATTTTTTTTTTTTTACAAATAAATTATTTTTTTCTATTATTATTGTGGTAGAGGTGGTATGAAGATCGTCACAGTCGAACCCCTATTTAACTATTTTTTTCTTTTCCCCGATTAAAGTGGAGGAAACCCCCCGTCCCCTTTTAAACGAATAGTGTAAACGCCGAATCAACGCATTATTTCAGCAACCAAAAATTTTTTTGAATTAGTTTGGATCAGAAAAAAAATAGGACTTTTTTTCAAATGACATCCTTTTTGACCGAGAGAAAAAGATTTTTCAGCATCATTCATCAGCGAAGGCAGTAGCCTATTATTAACATTTAAAGGTGTAGATGGGTCTGAGTGTAAGCTACCGTGTTAATTTTGAAAAGGACAGGAAATTCCTTTATCTCATCTTACTCCATAACGCAGGGATATTTTGAGAGGTTTTACTATTTGCTCTTTTTTCTGAGAGAAGTGAGGCTTATTATATGTATGGTTTTGTCGAAAGTTTTGTTTTTGAAAATTTGTTTCGTATTTCAGATAGTCGAAACCAAATGCGCATCGATTTTTATTCAGAAATTTATAATGAAACTCCTGTGAAAATTGTTACATTTTCAAACTCTTTACATTATTTGTAAATTGTGAAAACATACCTCATGCAGCAGGATGCAGTATTTTCTTCCCTGTATAAAGTCGAAAAAGAATTCTTTGGAGTCCCGAATCAAAAAGTTTTCTAACATCTATTAGTCTATTTTTAAACACCTATTCGTTAATAGTATTTTTAATTGCTGAAGAAAAAGTGTGTAGTTTCTCACTGTGGATATTTTTTGTGTAGTTGCTTATGGAATTTCCAAAAGGCAAGTGAAAAAAAAAAGTTTTATTTTTTTTTCGACCCCGATATTACGAATAACCCCAATTTAACGAATAATTTGTTCAGTCCCAATGAATTTGTTAAATCGGGGTCCTATGGTGTTAATTATTGTACCATGATTAAAATATATTAAAAATGAAGTAATTTTACATCAATTTCAGAAGGCGAAAATATTCAGCATCTTTATTACACTCCGTTGTTCCTATTTTATTTCGGGCTGCGGTAGCCCAGTGGTCAAGGTATCGGATCATGGCAGGCATGTCATGAGTTCGAGCCCAGTACCACTAAAGACCCGCCGTGTAGGGCATCGATGCACGTTAAATCTGTTTAGAGCTGAAACGTCCTCCCGTTAGTGTGGTGTGGTAGTTAGGAGAGGAGGGGTGTCAGCTCAGGTGTCATCCACGTCACTTGACCAGGGTTCAAAATTACGTGGTCCATCGCCAAAAGCCCTCGTGTAGCTAAACAGAGTGCGACGTTAATATTCTCTCACTCCTATTTTATTTCTCCAAACTTTTCTACGTTGCTAAGGCAACTCATTGAATCCATCATCTGATCTTTTCATTGCCAGATATTACAGGGGATCAAAGAGTACTAACCTCAACTTAAAAATATAGGCATAAATTATTTCTCTGACAAAATACCACTAAATACATTACTCCCAACTAAGTACTCATTGAAAGAGGAGTAACATACCTTAGCTCATCTGCCTTCCCTCATCCATCAACACCTGTTACTAAGGTGACCAATCGTCTTCCTTTAGGGAGGACAGTCCTTTCGTAGGTCCCGTCCTTACTGGAAAAGTGTCCTCCTTTTCAATATTTTAAAACTAATCTGTTGATATCTGTATTCAGAGATTCCAGGACGAACTGTTATGCGTAATGTGCCGGAGCAGAATGAATTATGGGAGATACTAGTAAATTTTGTACATATATAATAAGGGGCATCTATTTTTCAAACGATTCGAAAGATTCATGGTGAACATATTCCAGCAACAGAAATTAGTCTTATTTTGAAAATTTTTGTCCTCTAAAAATTACGAAGTTTTCACTTTAATAAAATAAAAAGAAATTTGTCCAACCTCTAGAAGAATCAAATCCAGGCGTAACGGAAATTTTTATCAACGAAAGGCAGAATTTTTACGTAATAAGTTTCCAATATGTCGAAGAATGGTCTGAAACAAATATCACAGAAAATAACAGTTTTCAATGGTAACATTCTTCACATGTAAATAAGGGAGATAGAGAAATTTGTGTTGAGTTTTTATCGAAAGAAATGCCCGATATTAAAATCGATGACGATTGTCTGTTTGGAGAAATTACAAGACTAAATGTATATTTATCTTCTGATAAATTAGAACAATGGGAAAATCAGCATATTTAAACTAATAAAAGGTGGATGGAAATATTTGACCATTTCAAAAATGAACACATTCCATATCAAAATTTAGTTATTCTTGTTGAATTTACATTGTGCTGCCGTGGAACTGTGCAGCTGTCGAAAGAGTTTTTTCCTATTGGACAAGTGAGAAATCAAGATTGGATGCTGATACTTTTAACTGATGGTAAAGTTCAATATGAAGGAATATTTCTTGTTCCGAAATTTCCGATATATTAGAAAATGATATAGTGACACAATAGAAAAATACTTGTTTGAGTAAGTCAGGGATGTAAACAGACCGTAAAATCCGGTGTATAACGCGCACCCATACTTTAAAAAAAGCCGTCTTTTTTAATTTTTAGAAATATTCACCGTATAATGCGCACCCCCTTCTTTAAGAAGAAAGCTGAAATGTTAGTATAGAATGTCTTATGTTTATCCCAGGATTTTGAAAAAAAATCTAGTATACTTCTAGAACTATAACTCTTTCAGTTCATAAGGTGTGTCATTTCTTTTAAATAAACAGTATTTGGATATGTGTACAAGTAATTTTTTTAATGCTCATCTCTTTTGTTATTTTTAAAGCTATCGTTTTTATACCTGGCTTATAACGTGCAACCTTAAAAATTTCGATCGTATTTTTTCTGTTAAGAGAGAGAGAGAGCGCGCGTTATTTAAGATAAGTAGTATATTTTTTAAATTTAATTAATAAAATATTTCAAATGTTAGCATTGTCATTTTTTCTTAAATTTTTCGTCCTCCCTTTCATTATAAAAAAATTGGCTCTTACTACAGTCCCACTATATATGTAAATCAAAATAAATAATTTGTGTTTTTATTTTTAAAAGTGATATTTTATATTTTTCAAATAAGTGAGCGAAAATTCCGTGTACGTTTGAGGGAAGGAAAGAGATTAGAGCGAGAAATAGAGGAATAAGAAATACCCCCTCTACTGCAATTTTAAACCCTAGATGGGGAATCCCCAGTTTGTGCGGCCGGCATGGCGTCTTTTTAAGGTTCTTATCACCTCGAAATCCCGAGCGTAATGTTACTCAAATCTAGGCTACAGTATATAATTTCATGCATTATAATGCTTTTGAAAGAGCGAAAAAAATTGTTTCCCTAATTTTAGATTATTTTTCTGATTTATCCAAGTATGTTTTCAAGTATTTGTGTTAAACATCTAAATTATAATATAATAAATATAAATAAATTAAAGTTTTTTTAAAAAACTAAAAAACATGCTTTTATGGTTATTATCGAGCTGAAAAGTAAAAAGTAATTCTTATGTTAACATAAGAATGAAATGATTATAATGATCTACTATATTTTAACTTGGTAATTTAAATTATTAAGTTTTGTTTTATTGAAGTTTATCGAATGTTATATCAATAAATCCAGGAAAAGACCCAGCATGAATTCTAGAATAATTTGAATAACACCACACACGCACCAGCCTCTATTATCATTTTACATTAGTAAGTACGAGTATTATTTGGGTACGTCGTGAATATATTAGCGGGAATAGGATGAATAGGTTTTTAAAAATGACTGAATTGCATTTTTTTAATAATTAAATTGCAGTCGTACTCCGATTCAACGAATTCATCGGGACCGAGCCTTTTGTTCGTTCATTCGGGGTTATTCGTTACATTGGGGTCCAAACAAAATGCAAATTTTTTGCACGTACCTTTTGGAAATTCTATAATAAGCAATTGCTCAAAAAGTATCCATAGTATTAGTGAATTTTTACGCAGCAGTTACTCGGAAATTTTAAAATACTGACTCATAAATGTTTGAAATTTTTTTTGATTCCCGACTCGAATGAGTGAATATTAACGTCAGCTACTCTAGGGCTTTTGGCGACGGACCTCGTCCATGTTCAAGTGACGAGGACAACACCTGAGCTGGGACCACTTTCTCCTAACTTACTTTAAAATTACATAGAATAACCATTTTTAACTAATACTCTGACGATACTTAGCAGGAATATTTTTTTTAATCCACCCTTCCAAGATATATGGCAGCACGGTTTCTATGATAAGTATTTTAACGGGGAAGGTGAATAATTTTATAGCAGAAATTGCGTTTTCAGCGGATTGCGAAGATTGTCATTTTTGTTCCGAAAAAGCAGTTAATGTCAAACGGTAAGTGTCTTATTTTTTGTGTATGTTAATGAAGGTATTAGAAAACGATTTGACTCTTTATTTTAAGTGAACAGCGTGTATAAGTAATTTTGTATTTGAATATCTTCAATTAATTAATTAGCGCTAACTAATTAAATTTCCCAAAGTTGAGTAATTTGTTTATGTACTTTTCAATGTAGTGATTAAAAAAAAAAAAAAAAAAAAAAAAAAACTACTGTAAATCATAATGCGGTAGATAAAGGGTGTCGGCTTCCTCTGCACGGCGGGTCTTCAGCGGTACGCGGCTCGAACTTATGACAGGCCTGCCACGAGTTCTTTACCTTATTCACTACGCTCCCGTGGCTCTGATTCCTTACTCGGTAGAGTTCTTTTTCGGCATTTTGCAGAGAAGAAAATACTGCATCATTTACAACCTGCCGCATAAGAGAAAGGTAAGTTTCCAAACAATGTAAAACATTAGAAAATGTAGTTTTGATAGGAGTTTCATTATCTGTATTAGAATCCCTTTTCATTGGCTGCGACAAATCAACTTCAGTTGCACAGATATGCAGTCCGTTATCAAAATGTATCACAACGAGGTAAGAAACGAATTTCTTGGTTTCGAATACGGAGAACACCCTTGGGGGGAGGGGTCAGGGGCTTCCCACCTCTCTTCCCCTTACGCCAACCTCACGAGAGGACTTGCGACTCGACGTCTATTTAAAGTGCCCCACGAAGGCACTATACATTTACAGACATCCATGCCTTCTCCGGGATCCGAACCCAGGCCCTACGGCACTGCAATCAGTGTCACTAACCACTCTACTGGATGGGCAGTAAGTATGGGCATTATTCATTATAACAGTTCGCCATATTACGATGTGTGTCATTTAACTGTACATAGCAATAATATAGAATTTTTAAACGTTATTCAAAAGCATATATTCGACACGATTCAAGCTATCTGGAGAGGTTGATAAATTCAGTTAATAAAAAAAATGTTAGCTGTATTTTATTTTTAAGCATTTAGTCCGTGCGAAGGACGGATACTCTAGCTAAGGTAAATTAATATTTTTTCAGCGGCTTACTTTGTCCCACCACCATACAGTAAGCAAGTTCAAATTTCAAAGCATGTAATAACGTATAGAAATGCACAATTTGCTTATTTTTCTTAAACGAATCAGAAATCTTTATATAGGGTGATTTGCTACCAGACCGACGAACTTTCAGGGTGTGTAAAGGGTACAGAGACGACTCGGAATCTCAAACAGGAATGCAGGGTCGCAAATGTCGTAGCTGTGAGATACGGTTCAAAGAAGCAGAGAAAAGGAACAGAAAGAGTAACGCATTAATGGGACAGAAAACATTTTATTAAAATGTACTGAAACAGATGTTCGAAATTACAACCAGAAGTCGTCTGGCAGGCCTGAGAGTGACGCTGCATGGAATTCCTTACGTTTTGGAAGATTAATGACATGTCATGTATCCTCCTAACAGCTACAGATATTGGAGCAATGAGGCCTTCAACTGAAGGGATAGGCGTCTCTCTCTCTCACACACACACACAGTTAACTTATTGAAGAATCAGTATCGCGTAACCTTCTGTTTACTTTTGCAAAAGTCGTGTGATGGGGAACAGGCCTGTTCGGGTAACGTTCCTGGTACAACAACTGCGTGGCGTGCCCGTTACAACCATCAACATGTCGACCAGTTTCTCGTTTGAATACGAGTTTATTCTACTACCTGGAGAAACGAATTGCAAATGATGACTTCCAGCGTGATCGGTATTCACGAAACCTTTCTTTCAGCACTATCTACCGCAAGACTGCCCAGAGGAATCTTCCAGAACGTCAGGAATTCCATGTAGTGTCGCTGTCAGATTTTCCAGACGAATTTTGGTCGTAATTTAGAAAATCTGTTGTAGTGCAACCGTTTAATAAAATGTTTTCTGTCCTTTTCATGTTTTTGTCATTTTTATCTTCTTCTTTGCGTCATAGCTCGCAACTACGGCATTTGCGACCCTACACACAGTTGCGGAACCTCCGCAACCCCGGTATCGCGGTGAGTTTGCGATTCTATGGGACCCAAAACCTGACTTTGCAGGGGGGTAATATTGTCCGTTACAACACTGCATACACACCCTGCAAGTTTGTCTGTCTGGTAGCGAATCACCCTATATATTAAATTACAAAGTATAACATCAAAGAATCTGCACCATGTACGTAAGATTTTTTAAAAATATTTCGTGATTGATGATAGCAGAATGCTCAGGGTCACGAACTCGTGATCTGCGTCGTTTTTGCTCATTCCGAGAGCCATCAAGGACCATCATGTATATGGGCTAATCCAGATTAAATCTGATGCGACTCAAAGTCCTCACGTTGGCGTGATGTGAACGTTTGAACAATGAGACCGTTTGATTATGTTTCGAAACTTAAGAGGTACATCGGCAATAGTCCAAGTGTTGTGATAGTGATAGTGTTTGAAACGAATCGGAGTCTGTATTCATGTGGTGAGGAGCTGAATCAAGCATTTTTGTAAAACTCAATAACTTTTATTGAATCTGATATCTTAATCTTAGTGCAGTGGCTCTCTTATGCGGAAGCTACATTCTAAAAATGTAGAAGAAAGTGCCGAGGTGTGTTCTAGGGTAAAAATTAAAAAATGTTTTGGTCTATGCGAGGTTCTCAACAACTTCTCTCCATCCCTCGAGAAAAGGCCGTATCACACGTATACATATTTGGAGCAATTTTTCTTTCAAGCTACCCTTTCGAGCAATTTCTACCCAATTGTCATAACAACGGCTTCCTAGTGAGCTGAAAGAATCGCTCGAAATTCCAGGAAATTGGATTCTTTGTCTCCCTACGTCATAAACAAGATGGCAGTCTCGGCTTCGTCAAACGCATCAGAAATTGCATATTATATTTTAAATAGAATGACGGTCCATTTCTGCTATGGCCTTCAACAAAAGCGTGGGCGGAATAAAAGAAAAATATTGGATGCTCATTTTCAGAAGCAGAAAAATCGGCGAGTAATTTTTCAATTTAGATTGGACGTAGCTGACGTCAGCGCGTGTCGTTTTGTTTACGACAACGTTTCACCCTCACAGTTGCTCGAAAAACTTCCCGAAATGATTGTTCGGAAGAGATTTGAGTTGCTCGAGACTTACGGTTGACGGATTAAACTCATCCAATGACGTAGAACTTGCTCTACCAGGTCTTTGTAACACTGTATATTCATTATGATAATGATTCCACGGGCGGTTGATGATCGAATGATTGACACTTAAGGCTTTCCCGGAATGAATCCGTACGATTGCATGTTAGCTTGGTTTGCACTCAAATGGCATCAACGACTTATTTTAAAAGTTTGGAGCAAAGAAATGAAGATATGAGCTCCAAATAAACGTAGCATCCAATGCAACGAAAGAAATAGCAGCTGCTACAAGAAACCTGTTTTAATATCTGCGACACAACATAACCCTATGTGTGGTTATGCAAATATTTTACTGAGTAATTGCTTTCGTATTTTACTGCAATGCACATATACAAATCTTGTTGCTATAGCCTTTCTTCTTCTAGAGTTATGCTAATTTTATTGTTTGTTGCTTATTTTATGAGATAGAATGTGTAAGCTACCTTTTTACTAATATTTTTCATGGAAGTTTTTCTTTTTTGTTTTCAGACATGTCTACTAAGATGGAATATTTAAATTTTCGAATTGTGCACATTCCAACCGAAAAGTACCTCTCTGACGAGGAAGCAAAAACGAATGTTGAAGCATACTTAAATTGCTTGAAGCAGCGCATTGAGTCTTGTGGATTGCAAAATGTCGCTGTAAGCTGTTTGGAGATAAAGAAGAGCGAGGATGAAAATCATCCAGAAGTAGAAGAACTTGTTTTTCAAGTTCAAGCTAAATATATTGTGAGTGATCAAGACCGTGAAACAGCATTCTACTACCGAGACTTCTGTACGAAATGGAAAAACTGTTTTTCCTCTTCGCCATCGATGCTAGTATTGTACGAAAATAGTAGTTTCATCGATACGCGTCGAACTTGTGATTCCTGTATTGGGGATTCAGCAATTGTCTTTGGCGTACTGCCATTTAATGGCGAATTTCACGAGTATGCCACTTTATCCTCTCATTATTCTATGGAATTTTTTCACGATATTCGTAAAATAGTTATCAAGTATTCAAATAAGGAATTACGGCTTTCGTATGGTAATATAAAGAACATTTTCGTCAACATTGACACTTCCCCATGCGAAGTATTTTTGGATTTGTGCAATCCTCCATTGGTTTTTTGGATTGAAAAGAAAGGTGGGTTCAAATGCTATCACCGCACTATGGAAATAAATGACCATTCCTCCAAAAAAATTAGATTAACATCGAATTGTATTGAATCTGGCAATGGGGTTGACGTCGATACGTTTGGCAGATCGAATGTTTTGAAGATATCTTTCCAAAAACCTTCCGAAGCCGAGGAAGTAATTGGCCGAATTCATCTTCGGTGCAGCGAGAAGCCCATTCACTATGTAAATTTTATATCGGTAGTTAAGCCAAAACCAGTAGTTAGTGACTTGAATTTCTCACATTTCGGTAGCGCTTATTTGATGAGTGCAATGTTCAAGAGAAACTTTACGCTGGCGGCTCAGGCATCGAATATCGATGCTTGCCTTGGCGAAATTAGGAAGCTTTGCCAGGAAAGTGGGGATTGCTTGGAGAAAGCACTGGTTGTTGCCCTTACAGCACTTGACTGTGGGAAAATGGTTAATTACTGGCATGCCATTGAGAGGCAGTTTTATTATTATCTATCAAATAAAGATGAAATGAATTACCGCCACTATGTTGTTCCCGAAACATGTAGGCTAATTCGTCGTGTCACTGTGACCCCAACTCGTCAATTGCTGTGGCCTCCAGAAATAATGTTCGGAAATCGTGTCTTGAGAAATTTTGATTCCGAGTATGCTTTGCGGGTTTCTTTCCGAGATGAAGATTACTCACTGTTAAGTTTCGTTGCTACGTATGGTGATGAACAAGTATTTGATTATTCCATCCGGAAACCGATGGTTGAAGGGATTCAGATTGGAGACAGACTCTACGAATTCCTCGCATGGTCTAATTCTCAGATACGTGATCATGGAATTTGGATGTATGCCGAAGACCGAAATGGCAAAACGGTTCGGGATATTAGGAAGTGGATGGGAAACTTTTCACATATTCGCTCGGTCCCAAAGTATATGGCAAGAATGGGACAGTGCTTTTCGCAAACAGAAGATGCTGTGTCTGTACCTCTTGACCCAGATCATGTGAGAACGGAAAATGATGTAGAAGGTGGTTTCGATTGGGGCAATGGTGTACCTTATTGTTTCTCCGATGGTGTGGGTAAAATTTCTTCAACTCTGGCGAAAAAGGTAACTTGTTTTCAATATTTGCATAATTCTTCTTATTTAACTAATAAGATTACTTTTAGATTTTATAAAAAACAATTTATATTAATATTACACTTAGTATGGTAAGAAACTCATTACGACGATTTTTAGCTTTTCAAATAGTCACTCTGTAATTTTTAAAATGAATAATTTGGAATATTATTTTTTTGATATAAAAGTATTTGATGCAATAGTCTTTGTTTGAATCCCTTTTTAGTCACATTTTTTTTCCTGTAGAGGAGACTTAAAAAGTTTATTTGATATTTTGGTACTCTCTTATCAAATAGGTGAAGGTCGTAAAATGACGTGAAATGCAGCAAAATCATTCCAGCGCATTTTTAAATACAATAATTTTGATCACACATGTTCGAAAATAATAAAATTACTTATAATTTTTAATATTATTTTTTTCTTTTTCTTATAAGTGATTCAAGTTTGTTTCTATTTGTTGGGTACACAAGTAAAAACTCATAAAAGAATTCTCTCTCAGTAAGTGGACTGTAGTTTTTATTACTTGTTGCTCAGCTCGCTCGTTTTGACTCCTTACTCGATGGAGTCAGAGGTTACACAGAATAGTAAGACACTCTGAGCGCTAGAGGGCGCTCTACATTTACATACGTACACTGAACATGCCGCCCGGCCTTGCAATGTTTTTCAACATGCAAGATTTACACAGAACATAATCATAAAGGTAACACACAGAAATACAATACTTCAAAATACAAACAAAACAACATACAAATGAAGACAATGTATAAGCAATTGATAAATCACACAGAATTAAAAAAAAAAAATTACTATTCTACACACAGACATTACTATCTGAAGGGTTATATATGCTACTTCACACACACACTGTTTCAATTGGTAGAATGCACAGTTTCGAAATGGGTCTCTTAAATATACCTCTAGTGGTTTTGACTTCCACTACTCTTACTTTAGAATCCTTTCCTGGATAAATATTGTTGATTCTACCTAATGACCATTGACATGAAGGTAAATTATCCTCTTTTATTATAACCATATCTCCAATTTTAGCATTCTTTTTCTCGAAATGCCACTTATTTCTCTGCTGCAAACTATTTAGATAGTCTACACTCCATCTTTTCCAAATTAATTGAATTATTTTTGTAATTTTCTGCCAATTATCCAACCTATTTTCATTTAAATCAGTTAAATCAGGCTCAACAATTGATGTAATTGATCTACCTATCAAAAAATGAGAAGGAGTCAATACATTTAAATCATCTAAGTCAGAAGATAATGGGACAAGAGGACGAGAATTTAACATCCCCTCTATTTGGATAATCACGGTCAGAAACTCTTCATATGTTAATCTAATGTTACCTACTACTCTCTTTAAATAGAACTTAAAGGATTTAACGCCTGCCTCCCAGAGACCTCCAAAATTTGGGGCTCTAGGGGGGAGGAATTTCCAATCTATTCCTTCAGAGGCCATATAACTTGCAAGTGCCTCATCAGGTTTACACACCAAATTAAACATTTTTTTAAGTTCTATATTTGCACCCACAAAATTAGTTGCATTATCAGAATACAACTTAGCACATTTACCTCTTCTAAATATAAAACGCTTAAGTGTAGCAATAAATGCATTAGAGGTTAAATCAGTCACAATATCTAAGTGCACAGCTTTAGAAACAAAACATATAAATATACAAACATAGATTTTGTTATATACACCTTTTCTCTGCCCTTTATACTTAATGTAAAAGGGGCCACAGAAGTCCACACCTGACACATTGAATGGATAATTTTTGATAACTCTATCCTTTGGCAAGTCAGCCATTATTTGATCAGTGCAAGTAGGATTGGCCTTACAACAAATTACACAATTATGAACAACTTTTCTACAAATATTACGGCCATTCAATATCCAAAAATTTTGCCTGATCTGATATAACAAGGATTGTGGACCACTATGTAAAAACTTTTTTATGAAAATACTCAACTATTAAATAAGTCAATTTATGTTTCGAAGGCAAAAGAATTGGAAATTTCTGGTTATAATTAATATCACTATTTCTCAATCGACCTCCAACTCTCAAAATCCCTTCACTATCAATAAATGGATTGAGTGTTTTTACTCGACTGTTGGAAGGTACCATGGCAGAATTTTGAATACCATTCATCTCTACTTTAAACTCTTCCTTTTGTACTAATTTCAATAAAAGCTGTTCGGCCTTTTTTAATTCTCCTAAATCTAGAGGCCCAATTCTTTTGCTCTCTTTGCTCTTACAATTATAAACAAATCTACAAATAAAACTTAAGACACGATTAATTTTAAAATAGTCATTACTAAGGTTAAGTAAATTATTTACAAAAGAGTTAGTAGCAGAATCAAGAAAAAGTTAGAAGAGTCACTACAGTTTTTAAGTTCACCTGGATCCTTGATCACTGCAACAGGAATTTGTCGTTGTGGGTACTGGTTGCTCATCAGAAATTTAGGACCATTCCACCACAACTCACAGGTTTTAAGTTTTAGAGAATCCATTCCTCTGGAAACGAAGTCGGCAGGATTGTCCTCTGTTGCCACATAACGCCATTGCTCACTGGAAGTCATCTCCTGGATTGTAGCAATCCTGTTAGCCACAAAGGTTTTTAGTTGATATGACTCCTTCCTTATCCATGACAAAACTATCATGGAGTCACTCCAAAAAAAAAGTATTAGTCACATTTAATTTCAAAGCTTGCTTGACACGATGCACTAATTTTGCTAACAGCACAGCGGCACATAGCTCAAGTCTGGGAATCGTTGTTTGCTTGGTAGGCGCAACTCGGGATTTACTGGCAATAAGATGCACAAGCATCTTTCCATCTGAGGTTATGGATTTGCAGTAGACGACAGCTCCATATGCTGACTGGGACGCGTCGGAGAATCCATGCAGCTCGATCACTTCCGGTTGCTCTACCACAATGCATCGATTGATGTTGATGTCATTTACTACCTGAAGTGATTCGACAAATTGTCGCCATTCTCTATTGATTGTATCTGGAAGCAAATCTGTCCAATCAATCTTTAGCATCCATAATTTTTGAAGGAAGATTTTCGCCTTCGCCACCACAGGACCTAAAAGACCTAGAGGATCATATATCCTGGCGATGGTTGACAAAACATCCCGTTTGGTATTTAATTCGTGCAAGTCTATTTTTACTCTGAAGGAGAAGCAATCATGCTTGGGGTTCCAATAAACACCCAACACTTTTATCTCTGATGAATCTGAAAAATCATAATTTTCGGAAACCTCAATCAATTCCGTATTATTTCCGCACCACTTATGCAAAACCATACCTCCTTTAGCGAAGATATTGATCAGCTGATTTTTCAGTTCTTTTGCTTCTAATAAGGTCTCTGCACCGGTAAGTACATCATCAATGTACATGTCACTCATCACAACTGAAGACCCTAATGGAAAATTCCCTGCTTCATCTAGGGCTAATTGTTTTAGCGTACGTGTCGCTAAAAATGGTGCACTCGTTGTTCCATAGGTCACAGTTGACAACTCAAACGTTTTTATTGGTTCGTCCATGTTCTCTCTCCACAGAATGCGCTGAAGTTTACGCTGATCTGGATTAATCCAAATCATTCGATACATTTTTTGCACATCCGCAATGAATGCAAATATGTGCTTTCTAAAGCGAACCATTATTGAAAAAAGGTCATTTTGAGCAACTCCCCCATTGTATTGTAGAGAGTTTAAAGAATAACCGTTTGTAGTTGCACTGCACGACGCATTAAAAACTACTCTCAATTTACTTGTTTTTTTATCAGAGCGATAAACACCAAGATGTGGTATGAAATACATTCCACACTCCTCTCTCTCGTCTACCTCTTGCATATGGCCTAGCTCTTTATACTCTTTTAAAAATCTCTATATAATTTTAAATAGTTAGGCTCACGCTTTAATCTATTCCATAAAGAATTTAATTTTTTTTTTAAGGGCAATATCTTTTGACTGGCCTAAACAATTTGGATCCTTTTTAAATGGCATAGATACTATATATCTTCCCGTACTATCTCTAGTATGATTTTTTTTGAAAATGCTCCTCACAAATTATCGTTTCCTTATTTTTTATTGTCTCAGGTTCAACATTTTCGATTTCCCAAAATCTCCTCATTGTCTTTTCTAAATCGACATTATCTTTGATTAACCCACAGTGAGGTTTATTTTCACTAGAAACTGGAATACTCCCACTCGCAATATAGCCGAAGACTGTATTCTGAAAAATTAATTTTGTATTTAAAAGATTTGTTTGTCCTGGTAAAAGAATTTCATAAAAGATTTCTGCTCCTAACAATAAATCAATATTTCCCGGAATGTTGAAATTTTCATCCGCTAATTTCTCTCTACTGAAATTACCCAAACTAACGTTAAATGGTTGAGAAGGAATCATATCCGTAATTCGCGGCACTACAAAAAAGTCTGCATTAGTTTCATAACTATTTCCTCTATTTGCAATTGTTGCATTAACGCGCGATTTAATCGTTAACTCTGAATTATTTAATCCTGAAACTAAAATGTTTATTTTCTCTCTTTTTAAATTGAGTCTATTCATACACTGTTGCGAAATAAAATTGCTTGTTGAACCACCGTCCAACAGTGCTCTGACTTCCTGCATTTTCCCAAAGGAATCTCTAATGAAACAAATCGCGGTTGCAAGTAAAACGGATTTCGATTTTACGTAACTCGTTGCAGTAAACAGATCTCCTACACCCTGAGACTCTTTCGAAATCTCCCCTATGTAATTTATGGGTTTGAACACAGACGCCTTCGCTGAAAGTTGACTCATCGAGGATTCCTCTGTTTCCGGCTCTTTCTGCCCCCCCAATGAAGAAGGTTGAATGACCCTTTCACTCGTAAAATTTGGGTCTCCAGAGAAACACAAGGAAGAATGATGCTTTTTTGCAGCATTTACAAAGAACTTTAGATTTACAAAACTTGACTCTATGCAAATTTAAACAATTAAAACACAAGGAATTATTTTTAACAAGTTCTACCCGTTTATTTACTGATAATTGCTTATATTGAGGACATTTATTTAAAAATGACTATCAGATTGACACAAAACACATTTTTTTCCCTTGACATCTGAGAAAAATACTCTAGACATATTTTTAGAATTTTGATTTTTGCGACAATAATTAATATTCTCACTCAGTGGTTTTCCTCGCGATGAATAAAATAAATCAATTTCTTTTCCCAACGTTAAAGGATCAAACCATTTATTTGCTTGTCTGACACTAATATGCGATGCAGTTTCTTTATCTAAAGTACTAAATATTTTGTCTGAAACTATTAATTGTTTTAATACCTCGAAATTTGAAACATTTCTCAATTTTAAATAGTATTCCCAATTTGTTGTTAATCTACTAGCAAACTGGACATGGGATTCACAATTTTGCCGTGTTGCATTCTTAAAATTCTCTAAACACGATTGAGGAGTTGGCTCAAATTCTTGGAGTATTATGGACTTTATTTTATCATAATTTTTAAGATCCTCATCTTTCAGATATATATTGATATTTGCAGCTTTTTCTCCTAATAAATTTAACAAAATCTCAGGCTTAAATTTATCAGTAACACTTTGGCTGCAAATGCACGTTCTAATGATAAAAAAGAAACTCCATCCCTCAGGTTTGTCGGGAATTTTCACTGTAAGTGTGCGGATACTTTTAATTAAAGAATCCACAGAAAAGGAATCATTACAATTAACTTCAGTATTATTGTCTTTATCATTTGCTCGTATTCTCGCTATCTCTAAATCAAGCTTAGACTTTTCTCTTATTTTTTCTAGCTCTAATTGTTGACTTTCGTCATACTTTCTTTCTTCGATAATTAAATTTGCTAACTCATGCACTGAATCAGGATCGTTTTTGTATCTATCACAGTTTTTTATAAGATCCATGAAGTCTAAAACAGTTAGTTTATCACTCACACACAACTCTAATTCAGAAGCGATTCGCCTCAAGTCTTCTTTTTTTGCTCCTTTAAACATCGTTAAAGTTTAAAGTTCGATTTTTCAACGAAAAGTCAAAAAACTACAGCACATACCTCGTATTTTCAATGCATAGGTCGCTCCGGTTGAGACGGATCAAAATGTTGGGTACACAAGTAAAAACTCATAAAAGAATTCTCTCTCAGTAAGTGGACTGTAGTTTTTATTACTTGTTGCTCAGCTCGCTCGTTTTGACTCCTTACTCGATGGAGTCAGAGGTTACACAGAATAGTAAGACACTCTGAGCGCTAGAGGGCGCTCTACATTTACATACGTACACTGAACACTATTTTCTCCGCAAGCGAACATGGAGGAATATTCTCAAAAAACGTTCGAGTAAGAAGTACCCGAAAGACTGTGGGAATTAACGAAATGGCGAAATTAGAAGCATAACAGAACTAACTGCATTTGTTCCATTGCCAACTTCTCTTTTTTATAAAAACTTTCGGTAAATCCTAGGAGAGCCCGCACCCTTCGCGACTAACCGAAAAAAAGCGCCAAGCCAGAACGAGATGGCGCCAATCAAAATCGACAATGGTGGCAAGTGAATACAGCGGCACTAGGAGGATGCGTAATGAAAATATAAGTAAACAATGCAGAAATTAATCAAATATATTTAAGATAAAAATTAAAAAACAGCTCTTTTACTTTCTTACTGCTGATCTTTTCCGAGTGGAGAGTAAAGCGTTATTTATTAGCAGATTTTAAAAAAGCCATGGAGGCCTCATCGCTAAGCGAATGACCATGGGACTGCAAACATCCCTGCATCATCTCCATTGAAACCCATCCAAAACAACACTCTCGTTCTTATAATCTCATTGCATTTAGGATATTCATTAATCGAAGCAATCAATCCGTCCTTCATACACCATTCAATCAATTCTTTCTTACCTTTCACATTCAACAAAGTAAAAAATTATAAGGTATACTCATTCACACACGCAGCCATACTTCCAGCCCGGTGCCCAACAACGAAATGACGAAACTCGAAACGCCCACCCACAAATTACGAAAATTCTAGAAATAATTAGTTTTACCATATCTAGTGTATCAAAGTAGGGTTATCAAGATGGCGCAATTATCGTCAACCAAAATAATTCGCGCCAAGGGTGTGGGCTCTCCTAGGACTGAACCAAACTTTCTTTTAAAATGTACATATTTGTCTGCAATGCATAACGCAGATAGGTTAACAAAATGCACTGGATTGAAAAGTTCTCATATAACTTGAGAAATAAATGAAGTAATGGTAACATAGATATAAATCAATTTGTAATGAAGTACTATTATATTACATTCTTTCTACGTAAGCACCAGCAAAGCTTATAACCTTTTGTTAAATGTCGGGGAGCCGTTGGAGACCATTGGCAAGGTGTTGATGTCAGCAGCGGAGTGCCTTTATTGCGTGGCGTACAGGTGAAATGTCATATGAAATAGGCGGCCTCGGAGAGATTCCTTCAACTTCGGAAACAGATCGAAGTCACAAGGACTCATGTCAGATGAGTAGGGAAATCATGGGCGTTTCCCTACTCATGGGCACAGGTTCAATCTCCTTCCCTCCAAATTGCATTTGTGGGTCGCCCGGAGACACCGACTATTACGTATTCCACTGTCCCTTCACTACTGATCACCATCTTGTTAACCTCATTCCGAACGCTCTTTCCCCTTGGGTTAACTCTATTATTAATAATTTTACTATTCACAATAAATTAATTTCTTGCTTTTCTATTTCCAAATCTACATGTGATTGGTTGACTTAAAATTTCCTTTCCCCTCTTCGGATCTTGCTATTCCTTTTCAATTTTTTTTCTTTCAAAAGTTTTTTGGCTTTCTACCCGTTTTTTGATGGCTCCTGTGTTTTGACCAGTGTCGTTCCCCCCCCACCTTTTTTTCCCCTTCTGCATTTTTGGAAGTCTGGCTTGCATTCCTTCTCGGCTGTTGTTTCGACTGCCTTGGGGTGCAATGATATTGGAGAAGGGAGTGAAATGGATGTGGCGCCTCTTCCCCTTTTGTCACGATTTTTTAACTAGCCACCCCACTCTCCCTTTGTGAGGGTCTCGCATCTGTTGCTGTGCGAGTCTTTCAAACAATATGTTGGAAAAAATGTTTGGACCTTCTGTTTCCTTACCTAACATTCCTTCCCTCCCTATTTTCGCAATTCCTTTTGCGAGTGGTTTCCCCTCGTGTCCTATGTCTTTTTCAGGGTCTTTCCTTCTCATTAGAAGATAGTACCTGTCTCTGTGTTTTTTTTCTTCTTTTTTGTATTTGCATTGCAATTGTAAAGTGCTTTTGCTGTATTCTTTCCCCGGTTCTCAAAAATTTTGGGGGAGGGTCCCTCACATTCAGGACCTTTTTGTATATGTTTTCGTTTAATTTGCAAATAAAATAACTTCTCGGAGGGTCGGATGCAGCTCTAAACCGTCACTTTTTCGCCACAGGTTCTAGTAATTCTGGATAATAAACTGTTACATTTTTTGCCATGGTAACCTCGATTTTAAGCCATGACTGATGATCAGTTTTTGAAAGCATGTTTTAGAGTAATGGAAATTCAATTTAACGTCACACAACAACTGCCCTTTTAACAAGATTGACTGTTTTTTGCACTCTACTCATCGACAACAGTGTCGTCTCACCCATCCCATATCCCGCTCTCCTGCAAGTTTCTCTCTCTAGGTTAAGTTGCCTCTATTTAATTTACAACCAACGTATAAAAATTTTTTTTTGAATTTACAAAAGCAATTTTAAGATTTGAATTTCTTTTACAAATTGTCAAATCCGAAATTATATCTTTATTTTACAAATACAACAACAAGTGCAATTCTAATATAAATTTTAAATTCAATGGAGAGCACGTGATTGCATGTATCATGTGTCTGTCATGAATTAAGCCCATTAGAAACAATACCGCTTATACACTGATGAAAAAAAAAAACTGGTACAGACATGCGTATGCAAATAAATAGATATGGAACCAATCAGAGTACGGCGCTGCGGTCGGCAAAGCCTAAATACAACAACGAGTGTCTGGCACAGTTGTTAGTAAGTTACTACTGCTAAAGGGTGTTTTTTGAGAGGTATAGAACTTTAAATTGCAATAAAACAACGATGTTATTATTCGATTGACATGAATTTTTTTTTATTCGAAAGATAATCTTGTGGCATTACATTTTAAATAGGATTTCTGGCATAGGACTGCCACGGCTGGCTCGGATGTAGTCCAATTTTCGATGACTTTTTCCAACATTTGTGGCCGTATATCGGCAATAACACGGCGAATGTTGTCTTCCAAATGGTCAAGGGTTTGTAGCTTATCCGCATAGACCAATGACTTTACATAGCCCCACAGAAAATAGTCTAGCGGTGTTAAATCACAAGATCTTGGAGGCCAATTCACAGGTCCAAAACGTGAAATTAGGCGGTCACCAAACGTGTCTTTCAATAAATCGATTGTGGCACGAGCTGTGTGACATGTTGCACCGTCTTGTTGGAACCACAGCTCCTGGGCATAATGATTGTTCAATTCAGGAAAGAAAAAGTTAGTAATCATGGCTCTATACCGATCACCATTGACTATAACGTTGTGGCTTTCATCGTTTTTGAAGAAGTACGGACCAATGATTCCACCAGCCCATAAAGCGCACCAAACAGTCAGTTTTTCTGGATGTAACGGTGTTTCGACATACACTTGTGGATTAGCTTCACTCCAAATGCGGCAGTTTTGTTTGTTGACGTAGCCATTCAACCAGAAGTGCGCTTCATCGCTAAACAAAATTCGCTTATGAAAATCGGGAACAACGGCAATCTCGTTTTGGGCCCATTCGACGAATCTACGCCTTGCTTGATGATCGTTTTGAGGAATTGCCTAACCAAACTGAGAATAAATCACTTGTCGCCATCTTGGAAAGTAATGCCAACTTAAACTTCTATACCTGGAAAAAAAACTCTTTACAATGACAGGTTATCAAGATTCAAGTGAGTTTGAACATGGTGTTATAGCCGGCGCACGAGAGATGGGACAAACCATCTCCGAGGTAGCGATGAAATTTAGATTTTCACGTACGACCATTTCACGAGTGAATCGTGAATATCGGGAATCTGGTAAAATATCAAATCTACGACATCGCTGCGGCCGGAAAAAAGATCATGTAAGAACGGGATCAACGACGACTGATGAGAATCATTAAGCGTGACAGACGTGCAACCCTTCGGAAAATTGCTGCAGAATTTAATGCTGAGACACCAACAAGTGTCACCGTGCGAACCATTCAACGAAACATCATAGATATGTGATTTCGGAGCCGAAGGCCTACTCGTGTACCCTTGTTGACTGCACGACACAAAGCTTTACGCCTCACCTAGGCTCGTCAACACCGACATTGGACTGTTGATGACTGGAAACATTTGCATGGTGTGACGTGTCTCGCTTCGGGCTTGTACGAATATGGAGACATCCTAATGAATCCATGGACCCTACATGTCAACAGGGGACTGTTCAAGCTGGTGGATGCTCTGTGATGGTATGGGATGTGTGCAGTTGGCGTGATATGGAACCCCTGATACGACTCTGACAGGTACGTAAGCATCCTGTCTGATCAAAATCACTCTTCTGAATTTAGACACTTCCGCTGGCTACCAAAATCTCCACACATGAACATTATTGAATATATCTGGAATGCCTTGTAACGTGATGTTCAGAAGAGATATCCACCCCTTCTTACTCCTTCTGATTTATGGACAGCCCTACAGGATTCATGGTGTGTGTCAGTTACTTCCAGTACTACTTCGAACATTAATCTAATCCATGCCACGTCGTGTTGCGGCACATCTGCGCACTATATTAGGCAGGAGTACCGGTTTTTTGGCTCTTCAGTGTAAATATACTGCACGAGAGAGAGGGAATTTAGTGTACAATATATTTGATGAAGTCTTGTTCATTTAATGTCTAATTCATCAATATTATCAATTCAAAGAAATATGCAGGGGACCCAAAGCCTGTCTAACGGCTTGGGGCACAAAATCTGACTTAGCAGGTGGTCCCAATAGTCTCCGTTACGCTACTGTCATCGGTACACCGACACATCAGAATCGGCATAGAAGAAATAGGCATCGGAGATGTTGAATTCCTCCCGCAATATCTAGCTGAGATGGGTTTGATAATCGGTGCGTATCATAACTTCAGTATGCTGTATGTTGTAATCGCTTTTGGACTTTTTTTTTTTGGCTCATCTGACGGATATTGTGGTAATCCATGCACCAGAACCACATATGTTTTTGTTATTATACATTACATTCTCTCCGTATACTTCCACATGTTGCTGGTGACCGCAGTGGCCTTGAAGTATCCAGCATGAATTGGAGCCCTCAGGCCACTGAAGATCCATCGTGTTGAGGGGTTGATACACGTAAATTCTGTCGAGGCTCAAAGCCCTCCCGTTTACGTGGTAGTTTGGAGAGGGTGTCGACACTCTACCATAGCTCAAAATGACGTGGTCCGTCATGAATAGCTCTCGTGTTGGTTTACAGTTCTATTGGTAATACTGTTTGCCGGTGGTCTTCAGTTGGAGAGTTTTTCTTAAGACCCAAAACCTTATCGTATTTCAAGCGCTAATCATCTTTGTTTAATGCCTTTATCTTCGAATCCGGAGTTTTGACTCGATTCGTCTACTGTCGGCGTTCGAGTATCGAAATCGTTTCAGCTATGTTACTTTTTGAAACCTCCTCGCCCTATTTAATAGTATTATTACCTTTGATTACATTATCCGAGGAAACAATTGTCGATAAAATATATCCACAGTTTGATCCAATATATTGTGTGCGTTATCGATAATTGAATTGTTCATGCTTTAGATATAATGATTATTGAAGTGTCTCATTTTTACTTCTTAAAATTTGTATCGTGTTTGAGATATGTAAGATTTATGACAAATTAGTTATTTGCAAGATTTATTTCACTAGATAAAGACTTCAGTATATATATATATATATATATATATATATATATATATATATATATATATATATATATATATATATAGTATGTGTTTGTGGATAAAATATTTCTTCCTGTAATTCAATTGAGTTTTTTACAGGTGCGTGATGCGCTTGGACACGACAAATTATGCAGCGCTTTTCAGATTCGCTACGGTGGATACAAAGGCATGCTTGTTGTGGATCCTACTTTGAAAGGCATCGATATCGTCTTTCGAGAAAGCATGAAGAAATTTGATTCACCTGAAAATATTAGACTGGAAATTGCCAGGACTAGTGCTCCTGGTAGGGAAACACACAACATTTTATTTTATGCTCTGTTAGCTTTAGCAAAACACCCTTTCTATGTAAATGTTGGTACTTTTAAAGAGAAAGTTTAACAATCATCAACTTGCAAATGCAGGGTGTCACAAAAGTTGCGCCCAAACTCGCTAACTAATTCTTCGTTGGAAGTACATGAAAAATGGCCAAACAAACATAGTTTACGAGAAAAATATGAAAAACAAAGCATGCCGGTGCAAGGAACAAACACGTATTGGGCACATCAACAGCAGTATTTGCAAATACAGTCGGACCTCTATATAACGAAGTCGCTAAATCCCGAAAAAAAGTTCGCCACATGGAAAATTCGTTATACTGAGGTTCATCATTCAATTTTCTTTATAAACCAAATAAAGAAGAATTTTAAATTCATAAACACTATATATTTAAAAAAAGTAATTATTCACACCTTTTTTGTAAATTAATATATATTTATTTTATATATCTATCTTACATATAAAAAAAAAGAAAAGAAAGAAAAATTGCAAGGGAAGTTTCTTGACATCTCTTTATCAAATTCCTGAAAAATTAAATGTTTTTCTTTCATACTCAAGCACTTACGTTTTTACATTTTCGAGCTACTAAAACGAAGTTACCACTACGGCTGATCAACACTACTAATGAACGGAGACTAGTTCAAGGACACGGGGACACGAGACAACTCCACTGAGGGTGAGAAGAGATATCGATGAGGTTTCCAGTGAACTGGACAGTGGTGTTTAAAGGTAAGGTTGCACTTCTTGGATAAAACGTCCAGAATTCTATTGCTCTCGGCGAGTTAAGCGCTTAATAAAACCAGTTCAAGATTTATGACCTCCATAAAAGGTATTAAAAGAGAGAATAATTTGAAATCAGGGTGAAAAGAATGTGAATCACATGAGAAAAGTTCGTTATAAAGAAAATGCACTTTGTTATTGGGAGATTATTTTACAGAATCGAGGAATTTTATTTTTAGAAAATCGAGAAATGTTCTTGGTTCCATGAAAAAGTTCGCTATGTAGAAAAAGTCGCAATATAGAGGTTCGTAATATGGAGGTTCGACTGTATTTAAAAAAATGGTGCATGGAACACCACGCGATAGAAGTGAAACTTCTTTGGCGACATTGGAACATTGATTATTTACCCTAATATTCGAAATTGACCACACGTTTTTTCTGATCGTTGACGCTCATTCCAAATGGTTAGAAGTATACCCTATGAAGGTAACCACAACCAAGAAAACCATCGAATGTCTTCGAGATAGTTTTGCAAGATTCGGATTACCTAGGGTACATGTCAGCGATAATGGATCTCAGTTTACATCCTATGAATTTCAGCGATTTATGCATAAAAATGGAGTTAGGCACAAAACTAGTGCACCTTTCAAGCCTTCTAGTAATGGACAAGCAGAACGTTATGTTGCTACTTTAAAGCAATCATTAAGAGCTATGCATAAATACGAAGGTACTATACAGCAGAAATTAAGTACATTTTTAATGCAATACCGAAAAGCTCCTAATGTAACTATAACACTTAGTCCAGCCATGTTATTCTTAAAAAGAGACATTAGAACCAAGATAGATTTACTTTTACCTGAATTGAAAACAAAAATTCAGGATAAATTACGAAGAGATAATTTCGAATTCCGAGATAGGAAATTTGATGTTGGAGATCGAGTGGCTGTGAGAGTTTACAGAGCAGCTAATACTAGATGGAAGTTTGGTACCATTGTAAACCAGGATGGCGTACTCCACTACATCATTGATGTTCAAGGAACCCTCGTGAGACGACATGTTGATCAGATCCGTCCAGTGGGGGATAAAGTGCAAGAAAACATCATTCCACTTATGCACCAGAGATTTCCATCATCAGAGGTTCGAGAAAACAACTCTAATATTCAGCATGCAGAAACGGCGGAAGATATTTCTAAGGATCTGAACAAGGAATTGGGTTCATCTTCCGTACAAGGAGTGCCATCAACTGATGTTGCGGTTCCAGATCTATCACAGTCTTCAGCTAAAGAGACTGACTCCGAGACGAGGAGTCCACCAGTTCCAGACAGGCCATTTCCTAGGCGTTCCGGGAGAATCAGGCGGCCTCCGGAGAGACTTGTTCTTTAAGGAGGGAGGAGATGTGGTATATTTAACTGTAACCAGTTAAAGACTTAACTGTGACTGAGTGGAGGATTGTATATAAATAACACGCAAGTATGAAATTGTATCGGTAATTAGTAATGTGTTGTACAGTGAAGTAGATATATATTAAAATAATATTTAGAGGAAGTCGTTCAAATGTGCATCTAATTATAGTTTGAACTCACACAACACAATAACATGTTTTTTTGGCCAGCCAACCTTCCCCCTTTATCTAAATAATACTGAGCAAAAAACCTATTGAAAATAATGGATAGGAATATCTAAATCCATTACAAGGGAGAGGTAATTTACTTGAAAACTGCACCTAAAAATGCAGAGCCTGCGCTAAATCTGAGTGCAATAAATAAGTTATTGCCAGATTCTGGACCCTAATGCAGATTTAAATCATGTGAATGGCTGAAATGTAGCACTTAACAAAAGTATAAAAAGATTGGAAATATATATACGTTTAAAGGTACTTTATATATGTTCAGTTTTAATTTGTTGAAGAAACAAATATATTTTTTGCTGCTTATATATTTTTATGTTAAGAAAAATGTTAATGTGATGCCAAATTAATATATTATAAAACTGTTAATCTATCCATAGTATTGACCTCTCTCTGTATGCATTTTGGCTGGAATCGAAATATTTCCTACTGTGTGGATCCTATGGGTTGGGCACGCTAAAAGGTTGCCTGTACTAGACTATTGAAATGAACTCATCTGGAGCTCCTTGGGATGATCCTTCACGGCTCCAAGGCTTCCACAATTCCTGGGGGTCGACTACTTCTCTCAGGACGCGCGACCACTCGCTCGCTATTCATCTTCTTGGATACTTGGAATTCATGCTTAACAATCGACCGTTAACCTCGTATACTCAACGGCATGCACTTAAATAGTAGTTACATTTGCATACATTAAATCATCGCTACGGAAAGTGGTTTTCAAACTAAAATCACAGTAAAGAATATCTTTCCCAAGAGGATTAGTAGAAGGAGGAGGATTAGAGAGTATTCCGTTACAACGCGTTTTCTTTCTTCTTTTTTTTTTTTAAAAAAAAAAACAAACATGTTTAATAAGTTTTTGTTTGGAATATTTCAAATGATAAAAAAAAATAATCATTTCTTTTCTTTTTCAGTCAGTTTGAAGCTCAATAGATCCTTCATCGCCATTTTGAACGATATGGGTGTCCGACATCGTACATTTCTGAGACTTCAAGAAAACATGTTACGCACTTTAACCGATATGCTTTTTGACGAGAAGAAAGCTGCCGAATTTCTAGAATCTGCGACGCCAAACCGGATATTTAGTTACAAAGATTTGTCCAAATCGGGGATTTTCTTGACCACTGAACCATTCTTTCGCTCTTTGCTGCTTGCCCTTCACAGACATCACGTTGGTGAGTAATCTCTCTGCATGCACTCTTTCGTAGTTCATTATTCACGTAATTGGAATACTACACAATGTAGAAAAAATTCTCTTAAGGAGTTAACTCTTTAACTAGTTTGCCCGTACGCCTTACGGGCTACCGAAAGCTGGCCGCAACCGGTTTGCCCATACGCTGTACGGGCACTGATACTTTCTTCATTCTATTATTGATTTGCACATATTGTAATTCTCATAGAGAGATTTTTAAGCTAATGTTTTTAAGACATGCAGCTTGTCCGTGATACTGAAATACTTCTCACCCGGGATTTTCTTTGTGGTGAAGGCGAGAATTTTTTTCATTGAAGGCAGGGGTTTAGATTCTTGAAAATATTCCATAAAGAGCAGGACTGGCAAGGCATTGCTTAATTTTTTAGTTGAAAAGAAATGAAAAAGGAACGATAATCCAAAAAAGCCTATACTATCTCTGTCCCCATTGTAAGACTTCGTATTACGCTATGCTTCAAATTGTGTGTTGATATATTAGGTTGGGGGAAAAGAAATCCATTATTTTTTTCGGTAGATGGCTGTAGTGTCGATACCTCGTGAAGTATCGATCAAATAATTTCAAATTTATGCTCGTTGTCAAAGGGACATTTCACACTAAAAAAATTATTCTGCTGTTTTTTGTTTGGTTCATTCAGTTGTGAGTTACAGGGTGTTAAAAATGGAAGTCAACAAAGAGAAAATTCGATACATTTTACAGTTTTTCTTTGATAAAGGCGAAAATGTAAGCCAGGTGGCTGAAATTGTAAATGGTGTTTATGGTGCCGATACTGTAACAGTTGATTACGTGCAATTTTCGTTTCGTCGATTCCGTTCAGGCATTTTTGATGTCAAAGTTGCTCCGCGCCCGTCATCGAAAATGTCGATAAAATCACAGAAATAATCAAAGTTGACTGGCATGTTAGTAGTCGTAGCATCACCCAGGAGCTAAAGATCGACCATAAAACTTTTTTAAGCCATTTGAGCAAAGTTGGATTCAAAAAGAAGCTCGATGTTTGGGTGCCACACCAATTAACACCAAAAACATGATAGATCGAATTTCCATCTGCGTAGTCCTGGGTAAATGGAATGAAATCGACCCATTTCTTAAAATTAGATGCCTCGTTTTCCTATTTAACATTATTTTTCATTTTTCACAAAAACTTGGTTCTTATTTTGGGATGCGGCTTAGAATCTAATAAATATGGTAAGATGTTTGTAGGTCAAATAGTAAATTAAGCTTAATATATAAAGGATCCCATGGATATATATATCAATACATTTCAGCGGCGTTCCTTGCATGCGTCCATCTACATAGCAGAAATGCCAAACTTGCATGGCATATACAGTACACGCATTTTGCGTTCACCATTGTAAAGAAAAACTGTTCTTCCTATTCTGTATTAAAATTGTATATTTTCCTTTCTTGTTCTTGGCATTATACACTTCTTTTAAAATATAACGGTTACTATTTTTACTACAAAAACACAAATAGCACAACATTTTCAAGTTGAATTTTTGAACAACTGAGTGGCTGCTAGGCCGTGGAGCGAATAACCGTAAGCTGATGAATCTGAATCCAACACATGTACTTAACACGTTCGCCAACGGGCGCTGCGCCGTAGCAGGACGTAATGCAAACATAAGAATCCAATACCGCGGAAACGCGAGTTGTGGGGAGATGTTTCTGCAGCCAATCCCGTGTTATCGCGGAAAAAGCTGACGAACGTTTTTTCCCCCCTTCCCTTTAGGTGGCGTATGAGGGAAAACCCATTTCTAAGGCTGGAGTCTCGGTGATCGCTTTTTCCCCTATAGTGGCAGAGAATGTGCTAAGCGTCATGATGTGTTTCGAATGATTGCACATGTGTCGTGTACACCTAGTCGCATAGACTGTAAAAAGCTGATTCTACAGTCTAGCTAGTGTTCCACGAATATGTTTTTTTCATTAGTAAGCGCGTTTTTTTCTTAGTGAAGGCGGTCACCCCCAAAAGTCTTGGCAGTCCACCAGTCTTTCGCGATCGACTTAATGCCTGACTGCAAAGGAATCATTTATTATGAGTTGCTTCCGTAGGGCCAAACACTAAACTCAGATATCTACTGTCAACAACTGGACCGTTTGAAGCTAGTGACTGACCGGACAATGGGCAGAATTAGCCAACAAGAATAGATGTTGTGTGCCATCAGGACAACGCCACGCCACACACGGCTGTAGTGACTCGCCAGAAACTCTGGGAGCTTGGTTGGAAAGTTTTAAGGCATCCACCATATAGTCCGGACCTGGCACCAAACGATTACCACCTTTTTTCGCATAGCAAAACTTCAAAAGTGATAAGAAATTGAGATCAAGATAATAGTGTGAAAATCGATTACTAGAGTTTTTCACCAATAAAGGCCAAGTCTTCTATGAAAGAGGCAAAATGAAGCTATCTTTAAAAGGGCAACAAATTATACAACAAAACGGTACATATTTGACCCAAATTGGACAATCCGAAATAAAGGGTGTTTTTTTAGATGTATAGAACTTTAAATTGCAATAAAACAACGATGTATTATTCGATTGACATGAATTTTTTATTCGAAAGATAATCTTGTGGCATTACATTTTAAATATGATTTCTGGCATAGGACTGCCACGGCTGGCTTGGATGTTGTCCAATCTGGACGTCCAATTTTCGATGACTTTTTCCAACATTTGTGGCCGTATATCGGCAATAACACGGCAAATGTTGTCTTCCAAATGGTCAAGCGTTTGTGGCTTATCCGCATAGACCAATGACTTTACATAGCCCCACAGAAAATAGTCTAGCGGTGTTAAATCACAAGATCTTGGAGGCCAATTCACAGGTCCAAAACGTGAAATTAGGCGGTCACCAAACGTGTCTTTCAATAAATCGATTGTAGCACGAGCTGTGTGACATGTTGCACCGTCTTGTTGGAACCACAGCTCCTGGGCATAATGATTGTTCAATTCAGGAATGAAAAAGTTAGTAATCATGGCTCTATACCGATCACCATTGACTATAACGTTGTAGCCTTCATCGTTTTTGAAGAAGTATGGACCAATAATTCCACCAGCCCATAAAGCGCACCAAACAGTCAGTTTTTCTGGATGTAACGGTGTTTCGACATACACTTGTGGATTAGCTTCACTCCAAATGCGGCAGTTTTGTTTGTTGACGTAGCCATTCAACCAGAAGTGCGCTTCATCGCAAAAAAAAATTCGCTTATGAAAATCGGGAACAACGGCAATCTCGTTTTGGACCCATTCGACAAATCTACGCCTTGCTTGATGATCGTTTTGATGAATTGCCGAACCAAACTGAGAATAAATCACTTGAAAGCTGTTAAATCGGTCGCCATCTTGGAAAGTAATGCCAACTTAAACTTCTATACCTGGAAAAAAAACATTCTTTATGTTAAATAAGGTTTTGAATTTCATGCAAAAATAATGGATTTCTTTCTCCCAACCTAATATTTATATATACACGCACACATATAAAATCTTCAACTGTTTAAAAAAGAGATACGAACATGAAATGTTGTTGTATGTATGAGAGAAATTCTTTTGAGATGTATGGAATTTTCTTCGTAGTATACAGAGTGCACTTATAAAAAGCAAATATTTAGGGGGTTTTGTGCGTGTGTGTCTGTTCTACAATTATAAAATAAAATACAGTGTGAAAACTTTAGAATTGTAAATTGTGATGGGTCTTTACGTGAGCTTCACCAACTAATCCTCTTTTGGAATCTTTGAGCTAGCATTCGCGTTTAACTCACAGCCATCCCTATCAAGAAGAAACCCTGATATGCAAATTGGTTAGAGTATATCAAGTTAGAGTTTGGTAATTGTAGAGCAGAAGGAGCGAAGCACCTGTTGTAGCGTTACTAAGGTGAGATTTAGGATTTACGCAACTTAAGTTAAGAACGGAGTTTTGACACTATACTAAATTAGTGGATTAGGAATTGATAGATTAGGATTGATCTGTTTGCTTGAGCTTATTCACTTGCTTTCTGTATATCACTCCTAGGACTTCCTTTCATGGTTTACTTTGTGGTTGATTAGTGCAATTGAGTAATAATACATTATATTTTAAGGTTCTGGTCATGCTTTGTTCTCTCCAACAACTTTAGGTAGGCAGGACGGTGAGGAAGCGACTTCAGGGGGAAGTCACTTACAAAATTAAAATAAAATTCTTCTATTTTCGCATTCTGTTAAATATTATGCTCAGATATATGACCAAAAAAATGTGCCTTTATTTTGGAACATTTGGGGCAAAAAAAATTGACCGATAAGAGGTTAAGGAGGAGAAAACTACGTACCCCTTTGTCTAAAAACAAGAGTTTGCCAAGTAAATGACATTTATCAGTTTTTACTGAGTACGTGGTGCTCTGATGGCAGTTCAGTGAGAAAGGAATTCCAAGGTAACTGGGACGTGAAACTGCTTTAAATTTTGTCTTTTTTTATTTTACTTTTAAAAAATATAGGTCACTTTTCTGCATCCATAGATGCATTATTTATTAAAATGTGATAAATAGAACGCTAGAAAATTGAATTTTAAAATTGTAAGCAAATGTGATGCAAGTATGATTCAGGTACACTTTCTTCAAAATCCATTTTGTATATAATATGTATTGTAAAAAACTAATTTTTCTATACGAAGAATGTAATTTTTCTGTATTATATGTTCCAATTTATTGAAAATTCTACATTTTTTCTGCAAAAATTATGGAAAATTTAAATCTTTAGTTACAAAATTAAAAAAAAAATTGGATTTTGAAATGTTAATTATGTTTAGTTTTACGTTAATAAATACTCAGTGTAGTTCTTAAATTATAAATCAAGTGTATTTAGTACAAAATGGATCTTCAGGATTATTCTAAATTAAGTGCACAGCTTGTAAAACAGACATTTCGTTTTTCCTATCTGCTTATTGTTAACATTTGAATAATCATAAATAACTCTATATGTTTATATAACTATTGGTTTTACTTTAAAATAAATATTCATATGTTTCAGTAAAAATAGAGATTCTTTTGTTACAATTTTTAAAAACAAGAGTTCCATTTAAACAAGACATCGAATTAACTTTTTAAATTAATTAAATACATTTTATTTGTGTATTTTTATAACAAAAATATGTATAAGGAATTCTGTAATATCCTGTAATGATGATGTTCAAAGTGAAATAAAAATACTAAAACTTATAGACATATATTTTTGGTATTTTAAACGGAAGAAGGTGTGTTCGTTGACAACATGTGTTGATGAAGTAAATAAAGAGTAATTAAAGACATTTAAATAATCTAGAATTTTAAACTTACAATTAGAAAACTGAGAAATGATGCAAAATAATCCAATTAATTATGGTTTATATTACATTAAAAATATTATTTTACAAATCAGAGATGAAAATATCTTTATTTGCGGTTTTCTCAAAATGCATATTTTGCTCATTCCGGTACACTTTTCTCAAAATCTACTTTACCTATATTGCTGATATTTTGCATATTATAAGACCCACAAATTTTCAAAAAAGTGAATGAATTCGTTTTCAAATAAACATTCACAAATTTTAGATATAGCACAATTGCTGCGTAAAATTTAAAGGAAATTTGAATTACTAAATTTAAAAGTTTTTAAATTTTTATAAATTTCATTTCATAGATTGTTATGTTTGCAAAAACTCTGTAAAATTTTATAAGCTATATATGCAGTGAGTTTTATGCAAAGTGTACCTAAAGGTAAGAACATGTCTCGAAAATAAAAAAAAATAGTTGTTGCTTGTTTATTGCTCATACAGATTTAATTGTAACTTAAAATGGAATTTTCTTACATTAAAAGGCGCATAAATGTACAGATAATTCAACTTAAAAATTTTACTTCCGTTGCTTTTAATTTAAGCAAGTGAGTACCACTTAAATTTGGTGTAAAAAAAGTTCATTTTTCCTTCTCGTCGACGTCCCAGTTACCTTAATAGATTTTTAAACTGAGCTTGTACTTCTCTTTAGTTTAAGTATCGAACGCTCGTCCAGAAAAGGTTAAAGAATAAAATGGATGTACTAGTGAATCGTTTTCATGTAAATAAAGTAGCTTTTGTTTCGCACAGCAGTTTGATTAAGTTATTATCTGATTAAATGTCGGAATTACTAAATATTAAAAAATAGATAGGAAAATTATTATTATTATTATATTGTATTTTTAGCATTCTCTTTTCCTGTTTCTCCCTCTTTTAACTTACTTAAAAATTCAAACATCTATTTTTCACAGAAATCTTTAAATAAATTTCTTCACAAGTTTCTTTTGTAATATTATATAACCGCTGAAACCGAGAAGGAATTTAAGGCCAATAAAAGAAGTGTTTCATCGCGATATTTTTGGATTTTGTAAAATTTTGCAATTGATCTTGTAAATACAGATCATAAAATTATTTTTATTTCAGAAAAAATTAAAACCAAAGCTAATATTGCAATTGACCCCAGTCAAGGCAGAAATATGCTGGGAGTAATGGACGAAACTGGATTGCTCAATTACAACCAAGTATTTGTTCAATACACTAAGGATATATCGTATGGTGAAACCTTGAAAGAAACTGTTATATTACAAAGTAAGTTCGCTATAAAATGAATTTTTATATCTATATATTAATTTGGGAACAAAGAAATCCATTATTTTTACATGAACTTCAAAGCTTTATTTAATATGTTTCAGATTACCAAATTTGGTCAAATCTGCACCGTTCTATAATCTGTTACCAGTTTATAAGTAGCTTCATAATGCCTCTCTCATAGAAGTCTTGGTTCCTATCGGCAAAAAACTTAAAGAATTGATTTTCCCCATCTTCTCTTGATGCCAATTTCTTATCACTCAGGAAGCTTTGCAATGCTAGAAAAACATGATAATCGCTTGGTACCAAGTCCAAACTATATGATGGATGCGTCAAAAACTTCCCAACCAAATTCCCGGAGTTTTTGGCGAGTCACTGTAGACGTGTTCCTTGCTGGGCTTTGTCCTGATGAAACTCAAAATTTCATCTATTGGCCAATTCTGGCAGTTCCTGGTCAATCGCTAGCTTCAAATGGTCCAATTGTTGACAGTGAAGATTCAAATTTAGCCTTTGGCAATATAGAAGTAACACATAATAAGAGATTCTTTTCTAGTCCCATAAAATCCACTGCGCAGAACGTTCCTGGTTTGACCACCGTTTGAGCTGCTTCAAAGCGCTTTGACCCCGATCGTTTTTGCAAAATGTTGGATGTGACCCATTTCTCATCCTCGGTCACCATCCCATTAAGAAATGGGTTGATTTTAATCCTTTTGGCCAAGGTTTCGCAGATGGAAATTCGATCCATCTTGTTGTTTGCGTGTGGTACCCTAACATTAAATTTTTTTTTTCAATCCATCTTTGTACAAATAGCTTAAAACTGTTTTATGATCCATCTTTAGCCACTGGATGGTGCTACGAGTACTAACATGCTGGTCAACTTTGATAATTTCTGTGATTTTATCGATATTTTCGACGACGGGGATACCTGAACAAAATCGACGAAACCAAACTTGCGCTCATTTGACTGTTGCAGTATCGCAACCATAAGCAAAATTCACTATTTCAGCCACCTTTCTTGCATTTTCGAAGAAAATGCAAGAAATCCTTCATCAAAGAAAAAATGAAAAATGTGCTAAAATTTCTCTTTGTTGACTTCCATTTTTAACACTCTGTAACTCACAACAGAATGGACAACCCCCCAAAAAAAATATTTTTAGTACGAAATGTCACCTTTTCAAAAAGCATATATCCGATATTTTTCATTCGATACTTCACGAGATATTGATAAATCACTACAGCCATCTACCGAAAAAATATAATGGATTTCTTTTCCCCAACCTACTATATAAAGAACTAGCTGGTATACCCATTCTTCGCACGGATGAATTGAAAAACTAAACAAGACTGATTGAAGGATAAAGAATTTTTTATGAGTTAATTTTATGTGGTTAGCAAATTAAACATTTTTTTTTTTTTGCATATTTCAGCTGAACAAAAAAACCATATTTGTTAAATTTTAAGTCTGTAGATCTATAGCAGAAAGCCCAGTGGCTGAGTGGTTAGTGCATCGCGCTTCCACATCACAGGTCCGAGGTTAAAACCCCGAGCTGTGAAAGGTGGACACAGCCTTGGCTACAGATTGAATCTAATGAATGTAACTACATATAGGTTCTAATGTATGAAATGTGTTATCTTAACTTTTTATATTTTGAAGTATATCCTCATGTTTAACTCAGGGGAAGTACTTGTTACAAAGAACCCGTGCCATTTACCTGGGGACGTGAGGAAATTCCAAGCTGTGGACATTCCTGGACTCCATCATATTGTGGATTGTATTGTGTTCCCCCAAAAAGGCCGCAGACCCCACCCCAATGAAATGGCAGGTGAGTATATTTGTGATAAACATTCAAATTAGAAGCAGGGTTTTTAATTACACTACAAATGACAATTGTTTTAGCCGCTTATAAATTTTACCTGGCTGCATTGCAAATGCCTGCTTTCAATAATAATGAACTTAATTTTCAAAAATAGTTTATAAATTTCTTCTATAATTCGTATTGTTACGTAGATCCGAGGGTTCGAGGATTTTATGCAAAAACAATCACAAAGAAAAAAATAATCAGTTCTTTAAAAGCGATGCGAATTTATTATCGAAAATCACACAATAAACACACACACACAACACACAATAAACAGTGTTTAAAAATACACGTAAGTAAAAATTATTCACAAGCACAGCCGAGCTAATCGCTAGTCAAAACAATTCTCACTACTCGCTGGCTTAATCAAAACTCTTCGCGGCACCGGTTTTATAGGCGTGACAGAAACTTCCAGAAATATAACCGCTCGTGTCATTGAACGTGACACTTGTGGAGAGATCTACTACTTTCTAGAAAATTCCAGAGGGTTCCGAACTCGTCAATGACACCAAAGTCGCCAAATTGGCCGCCAACTTGGTCTCCAAAAATGATGCAAACTTGGCTCTACCGCCAAGATTTCGAAAAGTTCTTATTGAATCGCCATTATAAGGTAAGGGGCAGCATTGCTTGTGAATAGTACAGTTTTAACAGGAAATAAATATAACATAGAGTAATATAAATGCATTAAACACTTAATTACAAATTATTTACACTATTTACACAAAATTCGTAACAGTATAGTATTAAATGAAATCTTTTTAAAAAATTCTTCAAACAATATTCATATATATAATACTAACTGGTGTACTCGTTCTTCGCATGGGGGATTTGAAAAATTAATCAATAAAGATTGAAGCATAAAGAAGTTTTTAATGAGTTAGTTTTATGTGAATTGCAAATTAAACAAAACAAAAAAAGGTTATGCATATCTCAGCGAAACAGAAAATCCTATTTGTTAAATTTTAATTTAATAGCTAATAAAATGGCTATTTTTTTTATTTATAACACCCCCGTAACTCCCTTGTGGGTCGATTTTCGAAGGCATAACACATTGTTACACATTTTGTGTAATGATCGCTTAAAATAGTGTAAATAATTTATATCTGGGTGTGTAATGCATTAATATTACTTTCTGTTGAATTTATTTTATGTTAAAATTGTAATAATCGCAAGCAACGCTGTTCCTTACATTATACTGGTGATTCAATAGAAACATAGCGAAATGTTGGCGAAAGAGCTAAGTTGGCATAATTTTTGGCGACCATGTTGACAACTTGGCGATTCATTGAACGATACAGAAGTTGATATACTGTAGCACTACCTGGTGGGGATCTGCAACAAAGAGAGGATAGCACACACACAAAAACCTTCTCCACAATATATATATATATGTTACCGGCAAAGTATGAAATCCGGCATTGTATAGAATGCCTAAAACTAGCCGGCAATGTATGAAATGATTCTTATTTCACACATTGCCTAGGCATTCTATAGAATGCCTAATGAGAAACCGGCAAAGTATTAAATACATCTCCCATTCGTTTCGAATATTGTGTGGCAAGGCACGAGACTTTTAACGCTTTCCTCAAGCTCAGAATCTGTCAGTTGCGCATTGTGGTTTGTTCGGGAGTGTAAATATACTCAATTTTACTTAAACTTATTCAACAAAAAAGTTGTTTTTTTCCTGCCCTGCATGAAAATGGAGAAGCAAGCTGTAGTGTTGGAGAAGGAATCGTGGTCTATAGCAGGGGTCGTCAACCCATAGCATACGGTACAATTATCAGTGGCACTCAGCACTAGTCAACAAATTTGTCAATTTTTGAATAAATGGAACTTCATAAATTTGTAATCGACCTTTTTTGACAAACATCTCCAGAATTATGGACAATTACGGAATTACGAAAAAATCTGAAAGATAACTCTAAAGATATATTTACAGCTATTTTGTAAGTTTTTGAATGTCATTGCTGGAGAGATTTAATTGTTTGAAGAGAGAAAATTGCATGTAATCTGCTTTTCCACTTTTAGTTCTACATATCTAAAAGTAAAATACCTTTCCTCATATGAAAAATATTTCGAGTCTGCAAAGAAATTGTTTAACAACTGAATGTTTAGAATCATGTCAAATTTGGAAGTCACAAATTGCATCACATTTTTTTGCGATATGAAAGTGAAGCAGCAGTATATATAAAAGTTAACATTAAAATTTTTATTTAACTGTAACGAAGGGAAATGTTTATGTGTTATGTTGTCTATTTCTTATTTTAATAAATATGCTTAGAAAACATAATATATCTACAATTTTGAGTTTTTTTAAAAATTTTTGTTTAATGAGAGAATGACTACTCGAGGTCTTTTCGCGACGGACCTCGTAATTTTGAGCCATGGTCAAGTGACGAGGATGACACCTGAGTTGGCACCCCCTTCTAACTACCATACCACACCAACGGGAGGATGTTTGAGCTCTCGATAGATTTAACGTGTGTCACTCCCCTAAACGGTGGGTCTTTTGTGGTACTGGGCTGAAACTCATTATTTTTCTTGAAAAAAGATATTATTTGTGCTGTTTATTTCTATGTTAAGAAATATCTTTAATTGATGCAAAACGAATGTGTGATGAACTAATAAATCTATATAATTGAACTCTATTCTCTAACTCTGCATACATTATCGCGGAAATAGAATTCTTTCAAAAATGCCCTACTGTGTGGTACGCCGAATCATAATTGGTAGATTGGTTTTTGACATGCCACAGATATATAAGGTTGCCGACCCCTGATCCATAGGCTTGACCAGGCCGACGCCGAGCTGCAGAAAATTCGAGTTAAAACTGCAAAAAAAAGGGTATTTTTTTGAACTGAAATTAATTACTAAAAGTTAATAATGTACAAAATGAATGCTAAAAAGAAACCCAGGGTCTATTGGTTGCTGAATGGCTATGATGTGATGTTTGGGGGAAATAAAAGTAAACTCATGTAACCTGTTAAAGAAGGCACATCAGTACTATACAGAATGGTTCCCAACAACCGGTCCGTGGATCAAATAGTATCGAGCCACTCAAAGAGTATTACATTATTTCTATTTTATTTACTGGGGTGTATTTCTCTAGTGTTAATTTGACTTTCCATGGAAATCACTTTATATTTCATGTAAAATAACTTTATATTTCATATAAAATCACATTATTTCATGTAAAATCACTTTATATTCATTTTCAGAGTAACTAAATTTTATTCTTAAGGCATGTTTAAATACAATTAAATTATTAAATCAAACGTTTACCGGTCAGTGGGGATAAAAAGGTTGGGAAGCACTTCTATACAGTATTACGTCGCGGATTCTGAGTTATTTTACGTACTCCATGAAGCTCATTTGGCTATTGGACACGGAGGACGTGATAGAATTCTGAAAGAACTTTCAAACAAATACAAAAACGTTACACGTTATGATACTGAACTGTACATCCACTTTTGTGAACCTGTCCGGAAAAAAAATTATTAAAAAAAAAAAAAAAAGCATTGTGTGTGTGTTGTGAAATTTTCGATTTTTTTCTGAATGCCAATATATTGGCACTTGTAACGAGTGGGAAATAGAATGGTTTCTATCGACTTGAAACTTCTAAAAGAGTTTTAAAATAAATATATGTGAAATCAGAATTTTTATTTTGTACCCTAAGAACTTGCTTAGAATTAAAGATATTTTTGACCATGAAATTTTTTTCTCTTCTGTCAGTTGCAATTGCTCATTCCAATGGAAGCAGTTAAGGATTCGTCAAATGTATGTATAAAGCAAAGTACCAAAATAAGAATGGTCTGCCGCGTTGCGTGGTTAGACATTCTTCACTACAACACGTTTGAATGAAATAACAATAAACATTTATTAACTTTAAAGATAAAAGATTAAATGAGCAATTAAGAGGTAAGCTTCCAAAAACTACAACACATGGTGAATCAGGCATGCTACAAGAATAACAGATCAATTCAGTTCAGTTTTGGAGTCGTTATGTTGAGCTGTAAGGTCGCTGCATACTCCCCTTCCAGTGTCAACGATACCTAGTTGGAAGATGAACTTTGCGACCAGAACGTGTAGATGGCTGGGTAGGCGTTGAAGCTGTTGGATCAGATTCCACAGTAGCAGGTGTTGAAGCTGTTGCATTAGGTTCCACAGTAGCAGGTGTTTCATTCTTGGTTTGAGGTAGCTGCAAGTCCTCAGTGTTAAGAAAGAAGCAGGTTTGCATCTATCAATAGATACAGATACCCGTTTACCATTGATGTCAAGGAAAAACACTTTATCCTTCCTTTGTAAGACTTTGAAAGGGCCATCATAGGGTTGTTGAAGTGGACGACGTAACATGTCTCGGCGAAGAAAAACATGTGTTGCTTCCAACAGTCCTGGATGGATAAAAACTGGACGTTTGCCATGGTGTTTTGGTGGTTTAGGGTGAAGTGATTGCATGTGAGACTTAAGTTTCGAAACAAAATTCACAACATCATCGTCTGGCTTGGAAGAGTCAAACATCTCCCCTGGCAGTCGAATAGTGGTCCCAAAAACTAATTCAGCTGGGGTACACAGAATATCTTCTTTAAGAGAAGCTCGTAGACCTAGTAAGATGATAGGGAGTACTTCTGTCCAACGCTCAGTAGCATGGCATTTGATTGCACTTTTCAATGGGCGGTGCAATTCTTCGATCATACCATTAGCTTGAGGGTGGTATTCAGTTGTACAACACTTCTGAACACCAAGTAGTTTGCTAAGAGCTTTGAAGAGTGAGGACTCAAACTGCCTGCCCCTGTCGGTTGTGAGAATTGTAGGAGTTCCAAAGCGAGACACCCAAGAGGAAAAGAAGGCCTCAGCCACAGTCTCAGCAGTTATGTCTTTGAGAGGTTGGGCCTCTGGCCATTTCGAAAAACGGTCAATCATTGTCAGGCAATAGGTGTAGCCATTTGATGGAGGTAGAGGTCCAATGAGATCCAGATGAACATGATCAAAACGTTGGGAAGGTTCTTGAAATGATGAAAGAGGTGATCTAGTATGACGATGAATTTTGGATTTTTGGCAAGCTAGGCAGTGTCTTGCCCACTTAGCTACATCTGATGAGATTGATGGCCAAACAAAACGCTGCTTCATCAAATGCACTGATCGACGTATGCCAGGATGGGATAAATTATGCATAGCAGAGAAAACATCTTGGCGATGCTGTTTTGGGATGTAGGGTCTGGCTGTGCCCGTTGATAGATCACACATAATTTCAGTAGATGAATTGGGAAAAGTTACCTTTTTGAGTTCCAAGGAAGTTCCAGATGCTATTAGGGTGTGAAGCTCCTGATCAGTCTGTTGTGTCTCAGCAATACAGTCATAGTCAATTTGACTTGGGAAGGTGATTGCAGAAACACGAGAGAGAACATCAGCAGCAATATTGTCAGATCCTGGAATGTGTACAATATTTGTGGTGAACTGAGAGATGAAATCCAGCTGACGGATCTGCCGTGGAGAACACTTGTCACTTTTTTGCCTAAAAGCATAAGTGAGGGGCTTGTGGTCAGTAAACACTGTGAAATCTCTAGCTTCCAGCATATACCGAAAGTGTCGGATAGCCGAGTAGATAGCAAGGAGTTCATGGTCGTAGGCACTGTAAGACTTTTCAGATGAAGTAAGTTTTCTGGAAAAGAAAGCCAATGGCTGTAGCTCAGAGTCCGCAACTTGGTGAAGTGCACCTCCCATGGCATAATCAGAGGCGTCCACATGAAGAGCAAGCGGGGCAGAAGGTGAAGGATGAGCAAGAAGTGCAGCATCAGCAAGAGCTTGTTTACACCTCTGAAATGCTGTAATTGCCTCAGAAGACCAGTTTAAAGGCTTTGAGTCCTTCTTACCTTTAGAACCTTTTAAAAATTCACTTAAAAGATACTGTTGTTTAGCTGCTTTGAGCAAGAAACGTCTATAAAAATTTAACAGTCCTAAAAATTTTCTCAGAGAGCCAACAGTCTCTGGCTGTTTGTAATCAAGAACTGCTTGAACTTTGTCAGGCAATGACTTAATGCCATCAGGAGTGATAAGGTGGCCAAGGAAAATGAGTTCAGTCACACCAAATACACATTTAGAGATATTTAGTTTTAAACCATATGAGCTCAGTCTTTGGAATATAGTTCTTAAGTGAGAACGATGCTCCTCAGCATTTTCTGAGTAACACAAAATATCATCCAAGTAGACAAAACAAAAAGGAAGTCCTCTTAGTACTTCATGCATGAATTGCATAAAGGTTTGTGGTGCATTCACAAGGCCAAAACACAAATGGGTATATTCGTAAAGACCCCATGGAGTTGTTACAGCTGTCTTAGTAATATCACACTCAGCTATAGGGACTTGGTGGAATGCCTTAAAAATGTCTATTTTGGAAAATATCCTCTTGCCATGTAGTGCATGAGCAAAGTCATTCAAATAAGGCATGGGGTAGCTGTCGAACTCAGTAACAGAATTCAGCTGCCTGTAATCCCCAACAGGTCTAACTGTAGAGTCAGATTTGGGCACAACATGAAGAGGAGAACTCCAGGGACTTTTGGAAGGTCTAATAATGCCTTGAGCAAGAAGAAATTCAAATTCTACCTTCACTGCATCATACAGTTTAGGGTGTAGCCTTCTAGGCCTGGCAGTGACTGGTGGGCCAGTAGTAATAATATGGTGGACTGTGCCATGTGATGCTGATTTGGAAATTAAAGAAGGGTTGCTGAGGTCTGGATATTCCGATAAGATGTTTTTAAAACTAATGTTTGCATCTACAGTGAGGATTGAGGGCTGTACAATATTTGAAAAAACACAAGAAGTGAAAAGAGAAGTTTCCACATCCACCAAAAAGGTTGAAGTGCTTTAGAAAATCAGCACCAATTATAGGAGATGATACATCAGCAATTATGAAAGTCCGGATAAAAGGTCGCCTCAGACCCAGGTTCAGTTCTTTACGGACCATACCATAGGCTGGAATTTTGGTATTATTAGCAGCAAAAATAAGGAGAAGTTAGACTGAGGTGATGTATTCATAGTTGGAGAAGGTGGGATGACACAGATTTCACTTCCAGAGTCTATGAGGAATTTCTGGCCAGACTTGCGGTCTAATAAAAATAACCGGCTGGTATGTTTCGAGGGCTCTGCCATTCCAGCTATGACAGAGCTTACTCGTTTTTTGCACAAATGCACAAGGTGAAACACACTTGCGGGCCTGCTCTTTATAACGGCGATGATAGTAGCAGATGCCACTTCCTCTATTGACACTCCTAGAGCGTGAATGTGATCTCCGGCGGTCAGAACTATATCGTTGGTGGCGAGAGGAATTGCGCTCTCTTGTCAGTTCAGCAACTTGTAGAGACAGCTCTTGGATCTGCCTGGCGAGAGAGACCATGGTTGGCTGAGCACTGCATGAAGATGACTGGGATGGTGGAGGAACAGTTTTGGCCACACAGATAGTCGAGGACGCACCAACAACCTCAGAAACCTTATCAGCGATGATAGCCAGTTTATCCAAAGACTCTGAGGATGCAGACAAAACAGTCTGGATATGTGGTGGCATTCTTTGAAGCCACAAACTTTGCAGAAAGTCATCCTGGAGTTGGCCATTAGACAACTCTTTCATTTTTCGCAACAGGTGGCTGGGCTTCTCATCTCCTAGCTGAATGTCAGTAAGCAGTTTCTTAATTTTTTGAGTATCCGAGTCGCTGAATTGGGTGATGAGCCGCTGCGAGAGAGTGTGATATTTGTCACTGTTCGGAGGGCTTAACACAATGTCCGACACGTAGGAGAGAGTTTCAGCATCCAGGTTCGCAACCAAAGCAGAATACTTAGTATCATCACTGGAGATACCACTGAATGTGAATGCATGGTCGCATTGCGCAATCCATAGACGAACGTTGGATTTCCAAAACGGCGGCAGCCGCAACGCAATACGAGTGACTTCAACGGTTTCACTAGTCATATTGTTGAATAAGCAGGAAGCGAAACGAATCTCCGAGCAGATGCTTCAAGTGGCCTTGAGGAGAAGGAGAAAAAAAATCTTTCGCTACGTACTGATCATCCGTAGTAGAAGAATTTGTATTGCATTCGCCAGTAGAACAGAATAGCTTACGTGTTTTTAAGTCCAAAAGGGGTCACCACTGCCGCGTTGCGTGGTTAGACATTCTTCACTACCACACGGTTGAATGAAATAACAATAAACATTTATTAACTTTAAAGATAAAAGATTAAATGAGCAATTAAGAGGTAAGCTTCCAAAAACTACAACACATGGTGAATCAGGCACGCTACAAGAATAACAGATCAATTCAGTTCAGTTTTGGAGTCGTTATGTTGAGCTGTAAGGTCGCTGCAGGTCTTTGCGAGAAAAATGTAATTCAAAATGACATTCAAGCCTACCATGTTGCAATAAGTAGGTTAATTTTTTATTTGAAAATTTTGTTTTCCCTAATAAAAGAAAGACAAATGGTGTATTTTGAATAATTTTTTAATGGCACTCTCATTATTTTGTCAGAACATTTCTATTTTTTAGAAATGTACGTCCTTGATATAATAGCCATATCATGACCTTATTTCATACTTTGCCTAAACAGCTTTGGTCATTTTATAGAATGCCTAGGCAAAGTATGAAATAATTCTCATTTTTCATACTTTGCCTAAAAAAGTCAGGCATTCTATTCAATGCCGGCATTTCATACTTTGCCGATAACATTTACAGGCCAATGTTCATAGTCATCGGTTGAAGGGTGTTGGAGTGATGCGATTTCATACATACAAACATCCATTTTTATGTATGTAGATTCTTCTAGATTTTTTAAAATTTTACAAAGAAAAATAATCAAAAAAAAAAAAAAAAATTTGCAGGTTTTTGGAACGATTGTATGAGTTAGATTGTGTAGACGTATGTGTAATCTGATATTTCAATTTCCTTAGTGATATTACCTAATCCTTTAATAATATGTTCATGGATTCTTGTAGTAATAGCTTTGTAAATTTGTGTACAGGAAAGTGGCAAGTTACACAAAACTAAGGTACCTTTAATATCTACGCTAGGAACTTTTTTTTATTTAACTTCGTATTTAGAAGTTGTTGTTGTTGTTTTCTAATGCCACCTGTCTGACGTAGTCAGATCGAGGCCCACGAAATTCATCGTGGCATGGGCAAGAGGTACGCCTGTCGTTGGCCTTGAGCACCATACAGGTGACAGTACGATTTTAGCTCGGCGAAATTCCCCGAAGGGACGATAGATGGCGACACGACCTCTATCTCCACCTCCACAATTTCTACATAGCGTTGGGGCAGTAAAATCAAGAGAAAATAGGGATTTTTTTCGATAGGGAAAAAAGGGATTTTTGTGTATAGGAAGAATCCTAGATGATTGAGTCGCAGGAAGAATCCTATATCATTGAACAGTAAGAATCCGAGAAGTAATGCTATAGTAGTAATGCAAATATGTGAGGAAAGGAATAAAACTTGATATTTATTGATGCAACAAGGTTTCTATTAGTTTCTAAAGAAGCTTAAATGTATCATAATTTTCTAAATAATTGACTTTTAGGATGATTAAATTAAATTTTACGTTTATGTGGTTTGAAATAGTATTAGTTCTATTGAGAGAGATTTTGAAAGAAAATGTTTAAACATTTGATGCATTTTTGGAATGATATTTTTTCATTATCATACAAAATAAGCAAAAATTGTGTGTGTAAATTCATCCCCAATAAATAAATTTTTGTTATGGTGTTTTTCACAGATTCTTCACAAAGTTGCAATTAAAGCTTCTAACTTGCTTAAAAACTAAATAAATTATCATTTGTAACAGTTCATAGCATAAAATTCGATATCTTTTTCTTTTTAAACATTGTATAATTAGTGTTCATATAAAATTTTAAATTTCTTGCATTTGTATTTTCATGAAAGAAAATATCCAATGCAAATGCTTCAATAAAATGTACTAATGCTTGCAATAAATCCATAATTTTCAACAATCCTAGTTAGTGTAAAAAAGTTGAAGACATTCATCTTTCTTATAAATACGAAATAATAGGAAGAATAATGCTGGAGAGTAGATACTGCAAAATTCTAATGGAGATGTACTCCTGCAGAAAATTTACATTTGAAAAATATATATTTTTGAGTGAGTAGGAAATTAGAGTAGAATATACATATTTTTTGGAGAGGATTTACTTATGATATAAAATTAGATTTTTTACGTACATTTTTGTTTAAAAAGTATGGTTTGTTATTTTAAAGCATTTCTTTTGAAATTTTAGGAGGTAAATTATTAGCCTACAAATGAATAAACAAGTTAAAGACAACATTCCCCCCTAAAAAAAAACAATTCAGTATATGAAGCAAGTTATCCAATTTTAAAATGTAATCTGCAATCCTTTTATACAACTTCCTTCAATACTAGTCTAAAATGTTTATTGAAGATGTAAGAAATAAGAAAAGGAAAAGTAGGAAAGTAGGTTGCATAAGATTCTAATGATGTATTTCTAGAAATTTACATAAAACTATGTTTGAGAAAATTTTTTTCCCAAAGTTATAATATGTACATTCTGTTTTCTTGAGTTGTACTTATAAAACATTTTTACAAAAAGTTTTGTGTTCTTATACGAAATTAAAAAGATTAAATCCTTGTAAATGTATTTTTGGAATTTCATGAGATGAATTACTTGTCTTCAAATAAATAAATTAAGGATATCAAATTTCTGAGACTTATTTCTTCCCTAAGTACAATGAAAAGTAACCAAGATTAGTATCTAAACTAACTATTTCAAGTTAAAAATCATTGATATTTTTCTCAATTTCATTCAGTAAAAAAAAAAAAAAAAGAATGAAAAGAAATATTTGGTTTATTAATAATTTGTGCAATCGGCTTAACACAAAACTGAGGTATTTAAAAGAAATCAAATTATCGATGTTTGATTAGAAAATTTGGCAATCTGATTTCAGTACCTGAGAGAAAATACTATATTAACTGATATAGAGCAGTGGTCTTCAAAATTTCAACTCACAAAACGCCTAGAACTTGAAGGTGCTTTCCTGGAACCATTAGAACTAGAAAGTGTTTTTGTTGAACCCCATTCCATATACATACTTCGAAGAACGTATCCCAAAAATAATATTTAAAGTAAATCAACATGTTATAGGTACTTAATGCTAAGGGAATTAAAAAGAAAGTCTAATCTAATTTTTTATTAATATAGTTTACTCATTGATAATATTAATTTGGAATTCAAGTATCACATACCCATGCATTATATTTAGTAACTGGGATATATGCTAATGTTTTTACACAAACTTTCGAAATTTAGGTCTATTAGGTGCTTGTTTCATAGCACTCTAAATAATACTCAAGTGTGTTGAGTTTTCATTTAATTCAAACATTAAACTTTATCAAAATCTACTGGAATTTTATTCTGCGTGTTCATTCCACGGCGGCAAACATAGATCTACACGTTGTACAGAAAATGCCACGTTTTTAGTATTTTACACAGTTATGCTGCAGTTAAGCATAATACAATCGATACGACTACATGAGTAAAGAAAAATATAAAAACAGAAATATAAATTATGAAAACCATTTTAAAAATTAACAGAATTTAAATGCATTTATATAAAATAAGCTTAACAATTATTATTTAAGTTTAACATTTATTTGAATAGAATTAATTTCTATCTTGCCAATATCCGTTTAGAGAATTCGAAAAACAGTTGACAGGTGCAGCCATCTAGCGAGAGAAAATCTCTACAAAAACTGTCCTTTACATTACTCCCTTGCCAGTAACAAAGTTACGATACAAGAAAAAAATATATGGCAGGGACAGTTTCAGACTTATTGAACAGATTATAATTTCATTTTTTTTTTTTTACAAATTAAACTTATACAAACCGCTTTTAACACAATTATTACTAATCATTGCATTACACAACACAAAATTACTACTACAGGATTGCTACAGAAGTCTTAATGCACAAAATATGCTACAAGTTTAAAATATTAAAACACAGCTACCTTCCTGTTTCTTAAAAAATACATGGAAAAATACAACTAAAATGTTCAGCAATTACTTTAAATGTATATTTATACTGAGCAACAATCAAATTTAAACAAAGTCAAAAAAGAGTATATATAAGATATGCAATAACTCAAAAAAAAAATAATAAACTACAGAATGCTTTTGCAAATACACAAAACTCAGTCAATATTTGAACATGGGAAACTAAGGAGTACATAAATATTTTGCGAAAAAAAAAAAAAATCATTCATATTCCAATGAAAGTTAACATGCCATTAAAAAAAAACATTTCAAGTTACTCTGCAATGACAACACCTTAATTTTTTGAATATTATGAAACATATCAAATCCAATAGTGTTAAAAAATCAATTTTCATATTTACATACACAATGGGTAATTTTATAATATATACATACAGAAAACTTCCTATTTACAAGAAAGAATATCAGAAAACTTTAGTTTCAATTCACCACATAATTAATTATAACTCAGTTAATCACTAATACAATCCATTTACCACAATTGAGCATTTTTATGCAAAACATTTATTTGATGCTAACACACATTTTATTTGATGCTAACACATATTATTTCTACACATAGAATTTGATGCTAACACATATCTATTTATAAACATAGAATTTGATGCTAACATATATTTATTTATAAACATAGAATTTGATGCTAACACATATCTATATTGATATCCTGAAAATTTTATGTTCACTATTAAATACATAATAGATAATTTTGTTAAAATACATACTTTCCAATGAAAAAAAAAAAACACACATTCTATAACACATTTAAGAGATGAGATGCCCACAAATTGTAATACTAATGAGAGAATTTCTGTCGACAATGTAAAAAAAAACAGTAGTAATAAATAATTATTTGTGACATAAAGTTGAAAACTTTGTATAACATATATTACTTTGAATGCGAGAATATATATGGAAAATTTTACATCATGCTCTTTAATTTCTTTTTATTTACAAAGCTTTTGTTTGATTTAGGTTCTCGCTGTTATGAAATTACACACAATTCTACTTAAGCTTACAACTTACTGATGAGGTTATATCAGGATAGTGGAAGAATAATTATTTAAATTTCACAATACTAGCATAAAAATCATACATGTATATATAACCAATTAAGAGTCAATTTTCAATTCTAAAATCCAGGAATTAACATACATTGTCATTTTATAAGCATATCTACAACATTTAAAGCAGTGTTTACTATAACTTTTTCACTATATGTACATGAATTGCATTACCAAGAGAATTATTACCAAGTATATATTTAATCAATTAGATACATTTTATAAATGGTGATTTTCAAATTTACTAATTTTTAATAACTGTTTACTAGTAATAAGTGAAAGGAATTTCAAACTTTAACACTTACATACATAATAGTTGCTATTTTGTTTATTCTCTAAATCTTACTGGTTTTTTTATCTTTCTACCACAGCTAGTAGTAGATTGTTCATCAGGCATTGGGAAAGTTCTTTCCAATTTGAAATCTCATTTTTTTGTCCAACACTAGTTTGTTCATTTTGATTGTCCACTGCTAACAAATAGGCAGGTTTCAGTCTATCTACAGATATATTAATTGTTTTATCTTTGATTAGGATTGTGAAATATTTATCATACTTTTTATGTACAGTATATGGTCCTTCATATGGTGGTTCTAATGCTTTTTAACTCTGTCGATACGAAGAAACACATGGGAACAGGATTTCAAATCTTTATGCACAAAGATATTTTGCTTCCTGTTGCTAGGAGACTTCAGTGGCTTTAGCTCTGCCATGTGCTGCTGTAATTTGGCGACAAAATTCTGTGGATCCATGTTAATAGTAGGGGATCAAAAAATTCGCCAGGTAATTTAATGGAAGTACCATAGACCATCTGTGCAATTGTGTAACTAATGTCAGGTCTTATGGCAGCTCTTAAACCTAACAACACAGTGGGTAATGACTCTGTCCATCTAATATTGTTGTGAGCTTTTATAGCACCTTTCAAGGTCCTATGTAAACGTTCAACTTTCCCATTACATTGAGGGTGATAAGATGTTGTGTGGGCTACTTTAGCACCACATATTGCAGCTATGCTTCTAAATAGTTCTGCCTCAAACTGTCGACCTTGATCTGTGACTATTTTGGCAGGTACTCCAAACCTGCAAATCCATTTCTCATAAAATGCTCTCCCAACTATTTCAGCTGTTATTTCAGGTATAGGAATTGCTTCCATCCAGCAAGAGAATCGGTCAATGCAGGTTAAGCAATACTGCATCCCTTCTGAAGGTGGTAGTTTTCCAATGAGATCTATGTGAACTACACTAAACCTTTCATCTGGTTGTTCGAAGTCTCTAATTTGGATTTTGTATGCCTGCTGACTTTACATTTTTGGCATCTAATGCAAGCTTTTGCCCATTCTCTGACTTGCTTTTTAATATCTGACCAGACATATTTTTCAATCATCAGTTTAACTGTAGATTTAATACCAGGGTGAGCTAAGCCATGAATTAGTTGGAATATTTGAAACCTGAATTTTTGTGGAATGTAAGGCCTAATTTTTGTGTTGAGATGTCACACCAAAGTTTTTCCCAGATGGCAATGTCGAAGGTTTAAATTTTAAAGAATTGTTGTGCAATAATATTTGCAACTCTTCGTCAGTAGTTTGCTCTTCTGCAATTTCCTCAAAGTTGATTTCGGAAATTGAATGAATTCTGGATAAGGCATCTGCAACAACATTATCTTTACCCAATACATGTTGAATGTTACAACTAAATTCTGAAATGTATTGAAGTTGTCGTTGTTGTCTTGGTGATGCTTTTTCATTTTTTGCTTAAATGCAAAAGTTAGAGGCTTGTGGTCAGTATATATAACAAAATCATTCCCTTCCAGCAGGTGTTTGAAATGTTTCACTGAAAGGTATATTCCCAATAGTTCTCGGTCATAGGTACTATACCTTGTTTGTGTTTCATTTAGCTTCTTTGAGTAAAAAGCTATTGGTTTCCAACGCTCGTTTTCTAATTGCTGGAGTACTGCGCCCACAGCAAAATCTGATGCATCTGTGCAAAGTGATAGGGGTAGTCAGATCTTGGAAATGATAAAAGAGCAGCTTCGGCAAGGTCAGTTTTGCATTTTTCGAAGCTTCTCCTGGTGTCATCAGTCCAATGCACTTTTCTGCGGTCTTTCTTTTTCGCTCCTTTTAACAGTTCATGTAGAGGTGCTTGGGTCTTAGCAGCATCCTTTAGGTATCTTCGGTAAAAATTTATCATGCCCAGAAACGTTCGCAGGTCATGAATAGTTTCTGGTAGTTTGTAGTTGAAGATAGCTTGAACTTTTTCTGGCAATGGCCGTGAACCTTCTGCAGTGATCAGAAATCCCAAATATTCAACTTGGGCAGCTCCCATCACTGATTTGGAGACATTTATTCGAAGTCCATATTGCTGGAATCTTTCAAATACCATTTTTAGGTGTTCACTGTGTTCCTCTTCAGTAGATGAGGCAACAAGTACATCATCAAGATACGGGAAAACAAAGTCGAGTCCATACAGTACTTCAGTAATGAAACGTTGGAAGGTTGAAGGAGCATTCCTCAGTCCAAAACTCATAGTATTGAACTCGTACAAGCCAAATGGGGTGGTGATGGCAGTTTTTTCTTTGTCTTCCTCAGCAATTGGTATCTGATAATAAGCCTTTACTAGATCTATCTTGGAAAATATTTTTTATCCTTCAGGATGTGATTAAAGTCCTCAATTCTAGGAATTGGATATCGATCTGGTATTGTCTGTGCGTTGAGTCGCCTGTAATCGCCACATGGTCTTAATGTTCCATCCTTTTTATTTACTAAATGCAATGGACTTGCCCATTGAGATTTTGAGGGTCTAATAATGTCGTTGTCCAGCATAAATTGGAACTCTTGCTTCGCCAGCTTCAACTTATCAGAGGCTAGTTGTCTTGCCTTCGAATAAACCGGTTGGCCAGTTGTTAGGATGTGGTGCTTTACTTCATGTTTAACAACTCTGTTAACCAAGTTTGGCTTGGTTAAATCAGGATACAACTTAAGCAGGTTGAAGTACTTGGAGGCTCTATTGACTGTGCTGAGATCATTATTTTCTTGGATGGTAGCAACTTCTCCTTTAATTGAAAGATTGGTTACTCCATCGATTAATTTCCTGTTGTGCAGATCTATCAGCAACTGGAATTTTGAAGGAAATCAGCACCTATGATTCCTCGCTCAACTTTGGCAATAATAAACGGCCACTGAAATGGGCGTCTTAGGCCTAGATCCAGCGTGAGAATTTTTAGACCATACGTTGGAATTTCAGTGCCATTAGCAGCATACAGTTTATATTGAGAGGCTTGGCACTCACCTTTCGTTTTTGTCCAAGGGAGGATCGAGACGTCTGCTCCACTATCCACAAGGAATTGACATCCGGTTTCTCTGTCCTTGACAAATAATCGGAATTTGCGGCCTAAAATATCGGCAGCAGGACTCGCCGCGGCGTCTACTGCTGGTATTCGTTTCCCGGCTCATTGAAACTGCACGGCTGTACGCACTTACCAGGGAGGCACTTCTTCCCGAATCGGAAATGGTAGAAGCAATATCGTCCCTGAGGATTGTAGCGGCGCCTTGATTTGCTGCGACTTCTACTCCTCTGATGGTGATGAGGGCTTGAGCTCGAACTTTTCGTTGTAGCTTCAAAGAGGCAAGTTGTTCTTCCAGACTTACTAATTTAGAGAGGAGTTCATCCACTCTTAGGGAATTTTTCTGAACCACTGCAGCATCAATTGTTCTTAGCGCCATCTCCACGATCTTGTTAGCCAATGCGCTATTTTGTCATTTTCCAGTAAAAAAAAAAATCCAGGGTCACCAGTTATTAGGTGCTTGTTTCATAGCACTCTAAATAATACTCAAGTGTGTTGAGTTTTCATTTAATTCAAACATTAAACTTTATCAAAATCTACTGGAATTTTATTCTGCGTGTTCATTCCACGGCGGCAAACATAGATCTACGTTGTACAGAAAATGCCACGTTTTTAGTATTTTACACAGTTATGCTGCAGTTAAGCATAATACAATCGATACGACTACATGAGTAAAGAAAAAAATATAAAAACAGAAATATAAATTATGAAAACCATCTTAAAAATTAACAGAATTTAAATGCATTTATATAAAATAAGCTTAACAATTATTATTTAAGTTTAACATTTATTTGAATAGAATTAATTTCTATCTTGCCAATATCCGTTTAGAGAATTCGAAAAACAGTTGACAGGTGCAGCCATCTAGCGAGAGAAAATCTCTACAAAAACTGTCCTTTACAGGTCTATTGAGATTAAAAGCAATCGCATTAGATGTATGTGTTCGAATTTCATTTGTTTTGTAGCCACTTCTTACGTTGAGAAATATGTTTCACTTGAACATGTAAATGAACATTGAAAACTTGGAACAATAAACATTAAAATGTTTATTGCTGTGTGAGAAATCCTGTGTATTTTGCAACCTAAAATTTAACAGCTGTTCTTAGATTTTAACATCAACTCTGTGGATAATTTGTTCCTTTTCCCTCATTATAGTGCCACGGTAGCCTAGTGGTCATGGCTGGCATGTCACGAGTTCAAGCCAAGTACCCACCGTGTAGGGGTATGATGCACATTAAATATGTCGAGTTTAAACGTCCTCCCATTGGTGTGGTAGTTAGGAGAGGAGAGTTCCAGCTCGGGTGTCGTCCTTGACCATATTTCAAAATTACGAGGACTGTCGCCAAAAGCCCTCATGTAGCTGAACATTAATATTCGCTCACTCCACCTTTATAGGTGTTGTTTTCCACAAATGTAAGAAGGTGCATTTTTCATTAGAAAATATTTTGTTTTGCAAGACATTGTGCTGATTAATGAGTATAAAATTCTTGTGAACCCGAGATAGTAAACAGAATATTCACAATTTAGTAGGAAGTATATATAAATATGAAACAATTTTAGTATTCTTTTATTATAATAAAAGTTTTAAAAGTGTTGCAAAATAAAGTCATTATATATGAGTAAAATTTAGTTTTAATGAATAGGATGAGCTTTAGATACTGGTAACTGTACAAACTTCATAGAGAACATGAATCCATTTTGCATACCTATTTGTTTCTTCTCGATTTCTTTGACTTTTTGGAACCCCAGGGTTCTGTGGAACACAGTTTGAAGACCACTGATATAGAGTAAAAAATATCGCTGAATGATTTCTAATACTTCTGTAGTGATTTTAATGTATTGTCTTTCAAACAAGGGTAAATATAATCTATATTTTTATTTCTTAATAACTTAGTTCACATTCAATTTTGTACTTATTTTTTAAAGTTATGGTAACCTGAAAAACTTTCATGAATAATTCATAAAAGTTATCGCAATGTATTAATTACAATTATTTGTGTAATGTAATCCATTCAAATGAAAAATTTCATGTACAATAGAAAATTTTTATTTCAAACAAAATTTCAACACTATACATACACATATGTAATTAACATCCACAATATTAGTACAATTAAAATGAATATTAATTAAAACAATTATACAAATGCAATGATGTCCATTGAATAGTCACTAACAAATATTCTTTAAAAGACTAAAATAATAAATACATTTAGCCTAATAAAAAACATCAGCTAGTATCTCAAAACAAAATTCTTATAAAACAGAAATAAAAATAAATTAAACCCTGAAAAAAACAAGTCAAGAATGTATATAATCCATCTTTTTGTTTGGTTTGAAATTTCCAAAGTGTAACATAACAGTAAATATTTTTACATACAAATATCTAATGCACACAAAAAAATGACATTCAGTTATAATTACTAACCTTTCAATTTGGTATAAAGTTGTACAGTTTTCGGCTTCTATCACTAGTTTTCCGAACATACCTTTTATAAATTGTGACACTCATCTTATAAATAGTATACATTTTCTCATTTCAAAGTTCTAAACCAGATATTTATATACATTTGAGTAGTATTACTTAGTTTTTAATATACGTATATGAAATGCATTCATTACCTTGCAGTATTTTTCACTCCTTTCATTTAAATATTCCCTATATTCTTGAAAATGTAAGGCAGGTTTCTGAACTTCCAAGGTGTAAATATGAAATGGTGTAAACCAAAATAAAAGAGAAACACACATGTACACAGAAAGTAAAATATTATCAATTACAGCACATGAAAAGGTATAGATAATTTTTTATCCAAATTTAACAATAACTAGAATCAAGATTTTGGTATAACAGAAATTCACTTTGAAGATCAAATGTTTGCACATTTAACATAATTAGGTTTGATGAAAAATTCATGGTTCTATAAAAAGATACAATTTATTAAATTACAGACACAATTAAGCCTGTCTTAATCTGTACTATTACTGTTTTAATCAGAAACACACGAGAGAACTAATGACCCTTTATAAAGACAGATAAATGCAAGGTTAATGTAAAATAAATTATTACAGAAGATTAACTAATGTTCTCTCCTGAAAAGAGAAAAATATATTAAGATTAGGTGATTCTATTTTTATTACTCTAAAAATTGGAAATTATAAGTGATTGTCACCAAAAATATATAAATGATAATGCAACAGTAATTTTTTTTTTTTACATCTGAAATGTGTGTTAGACTTCTCTTTAATAAGTTAGATTAATTTTTTTCTTTAATATCACAACACAAGTCAAATAATATTAAAAAGAGTAAACAATCAAACAATCAATGGTTGATGGAAACATTTGTTAACATTTTTGTTAACTGTAGTTTTATTCAAAATTATTTTTATTTACATGCATTCTTTTGAACCAGTTCTTGCTTTTATGGGATTTAGAAGTAAGTGTAAACCACAACATTAATTAAACTTTTTAAGAGATAACTGACTCGACTTCTAATGTCATTACAGAGCTATGTTTGCATTTTGTGGTAGGCCTCATAATTTGACATATTTACCTAATTCAGAAAAATGCTAAACTCAGACTTATTTAATACTGATCAAGTAGTTTGAGTCCAAAAAAGAACTTAGAATAACTATAGAAATTTTATTTAAAGTTCCTTCTTTAGAAAACCATACATAAAATATTGAAATTATAAGTTATAATCCAAGTTTTAAAAAGAATATTTTCTTTCTAGAAATAAAGACCAATACATTAAAATACAGATTGTGTATTTAAATTAGTTTTCATAAACTGAAATTTTATTATGAATAATTTAGTTATACCATTTGAAATTTCAAATGATACTTAAGCTTCTCTACCACGTCAAGGTAGCAGCCACAGAGAAGTGAATACAGTTGGATCTCTACAAAGGGGTATCTTTAAGATAGAGAACAAAATCAACTTCTGAAAAAATATATTGAAGTTTTTGTTTGTAAATCACTTACAATATTTAGAATTAAACATGACTGAACTTTATTATGTCAACTATTTTAATGGGGAAGTGATAGCAAATAAGATACGAGTTTATTCAGTTAAGAAATTTTTACTTTAAGTTGTTTCAATATTATTACTATTGAGACTTTAAATTTATGCATATAACCAGGTTATTTTTTATAGTTACCCATTTGCAAAAATTCAAATGTATTCTTTTTTTATTTAAATCAACTATTATAAATATATTGTTAATCTGGAGTTTTCACAACATGGGGATCTAAAACCTACAGTAAAAATGAACATATATATTGCACATTACATACTAGCCAGGAATTTAAATATATAGACTTAAAATTTTTTAAATGCCTTCTTGTGAATCAGGAACTCTATATTGGAATGACCTAAAACTGCCTATAATAAAAAGGAACATACATGTATTGCACATATGCTTAAATCGTAAGGAATTATTAAACACCTTCTAATTAATCAGCATTGCACTATGATCTAAAAACACCTACAGTAGAAAATTTCATATATTGCATATGGATACTTGAAAATTCTAAAATTATTATTAGATTAACACCTCTTTTAATTTCCAGTCATTTTATCTGAAATTAATAATGTTAAAACCAAAAATTACTTTTTATACAGATTTTGCTGTCAAAACCAGACTCGTTGATACACTTTGACATTCTTCTTGGGTAGGTTTTCTCAATGTAGTTGAAGTTTTCTGAGAAGTCGTTTTTGTTGAAACATATCTCTGTGTCTTTATCTTTTTATTTGGCGGCTCCATATTCAAAGATCTTGATACAATTTCTTGATTAGCTTCAGGGAATAAATGCGATGAATCGACATTATTTTTTTAAAAAGTTAAAATGTTATCATATTGTTCTGGGGATACTTTATTTAATGCCTCCTTTCAGGAATTCTTCCTTGGAAATTTTTGCCCATGTAGATGTGGCCCTCAAATTATCCTCATCATTTGAATCCAAAATACCATCAGACCTTATATTGTATTCTTCTTTAATATTTTTTATATCTTGCCGTGTTTTATTAAATGAATTCTTTCTAGTTTCTGATTAATAGAATTTCTAATATCATCCAAGATAGCTTCGACAGGGATTTTATTTTCTAGTTTTTTCGCTGTATCTTCTTTTTCTTCTCTAGTTATTTTCATCCGTCCCAAATCTATCCCATGTCCTACATGGGTTTTTGTGAATTCCACAGTCACTTTGCTTTCAATGTCTTCATATACTTTCATCTTTGAAGGGCATTTTCCATTAATCTTGTTGCTACCAGCTATTTTCATATTTCTCTTCATATCACCCCTTGCATTATAAAAACCATTGCGATGACAGTAAAAGTAGGTCATTTTTCCACCAGTTTTCACTGATTTACTTGCAGTATTCTTCACATACAAGGAACTAGTTTGCTTCTCAATGCTTTCTTTCCACAACTTGAAATCTTGAAAAGTGTCATGTACGAGTATCCTTTTCTATTGTAATATTATGTACCAAATCAATGTGATCCTCCAAGGCCTTTTTAGAAATGAGTTCTACATTGCAAAGAATACATCTTACCTGTTTAATTGTACTTATTTTATTATGAATCAATTTTGCATGTCGATTTATGTTCGAAACTGTAGATAAGGTCTTATCACATTCAACACATTTAAAGCTATCCATTACTAAATTTTACAAGTAATATATATTTTTAAAAAAATAAAGAATAGATAATGAAAACACACAAATTTATGTAGTAAGTATTCTCGATACCCATAAAGAATTCCTTCAACTATTCTTTGATACTGAAAAAAAGATAAAATAGAATTATTATTAGAATGGATTAAATTTTCTTGATTAAAAATTACTGCATGTTCAAAACTAAAAAATCTATCTGAATTCATTCATACCCCTAAACAAAACGTGGTTTTTATTTTACAAAAAAAAATTATTCATTATTCTGCAAAAAGCAATACGGAATTAATTTTTTAAACAATGTTGATGTAAAATAATAAAAAACAAATTACTTACCGCTAACCAAAGAAACTTTGCTTTTCGAATAAAAAATGGACACCTGAAATACAAAATTATTATTACTATGGATTGCATCTCCTTGGTAGTAGATGGCTACGACACTAAATTCAATTAGTTCCTGTTGAAATACATATTGAATTGCTTTCGATTTGCAGAAGAAAATAAATCAATCTGAATTCATCCATAAGAAAATACGCGGGTTTTTTTTTTATTTAAATTATTCATTAATATTTTGTAAAAATCAATATGAAATTAGTTTTTAAAACAATGTTGATGTTCATTAATAATTGTTAAATAATGAAAAATTACTTACAGCTAAATACAAAGGAAATATCCTTTTTAAAAAATAAAATGACACACGGACACACTCGCTATGCTAAACTGGAAAACAATTTACAAAATTTTTCCCTTTTGGTAACGAAGGAAATTTTCCCTTTCCCTCACGATGCCAGCGCCTCCTGGTGATTTAGGTTATTTTTAACATTAAGATTTTACTTTCCCTATGGGCTTCGACAATTTCTGCATGTAAACTGAAGGGAAGGGAAATATTCTCCAGTCCCTGCGCTCGTGATTAAGCCCACAAGACTATACGGACCCACTGATTTAACGAGCACGTACTCCGTGTATACTCGGAGGGTGTTTGGTGGCATCGAACCCAGGCCTTCCGGTCTGGAGTCCGATGCTCTAACCACTAGGCTACCCACGGCCCAGTATTTAGAAGTAAAGGGGTTAAGTGATGCGGCCTCATCTTCGCATTCAGCCTTTCGTCCAAGAAAACTATACATATATGTGACAACAACGCACCTTATGAAATTGATAGTGAAATCCTCTATTGCCTGAAAACTATGTGTTTTCTTTTTCATTCACTCACTTTCATATTTTTGAACTAATCTGCATAATCAGTTTCCTATGTAAAGAGGGGCAGTTAACTTTCAACAAAACTTAAAAGTATATCACTCCTGGTTAAGGTCTTATCACACGTATGCGTAATTGGAGCAATTTTTCTTTCAAGCAACCCTTTCGAGCAATTTCCAACCAGTCGCCATAGCAATGGCTTCGAACAACTTTTTCCTTGTAAATTGAAACAATTGTTTGAAATTAGATTGCTCAAGATTCCAATCAATGGGGTTCTTCATCTCCCTACGTCGTAAACAAGAGGACAGTAAAGATGGAAGCCTGGACTTCGTCAAATGCATCAGAAAAAACTTATAACATTGTAATGATGGACAATATTTTAAAAGAATGGCACTCTCTTTCTGTTTAGACCGTGGAGAAAAGCGCGAGCGGAATAAAATAAACAATTTGAATGTTCGTTTTCCGAAGCAGAAAAATCTGCGAATTATATCTCCAGAGCGTGACTGACGTCAGAGCATGTCGTTTTATTTACAGTAACCTTTCACCCTCACAGTTGCTCACAACAGTTGTTCAAAAGAGACTCGAGTTGTTCGAGACGTGTGTGTGATAAGGCCTTTAGTGATTCATTTCAGCACTGCTAAAAAGTTGTTTTTTTTAATATTTTGAATCATGTGATACCAGTCGCTACAACTATAAATATATTTTGTTTCTATTTGTTTTGTTTTACTTGAGCTTTTATAACTGTAAAAAAATCATTCATTGGGCAAATAATTGTGAAAAAATTCGTTTTTATTCCTTCACTGTAAATCAGTTTCAGTAAACAAAAGACAGTTTTCAAATTTTAATTATGTTCTGTACTCAAATATAGATAAATTATAATTTTTAGAAAACTATTTGCACATGATTTAACGTGTTTAGTTAAGTACGATGGCACTCTGCATTGAGCCGATATAAAACTGCTCTATAAACAGCAAAAATAACAGTTAAGTTACCATGAATTTTTTTGTTTTTTAGTGTTGCTAACAAAAATTGAAAGAAAAGCAGAATTTAGTTTTATTTCAAAATTTATGTAAAAAAAAAGATAATGATAGAAAGCTGAATTATTCATCAGGGCTGCGTTATCATTCACAGTAGCTTTAAAAATGGCTGTACGACACAATAACTAAGAAAAATATTACTTATCCCGTTAAAGAAGTTATAAAAATCAAGAAATATATAAAAGTGGAAATAACTACATTGCCTTCTGAGAGATTCATTTGCAACTATACTATTTGTTACAGATCATTGATTTTCCGCAATATATATATAGCGCGCGCGCGCTGTGTATAAGCTAAGAACAATGTTCACACCATACCGGAGCTTCATTATTTGTGCTTCTTTAATACACGTTTCCATTTTTTTTTTTTTTTTTTTTGCCAGCGATCTATATGTAGCGGATATTATGAATAGTCGGGTTACATGGAATACCAATTTTTTGGCTCTGTTTGTAGCTACTAATGTGTGGAAAAACCTTGAACTACCGAAGAAAGAATCTCATGATGCATTGCAGTGAGAGTTGAGTACCTGCTGTTGCCATACCACTTGCTACAGAATATGTGTTTTGCGATTTACAAAAATTTTTGCAAATAGGTTTTCAAACATTTTAACCTTTTAATACACATGTGACGTGAACATTAAAGCTAAGCATAATGTACACTAAAAGTATTGTAGTTTGTAATACTGTGGTCCAGTAGCGCACACAGGAATTTTTCAAGGGGAGGGGGGGTCCGGGGTCGAAAGTTCACCATTCTTGTATCATGCACCTTTTGATTTTGTCGATTTTCGGGAACAAAACACAGTAAAAAACTAATTTTTGAATAAATAATTAGCATTAATTAATAAAATTAATCATTAATAACAAGAAATTAATTAAATTTTACGAACTATATACTTAGAATTATAATCAATTGGGAAAAAAATCAAGGGCTTTGGGGGGTCCGAACCCCTAGGACCCCCCCTTGTGTGTGCCACTGCTGTGGTCTTCTTTAAGCTGACCAGTTCAGTTTAAAGGTTTATTTTCCATTAGGGCGTGTCGGAATACTAGATCTTCCACAATGCGCAACGCATTCCATTCTGTTGTAGATATTTCAATCTGTGTTTATTTGTCATTTGACTTCATGCCATCCACTGAAGAATTAGAAAACAAAAACGCTGAATGTCTCTTCTGTAATTGAAAATTCTTCAAAGATCAAAGAGGAAAAATTTGCATTCAATGCTTCAGCTACTTTTTGTGGGCTCACCTTGATTGTCCTGGATTGTGACTTTTGTTAATGAGTTCGAAACATAAATGTCTTTCACGTATTCTTAAATGTATGGCTTTTATACTTAAACGACGTTTTATGGAGTCTTAATTAATTTTCCAATGGTTTAAATCACATATTCCATAATACCCTCCATTTATCATTTTTTCTAAAAATAAATTTTAACATTTTTATTATATACATTTTTTTGACAAGTAATCTTTTTTTACAATCGCTTGTAATATGTATCCATAACGATTTTAAAGATTATTTAAAATCAAAAACCAGTTAAGTTATTTTTTGAAATGTAAATCGTATTCCATGGACTTGTTGTGGTGGTATATATATAAGCCAGTAACAACCTCCGTACTAAGATGATCATTTTAGTATAGTGGATATGTTATGTACTTACGGAGCAGAAGGTTTCGAGTTCTAATCTCCTTCATTAGTGACACTGGCTGAACTTTTAAATATCGCGAACTTCGCGGAGCAGACATGGCGCCATCTATCCACCGCAAAAGCCGCCAAACGCGCATGACGCAGCACAGCAAGCCGTCAGATCACATGATGCAACACTCAAGCCGTCAAAAAACAATTACGCAACAACCCACACGCTCGTGGTAACTATAGTATCGTTCTTTTGCCTATCCGCCGACTCACTGTGAGGGGAGTGTGGGGCGGTGGTATCTATACAAGCCAGTAACAACCTCCGTACTAAGATGATCATTTTAATATAATGGATATGTTATGTGCTTACGGAGCAGAAGGTACCCAGTTTTAATCTCCTTCACACTCTGTATCAATTTAACTTTTTATTTAGTCTGACAATTTGATTCCAGTAATGAAAATATTTAGTACACAAGTGGAGGTGTTTACGTGATTATAAAATAAAAAAAAATCCTAGTATGTAGAGGGATTATTATGTAACATGTTATTTATTACCTTTTTAACTACATCGTTCATAAACTAAATTTGGTTTTTTAATAGGCTCAGATTTAGATGGAGATGAATACTCTGTGTTATGGAATGATGATCTAATCTTTCATAGATCCAATGAACCCGCTGGAACGTTTCACAGTGCTCAACAAGATGCTAAAAGAAATATAACGGTAGGTGACCACAAAGGGCTGCCTTTTAAAAATACATGCTGTTTATAAAAATACTTACCAGAAAATATGAAAATCTCCAATGGCATATCCGCCCATTCAATTCAAAGAAAGTTTCAGGTATTGTTTCTTGAAGGTGTGCGCTCGAGATTGTGTTGATTTAAAACAATAGAGCTTGAGCCGTTACGATTACAGTGAAAAACTTTTGAATGGCGCCATTCACTTTTTCCCAACGCAAACTGAAACGCATTGAAAACCATAAATAGCTTTTAAACGTACATCCGTCATAAAAATTGTCGTCGTAAAAGATTATAAACTACAATGACGAACTTGCCATATTTGGAGGAATCTGTATAATTTCCCTTTTATGGCATCTTTCAATTTTGACCAATGTCGTGGATTTGATGTGTATACCTTGTGACTGATCTATCCATGTTTTTTTCAAATACTAATCCTCTTAGGGAATATTGAATCTTTAAAATTTATTATATTATAAACCTTCCTCCGAAGAAGAAGATGCGAGTACATAAATGAAGACTTGTATGTAAAGATTAAACTTTCAAGTTAGATGGAGAGAGTGGTTAGATTGCTAGTGGATAGCAGTGATTGATTAAACGTGAAGTGAGGCGTGAACACTTTGTAGCTTATTTGTGTACGATAAAGATCGAAGATTTGTCAATTAGTAACTAAATTAGATTAGGTCCCTTGGAATTAGAAGGTATATTGCCCATACGTCGGCGATCCAATTAGTTAAGACTTCTCGTATCTCGTCTACCTCGCTATTGCTTTCGGTATTTTGGTTAATAGAATTGGTGTTGTTTTCTCTCTCTCATAATAGTAAATAAATAGAATTTATTTTGAATATGGCTAATCTTCCTTCCGACTCTCCCACACTAATGTACGTTGAGGGACAACCATTGCAACCTTAGATTTCAGATAACCCCAGAACAAAAAATCCATCGGAGAGAGATCTGAGGATCACGGTGGCAACGAAACTGCAAAGTTATAAAAAATGATTCATCTACCAAAGTTGTATTCCAGCACTTGTTGAACACATGTAACAATGTAAAGAGGAGCATCATCTTGCATCCATATATTGCCATTTCATTGCTGCAATTCTGGAACACATAATTCGAACATTATTGTATTCCGTGCACTTATGATGGAGCACGTTTTCTTTCTTGTGGAAGTGATCTCTTTGAAGAAGTTTTAACCGAAAACGCGAATGTGCATTCGATGCTGCACCACATAGCTGCCTTAGCTTCGCGTAAAGACCACGAAGATTGTTGTAAACTCATTGAATGCAGTTCTTTCAGTTTTCAGGTGAAGAGATACATGCCTCATCCGTTTATAGTAGAGATGAAAATTAATCGATCGTGATCGACCGGTGGACCTCCAAGGGGTTTTGGGGTGACCGCCTTTACTAAGTAAAGACTTGTATTAATGCAAATGTGTGACGAATCTGTGGGGAACCTTTCCACTAATCTTCTTAGGTGTCTTTTTGGGGATTATAAATTCGCGTTTATATTTACAATCAACTCCAAAAAGATGAACGGGATATTTAAATTAGATAAGGTATTTTTAAGTCGAGCGTTGCGAGATAGCAAGAGAGTTGATGGAAGGCTATTGAGCCAGCAACTTTAAACGTATTCAAGGAGATTAGATTCGTCAAGACGTCGTGCTGCTAGGCGTACCAGAAAGCTGATATAAGCCAGCGGTAAATATAATTTACGTACGCTTAAAATAAGCGTCAGTTTAAGCAACTTAGTTAAAGTTAATGAAAGTTATAAGAATTCGAGTACGTGTATTTCTCGGATCTTCTATTTCGGTAAACCTTACTTGAGCTTAATTATTAATTAATTGCATTCTTAGTAATTTAATTTAATATAAAGGCAAATCCCTTTAAGTGACGTAACATAATATTATTATATGTTATCAGAGATTTTTTTGAGAAAATTATAATAAATAAATATTATTATTATTCAAAATGGCTCTTAGTGGTTCTTTGCCTCAAATTAATCTTGGTGTTCAAGGGGAGACCCAGGGGTGTCTCCACAAATGGGACTGTAATTAACTAAAAATAGGAGTTCTAAGGCATAAACATTTATTGCGACTGCTTGGGGCAGTGGTTTCTATGCAAGATAGATTGTACAAGTGTAGGTGTGTGGAGGGGGTGGCGATCGGAGCGTCACAACATGCATACTATAAGAGAAATGTATTTACGGAATACAGACGATTCTCCAGAATTACAATATTATCACTGCACTGAACTGATCTCGAGTGCATGCCTTCAATTAACAATATCTGAAATTTCCTGTCAACTGGTTGAGTGCACAGACTGCCAGGGGTTCACATAATTCGAAATCTTTTTCTGACCACTCGGTATATAATTCCACAAAAAAAATTATAGATTTCAAAACGAGCGCGTTACTTTTTTACTGTTTAGTCTCTACTCAGTCAGCTCAGAATTATGAGTTTTAACTGCAGAGTCTTTTTTTATTTATTATGACAGAGGTTAATGTTATTCAGTATTCAACACAATTACACTCATGTCCATAAATTAAGGATAATGAAGTTCAGGCAAAGAAAGAGACAGAAGCAAAACAAATTTGACTTATTTATAAAGTCTATTAAACAAAAGGTAAAGAGCAAAAAAGATGCTATATGTTTGACATAATTAATAAAAATTGCAATTTTTACTCCCTGGAGCAAATTTCAAAAAAGAACCTATTTACAAAAAAACAGTATAACATGGTTAGTATGATGGTTAATACGGAGTATGTCTCCCGGACGATGCAATACAGGGATTACAACGCCTAAGCATGCTGAGTATCAAATTATCAATCTGATCTCGGAGAATATAACACCTCTCATCAAGCAATGCCCTCCGAAGTTCCGGTACAGATGGGAGGGGGTTGACGGGCTGCAATTCGTCGGACAAGCATATCCCACACATGCTTTATTGGATTCAAGTCCGGTGAGTATGTTGGCCAATCCATACGGGTGATATTCTCTGATTGAAGGCATTCGTCTACAATGCTTGCACGGTGAGGGCGGGTGTTGTCATCCATAAACAGAAATTCAGCACCCATGGCGCCCCGAAACAAACGTACATGTTGTTCCAGAATGACATCCCGATAGATGTGGCCTGTCATCTTTACACTCTGAACATGCAGCTCAGTTCTGGAACCAAGAATAATTCCTCCCCAAACGAGCTATCCTGCACAACCGTAACGGTGGTGTTCTCTTGGTGGTAATGGGTACCTGGCGCTCTCTATATTAAAGTCCGGCGAGAATCAGACTGCAAACTAAATCTGGACTCGTCGGAAAACATCACACAAGACCACTGTTGTGGTGTCCACAATGCATGCTCTCTACTTCATGTTAATCGCAGGCGACAGTGAGTTGCGGTAAGTGGAATACATCTGACAGGCCTACGAGCATATAGACCAATGTGCCCTAAGAGAGTGTGTACACGGTCTGCCTTGAAACTGTCGTACCGGTAGCTGACGAGACAAAGTTTCTTTTGGCAGTAACTGCCAAATATATACCGGTCCTCATTCGGCGTTATAACTCGGGGGCGACCTGTGCTGTAACATCTACTCACATTACCATCATCTTGGAATCGTTGCCAAAGCCTGGAGATGACACTCTGGGCGATTCTAAGCTCCTAGGATACTTCCAGCTGGGTACGTCCACATTCCGGTCGTCCAATAATTCTACCACGTAAAAAATCATCCAAATGCTTCCTTTGTGCCATAACTATGCGGTTATTGCATTGAACGGCTTTTAAAGCGCCTGTGAACAATTTTACTTCTTTGCCACCATTCCTTATATACCCCTCCTCTTACACTCTCGTCATTGTGACTTACTATCCGCGCCATCTGGTGGTTTCCTGTAATTTGCATATACTTCTTCAAGATGTGTGATAATTCTACAGATGAAATTTTTATTTTAGAGTTCAATTTCTGTGTGATTCTGAATTATCCTTAATTTATGGACATGAGTGTACTAAGTCCTTATCATTGCTTAGTTTCAAAATTAGAGAGAGTGTACCCATGAGGTTCGTTTTTTTCATCTCAGCCTGATGCATAATGGGCTCAATTCATGTGACGTCATAGTCACATGATAGTGAAAGCCATGTGATTCTAGCCAATCAATTCAAAAACTCATGTGACGTCACTGCCACACGATAAAAACTATCTAGTGTTTTCAGCTAATCAGTTCACGTGATCCGGTGTTGCCAAGTTTTGCTCTTTGTAGAAACTTTATCTTAAAAAGTACATATGTATACAAAATGCATTTTATTTAAAAGTATAAACATAAAATATGATTTTTTAATTAAAAAAAATCTTTTTGAAGATATTTTTTTGTCCCTAACGTTTAAACATCTTTACCCAAATATGAAATTTGAAATTTTATTTGAGTTTTACAAATAGAACAAGTATAATTAGTTTAATGTTTGTTTTGGATTCATTGGAAAACGCGTGTTTGTTTTAATCATGTGACTTAAATGAATTGAGCCCATTCGTGGAACAGGTGCTGCGCTAATCTAATTTAATTAGTTAACTGTCTGACTTTTCAGAATAAATGCCGCTGTTAAAATAGGTAAGACATTATCTTTGAAAGTATTTTTCACAATGTGTGTGAGTAAATATCTATATGAGAAAGATTTAGTGTAAAGAATAAAATGTGTATGATTACATATCACTTTATTTTTAGGAGTTACGTAAATGAGAGAGTTTCACGTATAAAAAATGCTACTGGTACGTTAAACAGATATTTGAAGGAAGCTTTCACAGGACTCTATTTAAAATAATTCCTTTGTGATAAACCAGGGATTAGCAATCTTTTAACTGTGGCGTCCCAAACAAATCTACTGATATGATTCAGCGCGCCTCACAGTAGGACTTCGGATAAACAACTCCATTCGCTCGTAAATGCATGCAGAGAACAGGGGTCAATAATAGAGATTTACAATTTTATTTTTATTATATACTAGCTGGTATACCCGTTCTTCGCACGGAAAAATTAAAAAGTACAGACTGAAGGATAAAGAAGTTTTTAATGAGTTAATTTTACGTTAATTAGATAAATTGAACAAAAAAAACTTTTTACATAACTCAGCTGAACGAAAAAACCATGTTTGCTAAATTTTAAGTCTTTAGATATAATTGCTGATTTTTTTATTATTGTTGTTATTATTTATGACGCCCCGTAACTTTCTTGAGGGTCGATTTTTGAAAACACCTACCTGCTCATCAAAAGTAACTCATTGTTACAAATTTTGTGTAATAAACGCTAAAAATAGTGTAAATAATTTTTATCTGGATGTGTAATACCTTAATATTACTTTCTGATGCATTTATTTTATGTTAAATAGCTGTTACCCCCAACGACTTCGTCCACGTGGAATTTAACAAAAAAGTGTTTATTCACTTCGCAAAGTTTACGAAAACTTTTCTTCTACTTTGTGAATCCATGTTTCTTTTTTGTTTTATTTTTTTCCTTTGCTTTTTGTTGAGCAAGGAGTGAAAGGGACGCATAACCTTTGACACTGTCGATGGGTGAGGACTAAAATCTTTAGGATCAAAATAGGTATAAGTAGCAAATAGGGTGAAACGCGAACACAAACGAAGGGACGCATGACCTTTGACAATGCAGTTAACGACTGTAAAATCATTAGGATCAAGACATGAACGGGAAATGTGGCGAATGGCAGCAACCTAATCAAAGAAAAAAGTTTGATATAACTGCTAGCAATCGTTGAGACAGAAGGCTCGCGAAATAGAATAATTCCTATTAAATAAAAATAATCCCTATTGAATAAAAATAGTCCCTATTGAAATAAATAATCCCTATTTGAATCGATATTGCTCACTATTTCATTGGTTTTAATTTTATTTTCCCGGAATCCTAATTTTTTTTTCTAAAATAAAAGTAGCCTAAGTTATTCCTTATAACATTAGCTATCTGCCAGTGAAAGTTTCGTCAAAATGGGTCCAGCCGTTCAGAGATTAGCCCAAACAAACAGACGGACAGACAGACAAAAATTGATTTTTTCATATAAGTACCGTATATACTTTTAAATGCATTTAGTAAAAAGCTGTTAATTTCAAATTACAGACACTTCATTTTTATTTATATGTATAGAATAGATTAATTTTGCATCTTTTAAAGATTTTTTTAACATAAAAACAAGTAAAATAAAAAAAATGTAAGTCAATTCCTTCTTAGATCAACAGAGAAAATTTTTATTTTAGTTACTTTTCATTAAATAGTTATAATTAATATAAATATGTATATACATTGGACAGAATCACAACATTAAGTGGTAATTCATTTATATTAATTATCATTAAAGTATCGTATTGTCATCCAAAACATTCGTGTCTATAAAATTTCAGTTCAACTGAATGCTTTAAAACGTGAGAAAAAAACTTTTTCAAGTTTTGATACAAGTCGCCAAAAGAGTCGCCAACGTGGCTGCATTTGTAATTCTTTAAATGATGAGTTTTAATCAATTAATTTTTATTAATTATAAGTAAATTAGGGTATTGTCATCCATAATAATCATGTATATTAAATTTTAAAATGTATTTTATGAACGATTGAAAATTCCACCAAGATAAATAAATAAATATATAGAGAGTGTGAGTTAATAATAGGAATTGAAAAAAAAATTGTACATATATTATGCAGTTTTAAACGTATATAATAAAATTAGAAATAACTCAGTGGTGCAATAGCTCATTAGGACCAAGGCCTACTGTGCCCAACTCAGTGTACGTGACCTTGGGCCCTGAGGTGCATGAACAGATGTTCTTTTCAGGTGTCAGTCTGACGCGAAACCCTGGTGTTAAGTTCCCAAGCAAGCTTGGTACTCATTTTATTGACCCACTGAAGGGATGAAAGGCTGAGTCAACCTTGCCCATCCCGGAGTCTGAACCTCGGACTTGTGCTGTGTAAGCGCGATGAACTAACCACTCAGCCATTGGGCTTCTAAAATTAGAAATTGACTACGTAAAATATAAGTATTTCGTTCATATAGTTAAATAAATAGATAAATAAAAATGTTAGTGTGAACCTAGAGTGCTTGCACCGCTCTGCTTTCATATTGCATAATCAGGGAAACAATTTGTGACTTTCAATATGACACGATTCTGAGCATTGAGTTGTGAAACAATTTCTTTGCGGACTCGAAATATTTCTCATATGCGGAAAGATTTTTTACTTCGATATGCAGAACCAAAAGCGACATGCAATTTTCTCTCTTCTCAAACAGTTAAATCTCTCCAGTAATGACATTAGTAATTTACAAAATAGCTGTAAATTTAACTTTAGAGTCATTTTTAAGATTTTTTCATAATTCCCCTACATGTCTGTAATTCTGAGGATGTTTGTCAAATAGAAAAAGATATATTATAAATTTATCAAATTCCATTCTATCAAAATCATTCTATTGACAAATTTGTAGAATAGTGCAAGGTGCCACTGAGAATGGTACCGCGTGTCATAGGTTACCGACCTCTCGACTGATAGAAACTGAATGAAGTTTGTGGTGAATTATTATTTTTTACAGGAGTTTGATCCGAAAAAACCCCGTTATTTTGGTCGGAACGAAAACCTGAACTGAACCGAAAAAATATCGGTTTATTTCGGTTCGGTGTATCTTCAGTCGTTACCAATGATAATGTTGTTTTGTTTATATCAATATTTTCTAATTTAATGTCAACAATATAATTATCAAAATTTCATTTGCTTCTTTTGTTTATGATAGAATATGTATTTTTAGTATAAATAAGAATATACACACACACACACACAAAAAAAAAAACATTCATTCGAAACTGAACCAAAAAACCGATTGATTGATTGATTTAATATTAACGTCGCACTGTTCAGCTACACGAGGGCTTTTGGCGACGGACCACGTAATTTTGAACCATGGTCAAGTGACGTGGACGACACCTGAGCTGGCACCCCCTCTCCTAACTACCACACCACACCAACGGGAGGACGTTTCAGCTCTCGACAGATTTAACGTGCATCGCTGCCCTACACGGCGGGTCTTTAGTGGTACTGGGATCGAACTCGTGACGAGGCAAGCCACGATCCGATACCTATACCACTCGGCTACCGCGGCCACCAAAAAACCGAAAACCGTTATTTTTGGCGGAACGAGAACCGGAACTGAACCGAAATATTTTTTCGTTGAACTGGAAACAAAAAAAAAAAAAAATTACGGTTCGAGCCCTGTTTTTTTCAAATAAAAGATAGATGCATTTGAAATTTTCCTTTGATTGTCGAAGGAATGAATGATGCGTAATCATTGTACAAAAATACATCTTCTGTGATTTTAAATACATAAATACATTTTATAGTAATTATGTTCAATCTTTTTGGCGTTATTTCCTTGAATATTTCGATTGCAGAGCCACTGAAGGTCCGCAGTGTAGAGTCGTTGATGAAAGTTAAAAATATTGTGGCTCAGAGTCCTCTTGTTGAAGTTTGCAGAGCAGGGTGCTGACTAGGTATCGTCCTTGTCACTTGACCAAGGCTCCAATAGCCTTCGCGTTGCTTTGGAGTGTGACGTTAATAAAAAATCAGTATAATCACTGGATTGCAGTGGCGTAATGTACACCCCTGCATCCCTCGCATCGCGGGGGGTCACAGGACTCTTGGGGACCCAAAGCCTGATTGACCCCCAGTGTTTCTCAAACTGGGGGGCGTGATACTCATACAAGGGGGGCGCGAAAAGTCGAAAACAAAAGATTATTTTAAAAAATTATTAATTTATTGAAAGGAAACAAACAAAATACATTGTGACATAATAAAAAATAAAGTACACATTTACACTGACTTAATACACTTATAAATATATCAGTACCGCGCAATATAATTTATAATTAATTTAACAATACTAAGTTAAGAACAAATTTAATAATTACCAGTGACCCCATGGGCTTGTTATTATAAAATTATATGCAAAAATCAACACTAATCTTGATAATTAATCCCTTAAATGCCGATTAAAAATTACATGATTCTCTCCCCAATGGCAACTTTTAACACGTAAGCGAGCGTATGTGGTGTATTGTGGGGGGGGAGGGTAGAAAAAGAATAATATATAAGTAAACCTTCTGAAATAAGTAAATCCGTCGTAAACGCTGTCAAGGTCCTTTCATAACATTCCAAAGTCTTCGGAATAATTTTTTGGATAGCAGTGCACAGAAAAGATAGTTCTTCAGAAAGACGGGTTTATACGTACGGGGCATTCAACGCATTGGCTGAGTGAGACGTTTATATACGCTGGTGGCACTTAAGAGTTTAAAGTCGTACTGTAGGTTTTGCTTGTATAGTATTATTGAATTCAATAAATTGTTATTGTATGGAGGTGAACGCAAAGAAAATTATAATTGAATATTGGGTCGCAAATATTGAAAGTTTGAGAAACACTGATTTAACCAATTGGAGTCCAAAACCTGACTTTAAAGGGGCCCCCTTATAATTTCTGTTACGCTACTGCTGGATTGTCAATGAAAACACGTTATATTATTATGATAATTAAGAAATGTTGGTTTTTTACTCTAAATTTATTTTTGTAGAATTCCGATATGATTGATTTCTTGGTGGAATACATTAAAAACGATCAAGTTGGAGTCATCTCTAACGCACACTTAGTCAACGCTGACCGGCAAGATATTTTCTCCGACGCGTGTATTAGAATAGCAGAGAAGTTTTCCTATGCTGTTGATTTCGCCAAGACCGGGATCAGTCGTCATCTGTCCCCCTCAGAAAAACCATCCAAATATCCAGACTTCACAGAAAAGTCCGACAAAGAAACCTACCTGTCGAAGAAAGCTTTGGGGAAGATGTTCAGAGTAGCGCGGGATTACGAATCTGAAAATGAAAATGCAAGCATCGCCTATCAAGACGTAAAGGTGAGTTGAGTTGCTTTTTTTTAATCCAAAAGTGATTTTTCTAAAATAGACCAGCCTAGAGATTTAGCGTTGACTCTCATTTGTTATTAATTAAGTTAAGTATTCCATTTAAATGCTAATAAATATCATTTTCATTTTTAAATATGCTTAGTGAACTTAGAAGAAAATTGGCCTTTATTCTCTTCAATATTTTTTCAAATATTTATGTTTTTGAAACGAAACAAAGTTTAGTTTAATGGAAAAATTTCAGTTTATTTAAATGGATTTAACGTTGAGAGCGCTTGTGTGTAATATTGACATGGGATTCTAGATTGATATTTCATTCAAATGAAAGATAGCAAAACCTAGATCAGAAAAATAAGCTTAAATGACAGCGGTAATACTTGTCTGTTTCCTGTGCATATGTGCCAAACGTAAAACGTTCCATACTCCTACGAGCAATAATAGCTCAAATGATTGTTAGTTTCCTGAATTGCTCTTGTGAACAACGCCACCTAGCGCCGAACGGAGACTTTTCCGACCATTGGTTCCTGTAATCCTTGTGATGTCCTCTACCCCCCTCCCCTCCTATGAACCTGGGCCACATTGTGTATATAATGTATACAAAATCGATAAATATGAAAATGTTTTGCAAATTTTATTGTATTGGTTTGCTGGAAGTAATTTTATTTATTTTTCTCAAAACTCTTTCTCCTATCTACGAACAGTCTTATACATTATTTTTAAAAAAATAAACTAAATGTTACATCAACTGTTAAACACACACACACAGCACGTTAAATGTATTTAATCTTTTTTTCTGTAGATTTTTTTTGTAACAATGATATATATTCATGTATTTATTTAGGTCGACTCAGATTTGGAATATCCCGGTTGGGAGCAATACAAAGATAACGCCATCCAATCGAGAAATAAGTTTGATGCTTTGCTCAAAACCGTCCTCAGAAATTACGGTATTCAACATGAAGCGGAAGTCTTTTCCGGGGCTTTCACGAATTTGCATTGTCGCTTCCACGAAAGAAAGGACCGCGAAGATATCGAAAAAGTTGTCATCCGTTGCATTAAAAGACTGTCCAAGAGCATGCACGAGGAATTTCTGGAAGAATTCAAAGATCTCGGCGACGTCAAACAAATCGACGAACGTATTTTGCAGAAGGCATCCGCGTGGTACGTCGTTACTTACAGCGACAGTAATGCCAAACTCCTGAGCTTTCCCTGGACTGTCGCCAAGTTCTTAGCTAACATCAAACTCAGAAAGAACGGTGATCGACCGTTGCTCTTCTCACCAGTTGTTGAAAAGATGAATAATCAGATAACACTATGCGAGTCGAAAGGTATCTTGCCAAATTCGACGATGTCAGATCTGTGGCAACAATATCGATTCATCTGTGACCCCTCTTTAGTGCAATTGGCCTTTCGTGTGCTACTACTGTGGGCGGAGGACGAAAATGTGATAGAAAAAGGTGGACAAAGAAACCTGATGACATTTAATGCATTTCTAAGACTTTTTCTCCATGTCGCTGAAAAGGCAAACTATGTAGCGAGAAAAGATGGAAATCCTACCATCTCTCAAGCGAAACCTTTCTTTTCTGCTGCTTCTCTTTGCTTGGAATTTTTCAGATTTTGTTTAACGCTGCGCTTCTACCAAAAATTTGAAATATTGAAAATAATACCGTTTCCGATTTCTAAATACAGCGCATTGTCCAAGAAATGCGTTGTCGCCTACCACCAGTTTGCTCTAGCGGGCAAGTTTGAAACTCTGGAGTTTGAAGATCGCCGGAAAGAGAAAGGTTTTGAGATGAAACCCGTTTCAATCGACAGCAGGTTGTTTCCCGAGCTACCTGTGTCAAGGGCATCGTTTCAGAAAGCGCAAGAAGCTCTCAGGAAGTATTCGGGGGTAAAATATGTATCTCTCCGCGAAATTTCACAAGTTAAAAAAGTAGTCGTCTGTGCTAATGGAACGGAACAATCTTTGAAAGCTCTGAAAGCTATTTTGAAAAAGAAAGAGCATCATTTGAAAGACTTTTTCTTAACAGGATTCTTACCTGGGGCTTAAATCAGTGGAGTAACGGAGATTATTAGGGCCCCCTGCAAAGTCAGGTTTTCGGCCCCAAAGCCGGATCTTACAAAGAGTATGTACTTAGCTACAGTCAGGCTGTTTGGGCCCCTTAGAATTTGGGGCTCTCCCGAGATGTGGCGGTGAACGTTACGCCACTGGCTTAGATATCGGTTTGCAATGCGAAAATAATCAAGGTAAAAACCTGCATTCATGAAATGAAAGTATTATTTGAGCGTCATTTGTGAACAACATTTAAGTACATACTGTTTTTTTTTAAATTTCTCTACTGGTGAATATTTCATTTCATCAAAACAAAGCATGTATTTTTTCGCTATTTATACAAATTTTAATAAAGTTGACTTGTTCAATGCAATTTTTTCCCCTTCTTTTAGATTTAATGTTGTAGGAAAACATCGAATGAATACCACATAAAATTATTTTATTTTGAAGTAACATCGCCTATAAAACTACACAAAGAACATTTATTTTAAAATAAATAAAATTTATTAATATTTAATTAATCAATTAGTTAGATGGGGCACCATAACACCTCAGACTAATGGTCTTGGCTTTCTTGGAAAAAGGAACAACAGGGTTGTGTTTATTGAGCAAGATTTAGCTAATGCTTGTTACTTTTAATAATCTTTATGATTTTCGTTTGTCCTATGCACTAAAGTAATAAATGCTTTTATTTGAATTGGTATATAAATAATTTTTATTACCTACTGTTTTAGCGGAACTAAAATAAATGTATGATGAAGTCACTGCTGTAAATGGCCTCCCATCCGGTATAGTGGCTAGCGACGCTGGCTGATGCACCGTAGGCAGAGCTTCGAACCAGACCTGAACCTAAAACTGGAGAAAACCGTTATTTTGGTCGAAATAAAAACCGGAACTAAACCCGAAAAAAAAATATTGGTTTATTTCGGTTCGATATATCTTCAGTCATTTTGTTACTGTAACTAACTTATTGATATTTTCAAATGTAACAACCGTATAATTATCATCATTACATGTCAATTGCTTCTGGATTTCCTGTTTTGATGTTCTCTAGTACTTTTTTGTTTCGCATGAAACTACTTGTAGAAAACAGATTTAATTGAGTTGAATGGACTGGAAAATATAGGGGATTTATAAGATAAAAATATACATAAAGTAGAACGTCGTTTATCCGGAACGTCAAATACCTGGACCAGCTATTTTTTTTTGTCAACTATATGAACACGTTTTTGAACAGTGCAATGCTCAACAGTTGTTTCGCAGGTGGCCACAAAAGTGACGGGAAAACTCAAAGTCAGGGATATTTGGGCATTTTCAGTTGTGTGATTTGGTAAACATCTGCGCGGAGAATATTAGGTCAGTTTGTTTCCAAGTGAGGGGGTGTATGCGTGATCTTCTGTTGAGTTGTGAACAACTATGGCTTCGAATTCAAAACTGAAGTGCAACGTCTTGAACATAGAGACGAAATATTGAACCGTATTGCGAAGGGAGAATGGTGACCCATTTTCTGCGTTAGAGACAGCTATGAACAACAATCAGAGCACTGTCCTACTCAACTACAGCTGCTGAAGAGAATCAGAGATCTTACAGCGAAAAAAACGAAGGTGTACAATGGTGCAGTGAAAAATAAATAATTAGTTTCCACAATGAAGGTAAAATTTCGACATTCGCACATATTTTGCTTTTCATTCAAGTAAGTTTCTTGCATGTGATGATTTTCAATATTCATATAGTCCGATTTCATACACTGCATGAATTGCATTCGGTTATCCGAACGGTATCCTGTCCCAATTGATTCGGATAAACGACGTTCTACTGTAAAATAAAATTATTCATTCGGAACTCAACCGGCATAGATATTTTTTTAGTTCAACGGGAATGAAAAAAATTACCGTTTGAAGCCCTGGCCGCAGGGCCTGGATTCGAATCTCTTAAAAGGTATGGATTTTTGTAAATGAATAGTGCTTGTGGGGCATGAAGGCACTCTAAATACTCGGCGAGCAACAAATCCTCTCGTGAGGTTGATGGAAGAGTAAGAGAGGTGATAGGACTCTGACCACTTCCAGGGGTGGAAACGATCCAAATCGTGCTGTCACCTGTATGGTTCTCAAAACTACGGCTAACGACAGGCGTACTCTTGCCCTTTGCCATAATGAATTTCGTGGACCTCTATCTGGCACTTCCTATCAGTTGTAATTAGTAACAGCTATTTAAATAAGTGGGGCTCGACCCGATTTAATTGGAGAAAAGGAGTGAAATTATCAAAAAATAATCTATATATAGGTAGAGACTTTATTTTCTATTTGTCATCTAAGATATGTCAAAGTCAGTGATTCCTAAGTGAGTGAGAGAATATTAACGTAGCAGTGTTCAGCTACACGCGGGCTCTACAGGCGTACACTCTAGCCCTTTGCAAAATAAATTTCGTGGACTTCTATCTGGCACTTCCTATCAGTTGTAATTAGTAACAGCTATTTAAATAAGTGGGGCTCGACCCGATTTAATTGGAGAAAAGGAGTGAAATTATCAAAAAATAATCTATATATAGGTAGAGACTTTATTTTCTATTTGTCATCTAAGATATGTCAAAGTCAGTGATTCCTAAGTGAGTGAGAGAATATTAACGTAGCAGTGTTCAGCTACACGCGGGCTCTACAGGCGTACACTCTAGCCCTTTGCAAAATAAATTTCGTGGACTTCTATCTGGCACTTCCTATCAGTTGTAATTAGTAACAGCTATTTAAATAAGTGGGGCTCGACCCGATTTAATTGGAGAAAAGGAGTGAAATTATCAAAAAATAATCTATATATAGGTAGAGACTTTATTTTCTATTTGTCATCTAAGATATGTCAAAGTCAGTGATTCCTAAGTGAGTGAGAGAATATTAACGTAGCAGTGTTCAGCTACACGCGGGCTCTACAGGCGTACACTCTAGCCCTTTGCAAAATAAATTTCGTGGACCTCTATCTGGCACTTCCTATCAGTTATAATTAGTAACAGCTATTTAAATAAGTGGGGCTCGACCCGATTTAATTGGAGAAAAGGAGTGAAATTATCAAAAATAATCTATATATAGGTAGAGACTTTATTTTCTATTTGTCATCTAAGATATGTCAAAGTCAGTGATTCCTAAGTGAGTGAGAGAATATTAACGTAGCAGTGTTCAGCTACACGCGGGCTCTACAGGCGTACACTCTAGCCCTTTGCAAAATAAATTTCGTGGACTTCTATCTGGCACTTCCTATCAGTTGTAATTAGTAACAGCTATTTAAATAAGTGGGGCTCGACCCGATTTAATTGGAGAAAAGGAGTGAAATTATCAAAAAATAATCTATATATAGGTAGAGACTTTATTTTCTATTTGTCATCTAAGATATGTCAAAGTCAGTGATTCCTAAGTGAGTGAGAGAATATTAACGTAGCAGTGTTCAGCTACACGCGGGCTCTACAGGCGTACACTCTAGCCCTTTGCAAAAATAAATTTCGTGGACCTCTATCTGGCACTTCCTATCAGTTGTAATTAGTAACAGCTATTTAAATAAGTGGGGCTCGACCCGATTTAATTGGAGAAAAGGAGTGAAATTATCAAAAAATAATCTATATATAGGTAGAGACTTTATTTTCTATTTGTCATCTAAGATATGTCAAAGTCATTGATTCCTAAGTGAGTGAGAGAATATTAACGTAGCAGTGTTCAGCTACACGCGGGCTCTACAGGCGTACACTCTAGCCCTTTGCAAAATAAATTTCGTAGACTTCTATCTGGCACTTCCTATCAGTTGTAATTAGTAACAGCTATTTAAATAAGTGGGGCTCGACCCGATTTAATTGGAGAAAAGGAGTGAAATTATCAAAAAATAATCTATATATAGGTAGAGACTTTATTTTCTATTTGTCATCTAAGATATGTCAAAGTCAGTGATTCCTAAGTGAGTGAGAGAATATTAACGTAGCAGTGTTCAGCTACACGCGGGCTCTACAGGCGTACACTCTAGCCCTTTGCAAAATAAATTTCGTGGACTTCTATCTGGCACTTCCTATCAGTTGTAATTAGTAACAGCTATTTAAATAAGTGGGGCTCGACCCGATTTAATTGGAGAAAAGGAGTGAAATTATCAAAAAATAATCTATATATAGGTAGAGACTTTATTTTCTATTTGTCATCTAAGATATGTCAAAGTCAGTGATTCCTAAGTGAGTGAGAGAATATTAACGTAGCAGTGTTCAGCTACACGCGGGCTCTACAGGCGTACACTCTAGCCCTTTGCAAAATAAATTTCGTGGACCTCTATCTGGCACTTCCTATCAGTTGTAATTAGTAACAGCTATTTAAATAAGTGTGGCTCGACCCGATTTAATTGGAGAAAAGGAGTGAAATTATCAAAAAATAATCTATATATAGGTAGAGACTTTATTTTCTATTTGTCATCTAAGATATGTCAAAGTCATTGATTCCTAAGTGAGTGAGAGAATATTAACGTAGCAGTGTTCAGCTACACGCGGGCTCTACAGGCGTACACTCTAGCCCTTTGCAAAATAAATTTCGTGGACTTCTATCTTGCACTTCCTATCAGTTGTAATTAGTAACAGCTATTTAAATAAGTGGGGCTCTACCCGATTTAATTGGAGAAAAGGAGTGAAATTATCAAAAAATAATCTATATATAGGTAGAGACTTTATTTTCTATTTGTCATCTAAGATATGTCAAAGTCAGTGATTCCTAAGTGAGTGAGAGAATATTAACGTAGCAGTGTTCAGCTACACGCGGGCTCTACAGGCGTACACTCTAGCCCTTTGCAAAATAAATTTCGTGGACTTCTATCTGGCACTTCCTATCAGTTGTAATTAGTAACAGCTATTTAAATAAGTGGGCTCGACCCGATTTAATTGGAGAAAAGGAGTGAAATTATCAAAAAATAATCTATATATAGGTAGAGACTTTATTTTCTATTTGTCATCTAAGATATGTCAAAGTCAGTGATTCCTAAGTGAGTGAGAGAATATTAACGTAGCAGTGTTCAGCTACACGCGGGCTCTACAGGCGTACACTCTAGCCCTTTGCAAAATAAATTTCGTGGACTTCTATCTGGCACTTCCTATCAGTTGTAATTAGTAACAGCTATTTAAATAAGTGGGGCTCGACCCGATTTAATTGGAGAAAAGGAGTGAAATTATCAAAAAATAATCTATATATAGGTAGAGACTTTATTTTCTATTTGTCATCTAAGATATGTCAAAGTCATTGATTCCTAAGTGAGTGAGAGAATATTAACGTAGCAGTGTTCAGCTACACGCGGGCTCTACAGGCGTACACTCTAGCCCTTTGCAAAATAAATTTCGTGGACTTCTATCTGGCACTTCCTATCAGTTGTAATTAGTAACAGCTATTTAAATAAGTGGGGCTCGACCCGATTTAATTGGAGAAAAGGAGTGCAAAATAAAATTATCAAAAAATAATCTATATATAGGTAGAGACTTTATTTTCTATTTGTCATCTAAGATATGTCAAAGTCAGTGATTCCTAAGTGAGTGAGAGAATATTAACGTAGCAGTGTTCAGCTACACGCGGGCTCTACAGGCGTACACTCTAGCCCTTTGCAAAATAAATTTCGTGGACCTCTATCTGGCACTTCCTATCAGTTGTAATTAGTAACAGCTATTTAAATAAGTGGGGCTCGACCCGATTTAATTGGAGAAAAGGAGTGAAATTATCAAAAAATAATCTATATATATAGGTAGAGACTTTATTTTCTATTTGTCATCTAAGATATGTCAAAGTCATTGATTCCTAAGTGAGTGAGAGAATATTAACGTAGCAGTGTTCAGCTACACGCGGGCTCTACAGGCGTACACTCTAGCCCTTTGCAAAATAAATTTCGTGGACTTCTATCTGGCACTTCCTATCAGTTGTAATTAGTAACAGCTATTTAAATAAGTGGGGCTCGACCCGATTTAATTGGAGAAAAGGAGTGAAATTATCAAAAAAAAAATAATCTATATATAGGTAGAGACTTTATTTTCTATTTGTCATCTAAGATATGTCAAAGTCAGTGATTCCTAAGTGAGTGAGAGAATATTAACGTAGCAGTGTTCAGCTACACGCGGGCTCTACAGGCGTACACTCTAGCCCTTTGCAAAATAAATTTCGTGGACTTCTATCTGGCACTTCCTATCAGTTGTAATTAGTAACAGCTATTTAAATAAGTGGGGCTCGACCCGATTTAATTGGAGAAAAGGAGTGAAATTATCAAAAAATAATCTATATATAGGTAGAGACTTTATTTTCTATTTGTCATCTAAGATATGTCAAAGTCAGTGATTCCTAAGTGAGTGAGAGAATATTAACGTAGCAGTGTTCAGCTACACGCGGGCTCTACAGGCGTACACTCTAGCCCTTTGCAAAATAAATTTCGTGGACTTCTATCTGGCACTTCCTATCAGTTGTAATTAGTAACAGCTATTTAAATAAGTGGGGCTCGACCCGATTTAATTGAGAAAAGGAGTGAAATTATCAAAAAATAATCTATATATAGGTAGAGACTTTATTTTCTATTTGTCATCTAAGATATGTCAAAGTCAGTGATTCCTAAGTGAGTGAGAGAATATTAACGTAGCAGTGTTCAGCTACACGCGGGCTCTACAGGCGTACACTCTAGCCCTTTGCAAAATAAATTTCGTGGACTTCTATCTGGCACTTCCTATCAGTTGTAATTAGTAACAGCTATTTAAATAAGTGGGGCTCGACCCGATTTAATTGGAGAAAAGGAGTGAAATTATCAAAAAATAATCTATATATAGGTAGAGACTTTATTTTCTATTTGTCATCTAAGATATGTCAAAGTCAGTGATTCCTAAGTGAGTGAGAGAATATTAACGTAGCAGTGTTCAGCTACACGCGGGCTCTACAGGCGTACACTCTAGCCCTTTGCCAAATAAATTTCGTGGACTTCTATCTGGCACTTCCTATCAGTTGTAATTAGTAACAGCTATTTAAATAAGTGGGGCTCGACCCGATTTAATTGGAGAAAAGGAGTGAAATTATCAAAAATAATCTATATATAGGTAGAGACTTTATTTTTCTATTTGTCATCTAAGATATGTCAAAGTCAGTGATTCCTAAGTGAGTGAGAGAATATTAACGTAGCAGTGTTCAGCTACACGCGGGCTCTACAGGCGTACACTCTAGCCCTTTGCAAAATAAATTTCGTGGACTTCTATCTGGCACTTCCTATCAGTTGTAATTAGTAACAGCTATTTAAATAAGTGGGGCTCGACCCGATTTAATTGGAGAAAAGGAGTGAAATTATCAAAAAATAATCTATATATAGGTAGAGACTTTATTTTCTATTTGTCATCTAAGATATGTCAAAGTCAGTGATTCCTAAGTGAGTGAGAGAATATTAACGTAGCAGTGTTCAGCTACACGCGGGCTCTACAGGCGTACACTCTAGCCCTTTGCAAAATAAATTTCGTGGACTTCTATCTGGCACTTCCTATCAGTTGTAATTAGTAACAGCTATTTAAATAAGTGGGGCTCGACCCGATTTAATTGGAGAAAAGGAGTGAAATTATCAAAAAATAATCTATATATAGGTAGAGACTTTATTTTCTATTTGTCATCTAAGATATGTCAAAGTCAGTGATTCCTAAGAGAGTGAGAGAATATTAACGTTGCAGTGTTCAGCTACACGCGGGCTCTACAGGCGTACACTCTAGCCCTTTGCAAAATAAATTTCGTGGACTTCTATCTGGCACTTCCTATCAGTTGTAATTAGTAACAGCTATTTAAATAAGTGGGGCTCGACCCGATTTAATTGGAGAAAAGGAGTGAAATTATCAAAAAATAATCTATATATAGGTAGAGACTTTATTTTCTTTTGTCATCTAAGATATGTCAAAGTCAGTGATTCCTAAGTGAGTGAGAGAATATTAACGTAGCAGTGTTCAGCTACACGCGGGCTCTACAGGCGTACACTCTAGCCCTTTGCAAAATAAATTTCGTGGACCTCTATCTGGCACTTCCTATCAGTTGTAATTAGTAACAGCTATTTAAATAAGTGGGGCTCGACCCGATTTAATTGGAGAAAAGGAGTGAAATTATCAAAAAATAATCTATATATAGGTAGAGACTTTATTTTCTATTTGTCATTTAAGATATGTCAAAGTCATTGATTCCTGAGTGAGAGAATATTAACGTAGCAGTGTTCAGCTACACGCGGGCTCTACAGGCGTACACTCTAGCCCTTTGCCAAATAAATTTCGTGGACTTCTATCTGGCACTTCCTATCAGTTGTAATTAGTAACAGCTATTTAAATAAGTGGGGCTCGACCCGATTTAATTGGAGAAAAGGAGTGAAATTATCAAAAATAATCTATATATAGGTAGAGACTTTATTTTCTATTTGTCATCTAAGATATGTCAAAGTCAGTGATTCCTAAGTGAGTGAGAGAATATTAACGTAGCAGTGTTCAGCTACACGCGGGCTCTACAGGCGTACACTCTAGCCCTTTGCAAAATAAATTTCGTGGACCTCTATCTGGCACTTCCTATCAGTTGTAATTAGTAACAGCTATTTAAATAAGTGGGGCTCGATCCGATTTAATTGGAGAAAAGGAGTGAAATTATCAAAAAATAATCTATATATAGGTAGAGACTTTATTTTCTATTTGTCATCTAAGATATGTCAAAGTCAGTGATTCCTAAGTGAGTGAGAGAATATTAACGTAGCAGTGTTCAGCTACACGCGGGCTCTACAGGCGTACACTCTAGCCCTTTGCAAAATAAATTTCGTGGACTTCTATCTGGCACTTCCTATCAGTTGTAATTAGTAACAGCTATTTAAATAAGTGGGGCTCGACCCGATTTAATTGGAGAAAAGGAGTGAAATTATCAAAAATAATCTATATATAGGTAGAGACTTTATTTTCTATTTGTCATCTAAGATATGTCAAAGTCAGTGATTCCTAAGTGAGTGAGAGAATATTAACGTAGCAGTGTTCAGCTACACGCGGGCTCTACAGGCGTACACTCTAGCCCTTTGCAAAATAAATTTCGTGGACCTCTATCTGGCACTTCCTATCAGTTGTAATTAGTAACAGCTATTTAAATAAGTGGGGCTCGACCCGATTTAATTGGAGAAAAGGAGTGAAATTATCAAAAAATAATCTATATATAGGTAGAGACTTTATTTTCTATTTGTCATCTAAGATATGTCAAAGTCAGTGATTCCTAAGTGAGTGAGAGAATATTAACGTAGCAGTGTTCAGCTACACGCGGGCTCTACAGGCGTACACTCTAGCCCTTTGCAAAATAAATTTCGTGGACCTCTATCTGGCACTTCCTATGAGTTGTAATTAGTAACAGCTATTTAAATAAGTGGGGCTCGACCCGATTTAATTGGAGAAAAGGAGTGAAATTATCAAAAAATAATCTATATATAGGTAGAGACTTTATTTTCTATTTGTCATCTAAGATATGTCAAAGTCAGTGATTCCTAAGTGAGTGAGAGAATATTAACGTAGCAGTGTTCAGCTACACGCGGGCTCTACAGGCGTACACTCTAGCCCTTTGCAAAATAAATTTCGTGGACTTCTATCTGGCACTTCCTATCAGTTGTAATTAGTAACAGCTATTTAAATAAGTGGGGCTCGACCCGATTTAATTGGAGAAAAGGAGTGAAATTATCAAAAAATAATCTATATATAGGTAGAGACTTTTTTATTTCCTATTTGTCATCTAAGATATGTCAAAGTCAGTGATTCCTAAGTGAGTGAGAGAATATTAACGTAGCAGTGTTCAGCTACACGCGGGCTCTACAGGCGTACACTCTAGCCCTTTGCAAAATAAATTTCGTGGACCTCTATCTGGCACTTCCTATCAGTTGTAATTAGTAACAGCTATTTAAATAAGTGGGGCTCGACCCGATTTAATTGAGAAAAGGAGTGAAATTATCAAAAAATAATCTATATATAGGTAGAGACTTTATTTTCTATTTGTCATCTAAGATATGTCAAAGTCAGTGATTCCTAAGTGAGTGAGAGAATATTAACGTAGCAGTGTTCAGCTACACGCGGGCTCTACAGGCGTACACTCTAGCCCTTTGCAAAATAAATTTCGTGGACCTCTATCTGGCACTTCCTATCAGTTGTAATTAGTAACAGCCATTTAAATAAGTGGGGCTCGACCCGATTTAATTGGAGAAAAGAAGTGGAATTATCGAAGAATAATCTATATATAGGTAGGGACCAGTGGTGCACACAGGGGAGGGGGACTTTATATCTAAGTCAGAGTGATTCCCAAGTGAGTGAGAGAATATTAACGTAGCACTGTTCAGCTACACGAGGGCTTTGGGCGACGGACCTCGTCATTTTGAACCATGGTCAAGTGACGAGGACGACACCTGAGCTGGCACCCCCTCTCCTGACCACCACACCAACGGGAGGATGTTTGAGCTCTCGAAAGATTTAATATCCATCGATTCTCTACGCGATGTGTCTTAAGTGGTACTGGTCTCGAACTCATGACGTACCAGCCACGATCGGATACCTTGACCACTAGGCTATCGTGGCCACATAAGTTTTAACAAAACAAGGACCACCATTTCAGCGTTTCTTGCCAGAATTAAGCCACATTCACACCAAGATAATCAGCGTTGAGCGTCTAGCCAAACAGACACTTCATCTCGCATGACGCTCAATGTTCGTCGCTGGCTGCCTTGGTGTGAATGCGACTTTAAGTTCAAGTATAATATTGGACGTCAGGAATTCTCCCAGTTTCTCAATTTGTCACAGACAATGTATGAAGTTAATGTTTTAACTAGGGTTTCTGATTTCCCGGGTTTTTACATTCCCGGAAAATCCCGAAAATGCAGCAAAATTTCAAAAAATTTAAAAAGTCACTTTTAAATAAAATCACAAATAATTATATAAAATAAGGATACATATAAATTACAAATTAATACTTATTTATATAATGAGCTAAAAAATACAAATGTAAAATAAATTGACTATTCATTTTTAAAATAGGATTTCAAAAAGCATAAGCAGAAAATGCTCTCTTGGCTTCAACTGACGTTGGAGGAATTATTTTTAAATCATATATAGTTTTATAATGTTTGGTGATGGATTTTCAATCGAGTCCAACAGTTGCATCTCTTGTTTCATAATTTTGTTGAAACTAGTACTTTTTTGGTTGAACAATATAAAACTTTTGTTTTAGAGTAAATTGCTTTATTGCAATTAATTACTAATATTAATGTTTCTTTACTGACTCCCATGCGTTTGAAAATTAACCAGTCAAAGCTGAATCAATTATTCTTCTAATGTTGTTACTAAGAGAAAAATATTAATAAATACTTAAGAACTCATTTGCTGATGAGGTGCCGATTATGTACGTTAAAAATATTAATTATAATATTTAAGATATTTTATCTGTATAACCGGTTTCTTGTTTATGGAATTACTATAGAATTGTTACATAAACATAAATAAATAAATATTAATATAAGAATCTCACAGAAAGTTAGGTTTAGAAAAATAATAAATAAGAAAAATTGCGAGATCGCTTATAAAAATATTCTCCCCAAACAGTTTGTGGATTAATTCCCTTTTTCAAATTGCTGATTCAATTAAATAGTTCATAATAAAGACAATTATCCGAATTTTTTTAAAAAAAAGAGATAAATAAATAATAGTTTTAAGTATTTGTACTTACGTTATCCACATAAATCAAGATCTTGGAACTACGATCAGATAGAGCTGGTTGGCTACGAAATGTGATTGATTGCTTAAAAAACCCAATACTACTTTCTTACGAAGCTCGATACACAGATAGACAAGAATTGATCTGGACAGATACTTCTTCCGACGAATAGTTGGAATTCTCACCAATCCAACGTAAGTGTTAATCTTTCTTTCTCATATTACACTCTTACCCCACAGTTAGAGTAGCGAACATTCCTTCGTCCAGGAAGTTCGGGGTGAACGATCGCTAATTGCCACAGAAGGGTCAGCTAATGATGTCCAATGTTGAAATCGACTGTCAAGTCAAAAGTAGCTACCTCATAGATATTTGAAGCTCCGTACGATTCCCGGGAATATATAGGAAAAGTACAAAAATATTAAGATTTCCCGGGTCACCGGGGGAAAAAAACCAGTTTTAACCTACATTCAACATTTAAATGCCTTAATTCAGATTTTTAAACAAGATTTCAGAATACTTTGATTACGGTAGGTACCACTGCAGGCAATGTATTCATATGGGCACATTGAAAAAAAATGTCATATTACAATATTACAAGAGGAACTAATTAGAATAGGCACTAACGAAAACCTTAAAAGTAAAGTTTAGAAAAGGATGTCTGCAATTTTCGATTCAAAAAGATATACTTGTGACTGTGATCCCGAATTATGGAATATCTTGAGAAAGTTTTTAATCGCTTTTTCTAAAGTGAGGAGGAGTTTCAGCGCGGGTTTGCCAATCTTGGATTGGACACTTCTAACAAAGGAGGTTTAGAGTTAAACCTGACAAGATGGATGCCCAACAGTAGCGCACATAGGAATTTTTCAAGGGGGGAGGGGGTCCGGGTTCGAAAGTTCACCATTCTTGTATCATGCTCCTTTTGATTTTGTCGATTTTCGGGAACAAAACACAGTAAAAAACTAATTTTTGAATAAATAATTAGCATTAATTAATAAAATTAATCAGTAATAACAAGTAATTAATTAAATTTTACGTACTATATACTTAGAATTACAATCAATCGGAAAAAATCAAGGGTTTGGGGGGGTTCGGACCCCCTTGTGTGCGCCACAAATGCCCAATATTGTAAATTTGTTATTGAAGCCCCAGATTTATCCCTCCAATTTAAAACATTTGTTTGTTGCTCAGTTATTTTATGTATTAATTTAATTTTTATTAATATGTGTTTCTTAAGTTTTAAACACTTTACTACGCTACAGTTAAAAATTTTAATCTTTTAACCCTTTATCTACCGACGGTACTTAGAAGTACCACTCACTTTAAAATTACATAGAATATAACCATTTTTACGAATACTCTGACGATAGCAGGAATATTCTTTGAAATCCACTCTTCCAAGATATATGGCAGCACAGATTCTATGATGAGTATTTTAGCGGGGAAGGCGAATAATTTTATAGCAGAAATTGCGCTTTCAGCTGACGACGTTTTCTGCGGATTGCGAAGACTGTCATTTTTGTTCCGAAAAAAAACAGTTTAAGTCAAAAGGTGTCTTATTTTTTTTTGTATGTTAATGAAGACCTTGGAAAACGATTTGACTCTTTATTTTAAGTGAACAATGTGTATAATTAATTTTACAGTTGAATATCTTTAATTAATTAATTAGGTCTAACGGATTAATTTTCCCAAAGTTGAGTATTTTGTTTATGTATATCCCTTAATTTTTTTTCAATGCAGGGAATAAAAAAAATATTGCATGGAAAAAACTGGAGTAAATCATAATGCGTAGATAAAGGAGTAGCTCTAAAAAAGGTAACTTAAATATTTTTTTGACAGGTGGTAGCTCTATACCAGCTGTCAAAAAACATTTAAGTTGATAAATTTGAAAAAAATTCAATATTAGGTCATTAGAGTCTGCCTCAAACCGAAAAACATGGGTCTCTGATGAAAATGTTTGGGAAACTCTTAATCTAAGTAGTTAACATCTTGATCAGTGATTCCCAAAGTATAGAAGGTCTATGACAACTTGCAAGGGGTCCTCTTCAGCGAAAAATAAATTTGGGGGTTCTATGAAGAGTAAATGAGGGTCTATAGTAGCCGCTTTTATTAAAGCAGATCGTGACTTTAAATCTTTAAGAAAAATTGATCTAATGGAGACCAGATTTGACCAATTTGAAAGATTTATTTACTAAATTTAGTGAGGTTAATTAGTAGTTACTAGGTGACAGAGCATAAATTTTACTAAGACTAGGGCCATTTCAGCATTTCTTTCCAAAATGAAGCTAAAGAAGTATAATATTGGCCGTCGCGAATTTTCTAGATTTGTCATAGACGATCTATCAGAACGATTTAACCCGACATTTAAACATTGAGAGGGAGTTTCAGTGAGTTTGTCTATCTCGAAAACAATGAAAAAGGGGGGGGGGGGAGGGACAGGACACTTACTAACAAAGGAGATTTAGGGTTAAATCCTACCATATTGATGGCCAGATTGAAAACTTGTTATTGAAGCACCAGATTCCTCCCTCTCATTAAAAGCATTTGTTTGTTGTTCAGTTATTTTATGTATTAATTTAATTTAATTCATTAACATGTGCTTCTTAAGTTATAAAGGCTAGACTTCTCTACAGTTAGAAATTTAATTAATTTTAAAGGGGACACAATACGATTCAAGAAATCAAATCTAATTTTTTTAGTCTATAAATTATTTTATATATACATTTCTATAACCTCAAAAAATTTGAAAGCTCTAAACTTAAAAAACGCAGAATTATGATAGCTTTTACGTTCGTTTTTATTCACATCCCTATAGGAAATCAAAACTTTAAACTTACTTATCTCAGAAAGATAAAATAACTATTTCGTCTTCGTTTAAAATGCTAAGGCTTTTTTTCTATTGTTCCTAATGCTTTGAATTTTTTTTTTTTACCAATTGCTAATAGTACATGTAACAAAAGTGGCCGCGGTAGCCGAGTGGTATAGGTATGGGACCGTGGCTTGCTTTGTCACGGGTTCGAACCCTGTACCACTAAAGACCCGCCGTGTAGGGCAGCGATGCACGTTAAATCTGTCGAGAGCTGAAACGTCCTCCCGTTGGTGTGGTAGTTAGGAGAGGGGGGTGCCAGCTCAGGTGTCGTCCACGTCACTTGACCATGGTTCAAAATTACGTGGTCCGTCGCCAAAAGCCCTCGTGTAGCTGAACAGTGCGACGTTAATATTCAATCAATCAATACATGTAACAAAAGTTGGTATGCATTTTTGAATTAAAAATCATTACTTATTTTTGTAAAAATAATTTAACTCAGAATTTATACATTTTTTTAAGGAATTTTCAATTAGCATTCATAGAAGGAAATATTGTACAAATACCAGTCATGTTATCACAAAACCCATACCAACTATTGTTATACATAAAGGGTGTTTTTTTAGAGGTATAGAACTTTAAATTGCAATAAAACAACGATGTATTATTCGATTGACATGAATTTTTTTTAATTCGAAAGATAATCTTGTGGCATTACATTTTAAATATGATTTCTGGCATAGGACTGTCACGGCTGGCTCGGATGTAGTCCAATCTGGACGTCCAATTTTCGATGACTTTTTCCAACATTTGTGGCCGTATATCGGCAATTACACGGCGAATGTTGTCTTCCAAATGGTCAAGCGTTTGTGGCTTATCCGCATAGACCAATGACTTTACATAGTCCCACAGAAAATAGTTTAGCGGTGTTAAATTACAAGATATTGGAGGCCAATCCAGAGGTCCAAAACGTGAAATTAGGCGGTCACCCAACGTGTCTTTCAATAAATCGATTGTGGCACGAGCTGTGTGACATGTTTCGCCTTCTTGTTGGAACCACAGCTCCTGGACATCATGATTGTTCAATTCAGGAATGCAAAAGTTAGTAATCATGGCTCTATACCGATCATCATTGACTGTAACGTTGTGGCCTTCATCGTTTTTGAAGAAGGATTCCACCAGCCCATAAAGCGCACCAAACAGTCAGTTTTTCTGGATGTAACAGTGTTTCGACATACACTTGTGGATTAGCTTCACTCCAAATGCGGCAGTTTTCTTTGTTGACGTAGCCATTCAACCAGAAGTGCGCTTCATCGCTAAACAAAATTCGCTTATGAAAATCGGGAACAACGGCAATCTCGTTTTGGGCCCATTCGACGAATCTATTCAGGCGTGAGTCTATTCATGATGAATTGCCAAACCAAACTGAGAATAAATCACTTGACAGCTGTTAAATCGGTCGCCATCTTGGAAAGTAATGCCAACTTAAACTTCTATACCTGGAAAAAAACACTCTTTAGTTTGAGGTACTTGTAAATCAAATTTCATACGTGTACGTAAATTTTTGTAGGGGAGGAGTAGCATTTATAAAATCACTTCACGAATTTTAAGTTTTTTCCTTAAAAAATTAAATAGCTAGCTTTTTATAAAATTCTGAGCACAAAAACGGTTTTATATAGCATACACACATAGGAGACAACCAAAACAATTTTGAAAATCCTTAAGGTATCCAACTAGTATGTTCGGAACCGTGATTTTTTAAAAAAGCGCATAAATGGATAATTTTCATAATATTTAGTGTCACTCAGATTAGAATACACGCATAAAATTGTTTTAAGGCCATTTTGACAAAAAAAATTTATTTAAATATACTTTGGCAAAAAATTAACTTAGAATAATCTTCTTTCCAAATGTTCTCCTTTTGTGAAAAATGGTTCTATTATACTAATATTTTGCCTGTCTATAGCTCAGACCTCTCTACAGAGGCTCAACTAGAATGTTTGAAAAATTCACATTTTTTTCAGAGTTACACCCATTGAAATAATTATTGGTGTTTTTTTCTTAAAATTGCTCCCCTCTGTTGTCGTAAAATATGAATAAACCCACTTCTAAGTTATATATTTCAAATATTTTTTTGTTTCACAATGTCCTTAAAACAATTGTATGCGTGTATTCTAACCTGAGTGACACTGAATATCATAAAAATTATCCATTTATGCGCTTTTGAAAATCACGGTTCCGAACGTAGTGGGATACCTTAAATTAAATTTTTGTGTACCTTGTCCCCTTAAAATAAGTCGTAGTACATGCTGCCAAAAGGATATTTAAGTTGATAAAGTTGCAAAAATTCAATATTAGGTAAGCAGGGGAACCAAAAAACAGGGCAAGGGGGTCTATGAGACAAGAAAGTTCGGGAACCTATGATCTAGATTTTTAACTCCGCCCCCCATTCTAAACGGTGTAGGGCAGCGGTTCTCAAACTGTGGGGCGCGCCTCCCTGGGGGGGAGCGTGATAACTGTACGAGGGCGGCGCAAGCATATTGAGAAGTAAAAAACAAAGGATTACTAAAAAAATTAATAAAGTAAACAAACAAAATACATTCTGACATAATAAGAAATAAATACACATTTACACTGATGTAATACAATTATAAATGTATCAGTACTGCACAACGTAATGTACAATTAATTTAGCAATACTAAGTTAGCATTTTTAATAATTACTATTGACCCCCATGAGCTTGTCACGTATAAAATTATACACAAAAATTGACATCTATTGATAATTTGTACGGTTTATAATCCCTTAACTGCCTGTCAAAGGATCGTTCCCCAATGCCACCGTTTTCCACATAGGCGAGCGTATAGGATGTATTGGGGGAGGAATGGAACAAATAAGCAAATCCTTCATAAACACTGTCAATGTCTTTTTACTGCATTCCAAAGTCTTCGGAATCATGTTATGAATAGCAGTGCACAGAAAACAGACTTATATATTCGTCCGGGGAAATTAATGATTTGGCTGAGCGAGACGTTTATATACGCTCTTAACGTGGCCTTAAGAGGTGAAAGTCGTATTGTAGCTTTAGCATCAAAGTGTAGCATTATTAAATTCAATACATTGTTATTGTATGAAGGGGCGTCGATGAAAATTATGATTGAATAGTGGGTCGCAAGTATTCAAAGTTTGAGAAGCACTTATGCAGGGAACTCCGTAATTGTAGAATGCATCAAGATCCATTTTTCCACTTCCTAAATGCCTATCTGTCAGTGGCGTAACATACAAACCCTCATCCGGGGGACGGGCAGAATTCTAAGTCTCCAAAGCCTAGAATCGTCAGGTTATCGTTTTGCTGTCCTTTGTAAGATCCGGCTTGGAGCCCCAAGCCTTATTTTTCAGGGAGGCCCTAATATTCCCCGTTACGCCTCTGATATCTGTGTTGTCAAATATCCAACCCGACAATGGTTTTTTAGTTAAGAGAATTAAAGCCGCTCGGGAAAATAGGGTGGATATAGCAGAAATTTATTTTCTTTTATTTCTCAATTTCACTTCCAGATGAGTGAGGGAGTTATTTCAATTTATGGCCCAATTAGAAGCAACATGGGGGCTGTTTGAGACGAATCTAGTTATTTTGAGCCACGGTCAAGTGACGAGGTTGACGCTTGAGTTGACACCACTTTTCAAACTTTTACACCACGTTAACGGGAAGACTTTGAGTCTCGACAGATTTAACTTCGTCATAAGTGGTTTGCAGGTCGGGTGTCTGCTTCGTAAGCTTAAGGTTGCTAGTTTAACCCCGGCTAGAGGTGATCGATTTTCTGGACTCGAAAATCGTAAGCACGCATATCATATTATGTAGCATATAAAAGATCCCTGGTACTCTCGGCAAAATTAAATCATGGCAATATTTAGCATCCGATAAGAGCTTGAATTAAAAATTAATTCGAGCGTCGAAATTTGGTCGAGCCAGTGCCGCCACTAGATGGTGCCACCATGTAATGGCCCTCCCATTTAAGGACTTGCTGTATCTTCAAAGGCGAAGTTGCCAATACGGAGCCATTTTGGAAAAAGAAAAGCAATAACAATGAATTAAATGCAATAATAGTCTACTATAAGTGAGTGAGTGAATATTAACGTCGTGACACGAGGGCTTTTGTACCTCGTAATTTTGAACCATGGTCAAGTGACGTGGACGACACCTGAGCTGACACCCCTTGTCCTAACTACCCCACCCCACCAATGGGTGGACGTTTGAGCTCTCGACATACCCACACGGTAGGTCCTTAGTGGTACTGGGCTCGAACTCGTGACAAGGCCACCCACGATCCGATACCTTGACCACTCGACTACCACGGTCACAAATGTAGTATAACGCTAAAGCTACTATACGACTTTAAATATATAAACCACACAAATTATCAAGATAAGTATTAAATTTTGTGTATGACAAGCCCATGGAATGGTATGATACCATCATGACATGACTCTCACATTTGGCGACTTGCCGTGTCTGAAAAAGCTAAGTTGGTAAAATGTAGCACATTGAGAAAAAAAGATTTAACTTTCATCAGCTCCTCTACACGATGAGTCTTCAGTAGCAGGCTGACTACGAGCTCATGACCATTATCACAAGGCTACTGCAACCACTCCAGATGAATGGCAACAAGACGGACAGCTTTTGATAATCCTACCTCACCGGGAAAAGGTGAATCGCCGTGCTTCCACTCCTTTGTCTCCGAACCATATTAACGGATCCATAGAAAGCAGGCAACTCCAAAGATCGTCTTCATCACACTGCTGGAGATTTAACATGCGATTGCATGGTGTTGCTTCCGAAAATGAGTCAGCAATCGTGAAACCCAACATGCTGACATCTGTGATGGGGGAAACATTGTCGTTATACTGAAATCAATCTAATTCACGATCATTTGGATGCTTGCTCTTAGGTCTAATTTCATGAAGTCCTCCTGTTTTTTTACTGTGGCAGCATCGTCCGGCAGTGATGGTCTTCCTCTTTTTTAATCGTGAAGGACGTGCTACAAATTTTAAAATTTATTTAATACTTCCCAACAGTGACAGGGCCGCAGTAGCCTAGTGGTTAAAGTAACGAATTCGTGGCCGGCGTATCACGGCTTCCAGCCCAGTACTGCAGAGGGGATGATGCGCGTTAAATCTTTCGGGACGCAAACGTCCTCTCTTTGGTGCCTGCTCAAGTGTCGTCTTCGTCACCTGACCATGATTCAAAATAATAAGGTCCATCGCTAATAGTCCTCGTGCAGCTAAATAAGACGATTTTAGTATTCACTCACTCACTAGTCGGGCGGAATACATCTTTCAAGTGTAAATTGATCCAAATGAGAAATTAAGAGAATACAAAGCCTTACAAAAAGCTTCTGTTGACTATATTGCAAAAATATTCTTTTACTATTTCATTTGTATTGATTTTAGAGCATACTTGAATGTTTGGGATACTCTACCAATTCGCAATTGATTAGGAATTTTGAACAAAATCATGACAGGCTTTATTGCACGGTTCAATTTTTACTGATGTCCTACTTTAAAGAAACATGAGGACTATTGGCAACGTACAGCATAATTTTGAGCCTCGATCAAATGACCAGGGCAACATATGAGCTGACACCTCTCTCTTCAAACTACCACGCCAAGACAACGCTAGGACTTAGATCCCCGACAGCCTTAACGAGCAACTGCCCTCCACAAAGTGAGTCTTCAGTGGCTAAAAGATTCGAACCAATAATTGAACCGTACGACCTTAATATTCACTCACTCACAACAGTGTTACTTGCCGTGCTAATACTTTCATAAGTAGCCATCACTTCATGGATTTTTCGGGTTCTGTAACCTTTCAATTGAAATGATTTAATATCACACTGTAAACCAGACGGTGCAAATTTAATATACGAGTGGGATAATAGCCTTTGTTGCTCCGTATCCCAAAAAACCTTTAATATACGAGCTGAATAATTGATATACGAGTGCTATGCGGCGCGTTGTTGTTTATATTCGCCAAGATGGACGATAACATTACAATATGGTTACCTTTAATTTTTTTCGTATGGTCATGAGACTGTTATGAGGATAACGTATATTATAGTTATTTTTTTTCCGCGGTAACCCTATAATTTGAGACGATTTTGATTTCTGTAGAAATTTAACTATTTTCATTGCATCAGTCTTCTGTTGCATTTTGTGCTATTTTCGAATATGGATATTTCTTATATCTTTGGTGAGTACCACAGGATATTTTTTAAAAAGAATGTGAGGGCTGTTTGAATTATTGCTGCTGATTACGCATTTTCACTTTATTTTACTTTTAAATAATGCATTTTTAAACGTTCCTTTATCGATGAAATTCATAAAGGAACTATCAGTTTTTGGAATATTGCCAGTTATCGGCAGTTATTAATTAATATTCCTTGTTAGTTTTAACCTATATTATGCTATTCTTTTATTTATAATGTAATATAATTCAAAGTATGATTATATGATGCAATTATTATTGTATATATTAATTACTATATTTTATTCATTTAAAATATATGAATAGTATTATATGTAATAATTACTATATTAAACTACATTACTATTATATACACTTATTACTATTAAATTATGTTATATGATTTTTATTATATATATATTGATTGATATTGGGTGTTTTCAATTCATTCCTATATTCTTTATTTGAAATATATTTCAATTTATTTCAAAACAGTTAAAAATTATTCTATCCTGACGATTTGTTACAGTTAGAACGCCATCCAGGATTCCATATCACTCGACTAGTGCTGCTTGGCGTGATTAAGAACAGTGCTTTGCGAGTAGTACTCAATAGATCAAATTATTTCTTGCCAGTTTGATGACTACAATCTACGTCTATCATGAAATGAACATGAATCCAGGTGTGTTGGCTATTCTTAGTAATACTTAGTTTTAGAGTACAAAAGGTGTATTTTGGCTGCATAAGTTTTAAAAAGAGTACGGTTTACGTAAAAGGACAAATCTATATAAAGGAGTACTGTTAGTTACCTAAGATATTGTCAAACGGAACAATATGTTGGAAGTCAATTCCATAATTCAATGTTATATAAATGTATGAAAAATTACAAGACTTATTTTTGTATTTGTAATTTTCCCTGGAAACTGTAATTGCGCGAGCAGCACCCACCAAAAACGCGGGGCCCTCACGCTTTGCCCAATTCGCTCCTGCCTGAGCCGACTCTTCCCTAGCAAGTGAAATTGCCATCTTCTGTTCGTCAAGATCATGGCATTACAGACTGCATTTTTCATTTATTTCAAATGCTCGTTTTATATCTTCTACATCAATCTGTTAAAGTCTGAATTTAAAATTACAACATTTGCAACGCCATTTATAACTTTTAATAGTAAATGAATTCGTCGTAAAACGATTACTTTATTATTCTGTCTATTTAATTAATATTAAGTATAACATACGCAGAAATCTTTTGCATTTTAAAATAAATATTTCAAAAACTATTATATACTCATAAATTTAACATACCGATGTTTTAGCTTTTTAGCTTTTCTTATATGAAAAATTTGTTGTGTATATTCATATAATTTTTCAGAATGTATATATATATGCTCACAACATGTAGTTTTCAACCGAATTGTATGATATTAACGAAATATTTTTAAAATTGCTAAAGATTGCAATATATTAAAATTTGAATTCATTATTATATTCAAATATTTGTTAGTACTTATGGTAAATAATTTTTAACAGCGTATGGGCTACATAAATACATTTTTTTTTTTCAAAATTTCAGTAGAAATTTCTAATATGAAATCCCTAGTTTTGTATGGTTAAGATGACAAAAATATCCACATTTTAATTACTTGTTCTAGAGTTAGCCTTTAAAAGGAGATAAATATTGAGAGGAATTTTGCATAGATATTTTTTATATTTGAATTGGAAATTGATCTTTATTTTTATTTATGTCTAAATGTTAACTGTAAATTTTTGCAGGTACTTTTGATTATACTATTTATTCAAATATTCAAGTTTAAAAGTATAAATTTATTGTAAAAACACTCATTCATATTCTTTGAATAAACTGAAGTTCAAGCACTTAAAATTCAAATATACAGTAAGACCCCGCTTAACGCGGATTATACCTTCCATCAAAGTAGAGCGTAATATGAAACAGCGTTAAACGAGGTTATCTCATCTTGTAAATAAGGGAAGATAGGTCGAAAATTGGTCAGGTATTTTACCATTAAATTTATTAATTATGTTTTTTATAACAGTAAAACAAATTTATTTCTTACAAATATAGAAACATAATAAACGAATATGCATATAAAAATAAATAAAATTCTAAGTCAGTATGTTTACATTTCAGATAATTCAGTCTCTCTCTCTCTTCTGTATTTCCAATTTTCTGTTATTTTATCCAGAAGGTAGATTGGCTTAATGACATTTTGCGTTCAATTTCTTCGTCAATCCATATAGAAAATCGTTTTTCCATTTCCTTTATTGTATTATTTCTAGAACAAGTAATTCTAGTTGCAGAACTTGTCGTAGTTGTAGTTACCGATGACAGTATTTTTTCTTAATTCTTAAGAATGGTCCTTTTTGTTAAAGTTGCCAAATTCAATGCAGCACCAATTTGAGAGTGACGTTCACCAGTATCTAATCTTCCAATCACTAGCATTTTAGTTTCTAGTGAAATGCTTTTTTCTATGCTTTATTTTCGTGTTTTTTACTATCACCAAAGATAAAAACTAAAAATCATAATATTTGTCACTTTAGCAATCGTTATATTATATAAATTTATACTTAAAATAACGTCGACAAATGTTTGAAACGATAAAAATGCTTTCGCATAATACCACCGGAATGAAGAAACACAGATAAACTGCTTCGGATATCGGGAAGCCGATTGCTCCAGGGTAAGAACGGGGTACCCCGTGTGCCATAACTCTTCCTGTCAGTGTCCATTGTGTCGCCATAACCCTCCCTAATTATTTTAAACGCTGTTTTGGAAAAATACGGCCCAAAAACGATTTTGAAGATCTTACTTGAAGACAAGAAAATACGAGTGGTGCATTTTCGAAGCATCTCAAATCGGGCAGGATTTTCGGTGCATAACGCTTAGAGGGTTCAATAGGTCTTACATACAGTATCGGCTATTTGGATGTAGTTGCAGTGAAAATCTTTTAACAAGAAACTGAGGGGACTGAAATATTTTTTCGTGTCAAAAGGATATTGCTAAAAAAAACCCCAATATATTCAACATTAAGTTTATTAGAGTGCATTTTATTTGCATATATACGGATACACAATGCATTTAATAATAATCAATGAAACAAAAACATTTACAAGAAAAAAAATCTTTACATATTTTAGGTATAGTGATAACCGACGTTGTTTGTTTTCCGTAGGCTTGGGTTTTATTCCCAGAGAAGGTATGGATGTTCGTAAATGTATAGTGCCTTCGCGGCATGGGGGGTACTCTAAATAGCCGTCGAGCAGTAAGTCCTCTCTTGATGTTGGTGGAAGGGGAAGAGAGGTGGGAGGTCTCTGACTACCCCCAGGTGTTCTGCTCCAAAATTGGGGCGGAATAGGACCAAATCGTACAGTCGCCTGTAGGATGCTCAAAGCTACGGCTAACAAGCGTAAATTTTAGCCTTTTATCATGATGAATTTTGTAATCCTTGATCTGGTACTGCCGACCAGGTGGCATCAGCAACACCAAAAACATATTTCTATTTTCCCGTCTTCTGTTTTTGATCAACAGCCTTAAAAAGCTACTTTTATTTTAAGCGAAATAGAAGTTTGGTTTCTCCCTGAGTTATTTGCCCTTGTGCTCGTTAAAAATATTCTTCTAAAAAATAGAAGAAAAAGAAAACGCTAACTGAACTGAGAGACTGATGTTTACTCACACTTGTTATGTATTCGACACTGAATTCCAACTCACGAGATGTTTTTGTTTGCAGCTTGCAGGGAGGGGGAGTGAAAGCAGCCCAGATAAACGAAACTGGCTGGTGTCACAAGCTGTTCCAAGGGTATTTCAAATCCAAGTTAGCCTCCTTTACACGAAGCATGTGAAACCACCTCTGTTTCATTTCACACCCCTCTTAAATCTCACTTGCATTTCTGGTGTTCTCCGTATTTTGTTCATTCCCAGAGGGGAACTCTTTTCGCATTAAGCAATTTTTGTTTCCTTGTTGAGAGAAAAAAATGCAGGAAAATACACAGTAGTTTGTTGGGGACTGTTGTATTATTTCGTGTCAATCGATATTTCGTCTTGAGCGTTTTCGCGTTCAACGTATTTCACTGTATTAAGTCCCCACGGGGGTTGTTGCTGATGGGGTGCAATTTTGCCAGAATGACAGGACAAAATATAAGATGTTCTATGTTAAGCTCCTCGTCGTGACTGTGTTTTCAGAAAGAATATTTTCTTGTCCTGTTCTGAATTTTCATGCCCCTTAAAGTGTCCAGTTCTAAGCCTTGTTGATGTGATAAAGATAGAGTAGCGAAAATCCTTCTCAGTATTCTGGTAATGAGAGAGCCGTTCGTGAAAAATAGTTCATGATTTTACTGTTAGTCTATACATATAAAGGAGACGCACTCATCACGATATCTCCGGAACTATTAAACCTACTGATTTGAAATTTGGTAGCATGTTCCCCTGTCATAGAGTAGAAATCCACAAAGAATGGGTTTTGCGAAAATTAATCCCTAAGAGCAGTTACAGGAGCTTAAGCAGCATTGTAGATAAATATGCTTGTTTTTGAACTGTTAGACTTACAAACTTGAATTTTGGTAGGCACGTTCCTTTCATGGAGTGTAGAAATCCGCTGCTGAAGAGGTTTCGTGAAAATTGGCCCTCAGTGGCCATTCCGAAAGCTTAAGGAACATCACAGATAATGAACCCGTTTTTTATACTATTAAAACCTACTGGGTTGACATTTGGTGGCTCGTTCCTTTAATGGAGTAAGCATCCACACACTGCAAAAAGGGTTTTGCAAGAATAGACTTCTGAAGGGCGTTTTGAGGGTTTAAGTGGCGTTATAGATAGCATCCCCTTGTTTAAACTATTGTATCTACAACAGTGGTTCTTAGACCTTCAATCGCCCCCCCATTCTGTATGTATCAGTCTGACATCCCCTCCCCCAAGATTTTTAATGCCCCTTCCTGACTCCCAGTACATATCTGAGTGATCAAGAATTCTAAGATTGCCTCTGATACTTATATAGATTCTTGAACTCTTTTTTTAGCTCTTTAAGAAAGCAGTTAACATCAAATAAAAATTATTGCAAAATTTCAATTTAATACTAACGGAACTAATATTCTTCATCAGGGCCGATCCTAGGGTATCGGCCGCCCTCGTACAAACACCTAATGTACCCCTCCCAGAGAACTTTTCATGTTTTGACTAATACTTAACGTTGACGTTAAAAAAATCATCCACTTATATAGGAATAAAAAGTAAAACACATTAATAATAGCTCAAATAAAATTTGAAGTGCAGACTTTCATTTTTTGGCCAGGTAATGACTTATAATAGCGACAAACTGCTTTAACAAAATAATAAACTAACACAAATATTATCTTTAAAATAAAAATAAACATCTTATACTTAAAAATGCAAAATAACAGAATTTACTCAAGAAATACAATCTAATAAAAATAAATACTAAGGCACAAATCTCGTGAAACGGAAAGTAGTATATAAATGAGTCCTTCTACTAAGACTCAGTAATAAACTAGAGCGTAAATTCCGGTGTAGAGCGCGCACTTTTAACTCAGAAAATGAGATCGAAATTTACGAGTGCGCATTATACGCAGGGTGTAAAAAGGAGAGTTTTAAAAATACAAAAAAAAAAAAAAAAAAAAAAAGCATAGAATAAGATCAGACTTTTACATATATCGAAATACTGTTTCTGTGAAAGAAATAGCATTCCTTATGAACTTTTTTAAAGGGTTGTAATTCTGAAAGTACACTATTTTTACTAAAGCTTGGAATAATATTCGAATAAAAGATTTCAAAACACAAAATCATTGCTCACATGCATTTCTGGTTTCTTCGTAAAAAAAGGTGGGCGTGTTATACGGCGAATATGTGTTGGGGCACACACGTTATACGCCCGATTTTACCGTTACTATAAAACAGCTTTTCTGGCTTTCTGAGAAGCAAATTTGTTAATAGTTTCGGTTAAATCAGTTTTTTCTGACAATTCGGATTCAATTGAGACTATGGCCATATCTGAAACCCTTTCTTGTGTCATATTATTGCTTAAGTAATTTTTAATGATTTTCAATTTACTGAAACTTCTTTCATATAAAGCTACAGAAACAGGTTAGGTTAAAAAAATTCTTAATGCTAGAGCAAAATTGGGAAAACAGGGAATAAGATCATTTTTCACTATAATTTCTAATACCTCAGTTGGCTGTTTTTTACCAGGAAAAATATCTTTGAATGAAGTTATTTCATTGAAGAGCTGCATACCGTCTATATCTTATTTTGTAATTTCTTTATTTTCCCTTATTGTTCCAGCAATAGGTTTTTTTTTCTTTTCAAAATTTCATCTGAAAGTGGATGTGTACTAGTTGTCTCCTTTAAAGTCACGTTCTTTCCAAATATTTATGTGTCTATACATATAAAACATGTATTTCTAACTGTGTCTCCTTTTAAAGCTGGGTCGATTTCAGTAGAGGAATCATACTTGCTGTTATACTCTTCATCATTTGATTCTTCCTCATCATAATCACGAACAGAACTTCTTCATCCGAAAATACTGTTGTACTATATATCTGCTAAATACTGTATCTGTTAAATTACTTAAATATCACATTTCTTCATCATAACTACAAAAATACGCCATAGTATAAGGAGGATTTAAAACGTGTCATGTATTCAGAACTGTAACGGCGATTGACGCGCAGGGTATGACATACCCGAAGAGGTGGTATTCAAAAATATATAATCAGAATTCACCTACAAGTTAAGGCCCCTCAAAGGATATGACCTTAAAGTCAGCTACACGAGAAACTATCCATTTTCCCAAAAAAGGTTTAGAAGGAGCGTTGAAAAAAGTTAGACGGTGGGTATGACGTACCCTGCGCGGGAAGTGCTGGGTTAAAACTGAGAAAGATCTCTGACCTGATGCATTCTATATCGGTATAGTTAAAAATATTTTTAAAAGTATCTCTACATTAGGGAAAGTCGAGACCACACCACCACCACACACATTTCTTTTGTAACTTCGATGCTTGCACAAAGTCCTCCCGAGGGACGATTTCCGATTCCGTATCATATGATTTATTTCTATGTAGCAGTGTAGAAGGGACTTTCTGTGAATGCTTGAAAATAAAGTTATAAGTTTTGGATTAAAAAAAAATAACTAAATTCTTTTTTAATGGAATCTAAATTTTCAAACTTTTTAAAGTTTTCTATTTATCATTGCAAGCTGTAAATTTTTTCCATGAAATATTTAGAAAATTAAAATAATCTTAAGCTTTTTAATTTTTCTTCCAAACACTCAAAAAATTACATTTAATCTTTTTTTCAAATTTTCTGACTGAATTATGAAATTTCTGAATTAATACAAACATGTTTTGTTTAATTCTTTTATTCTTTATAGAAATCATTGTTTCATTTCTAGAACAAATTGTAGCTTGGCTTCCAGATTATTTAAATCAAAATCATTAAAATATCTCCACCGAAAGTAAGCTTTCCAAAATTCTAAGTTTTTTTTTAAAAAAACTAGAAACACAATCACAAAACTCTGAATTTGTAAGGGGTTCCCTTTTAAAGTTTCTAAATATAAGTTAATAAAACATTATTATCTCTCTCTCTATATATATAAGACGTATTTGTTGTCTGTTCCCTCATAAATCAAGATCCAGACAACCAAATAACGAGAAATTTGGTACACGTATACAAAATTACATGGGGAAGGTTCTTAAACAGGTTTCGCGTTCGTAATTCTTTCTAAATTTTTTAAAATTTAATTTTTAAGTGATTTTCCAATGTTATGACGTCATATGTCACGTTTCTCACTAAGTGGAAAATTTATACTTTACACGCAGTTTTTGAAGATTATTACATATTTTTACTATAGCTATATTTATCAGTTGGAATATTTATTCAATTTTTCTATTCTATGATATTTAATTAGGATTATTTTTCGAATAAATCATTTTTTTATGGATTATTCTTTTAACAACTAAAATTTTGTTTTGTTGTTTTGGCAACATTTAGGTATTATCGCGGGATGTTTATGTGTGTGATTTTGCTTACAAATTACAATTTATTTATTTATTTAGAATGCGAAGATTATAATTTTGAGACAAACTAAAACTTCTCATTGATAAGGGTTATATTTCAGTTCGGTTCAAGTGTAGTATAGGGGGACCACTTTGGATTTGGCGATTTTTCTTCAGATTTTTCGATTTTTATCTAAATATCGTGGTGAGGTATCGAATTCATTCTAAAATAAATAATACCGAAAAAAGTACCTTGGCGAACACTTTTAGTCACCAAAATAAAGGACTGCGCCAAATAGTCCCCCTATACTACACTTGATCCAACAATATGGTTCTTTGCATTTTCATGTGTCTTTATTTTAACCTTTAAGGGTATATATACTATTGTCTTCAGTGCATAAAATTGCCATGCAGAAAATCAAACTTGGGTAATCATACTGCCCAAGCAAAAGCAGTGTTGGTAGTAATTACATATCAAACTGGAATAGGCATCAGAGAATGAGTAAAACAGACAAATGGCTTAAATACCTGTTGAGGAAGCAGGTAGTCGTAAGATAAATTATTTTTGGAACTTATGTACTATACTAACAATCGCCAACGTTCAAAATAACTTGCCAAGTTGGCAACCCCGATTTCGCATGTCATATATATGCTGAATTGTGAGTCGTGCTTTGTTTCATATAATGTCGCCAATAGGTTGCGGTTATATGTAAGTACCTTATTTTTTCAAATTATGCTTTTGCATTGATAAAGTTAGTTCAGTTCTTTTTATCTCAGTTAATGTTAGTATTGTACTTCATTTTTCAATTTATTTTTATGCTCGGGATATATATACTTTGGATAATTTTTTTAGTACTTGCGTATTGCAAAATCGCCAACGTTCCAGACAACTCGCCACTTTGGCAATCCCAACTTTGTATGCGTTTGAATTAGCGATCATGTGCTTCATTTTGTATGTCACCAATAGGTTGGGATAATACATAAGTACCTCTAATTCTGAACATTACTATGACATTAGACTGGCCGCAACATACCAATTTTGCGTGATTTCAGAATCATGCCAGAAATGAGTATGTTGAGGAAGCAGGTAGTCGTAAGATAAATTATTTGTGGCACCTATGTACTATCCTAACAATTGCCAACATTCAAAATAACTTGCCAAGTTGGCAGCCCCAATTTCGCATGTCATATATATGCTGAATTGATAGTAGTGTGCTTCGTTTCATATAATGTCGCCAATAGGTTGCAATAATACGTAAGTACCTTTAATTCAGTACATTACTATAACATTAGACTGGCCGCTACATACCAATTTGGCGTGATTTCAAAATCATGCCAAAAATGAGTAGCCAACCAACATGAAATTAATATTATGAGTATTATCTTAGCCTGTTATATCTGTTGGGTACACAAGTAAAACTCAAGAAAAAGGTCTCTCTCAGTAAGTGGACTGTAGTTTTTATTACTTGTTGCTCAGCTCGCTCGATTTGACTCCTTACTCGATGGAGTCAGAGGTTACACAGATTCGTTAGACACTCTGAGCGCTAGAGGGCGCTCTACATTTACATACGTACACTGAACATGCCGCCCGGCCTTGCAATGTTTTTCAACATGCAAGATTTACATAGAACATAATCATAAAGATAACACACAGAAATACAATACTTCAAAATACAAACAAAACAACATACAAATGAAGACAATGTATAAAGCAATTGATGAATCACACAGAATTTTTTTTTTTTAAAAAAATACTATTCTACACACAAACATTACTATCTGAAGGGTTATATATGCTACTTCACACACACTGTTTCAATTGGTAGAATGCACAGTTTCGAAATGGGTCTCTTAAATATACCTCTAGTGGTTTTGACTTCCACTACTCTTACTTTAGAATCGTTTCCTGGATAAATATTGTTGATTCTACCTAATGACCATTGACATGAAGGTAAATTATCCTCTTTTATTATAACCATATCTCCAATTTTAGCATTCTTTTTCTCGAAATGCCACTTATTTCTCTGCTGCAAACTATTTAAATAGTCTACATTCCACCTTTTCCAAATTAATTGAATTATTTTTGTAATTTTCTGCCAATTATCTAACCTATTTTCATTTAAATTAGTTAAATCAGGCTCAACAATTGATGTAATTGATCTACCTATCAAAAAATGAGAAGGAGTCAATACATTTAAATCATCTAAGTCAGAAGATAATGGGACAAGAGGACGAGAATTTAACATCCCTCTATTTGGATAATCACGGTCAGAAACTCTTCATATGTTAATCTAATGTTACCTACTACTCTCTTTAAATAGAACTTAAAAGATTTAACGCCTGCCTCCCAGAGACCTCCAAAATTTGGGGCTCTAGGGGGGAGGAATTTCCAATCTATTCCTTCAGAAGCCATATAACTTGCAAGTGCCTCATCAGGTTTACACACCAAATTAAACATTTTTTAAGTTCTATATTTGCACCCACAAAATTTGTTGCATTATCAGAATACAACTTAGCACATTTACCTCTTCTAAATATAAAACGCTTAAGTGTAGCAATAAATGCATTAGAGGTTAAATCAGTCACAATATCTAAGTGCACAGCTTTAGAAACAAAACATATAAATATACAAACATAGATTTTGTTATATACACCTTTTCTCTGCCCTTTATACTTAATGTAAAAGGGGCCACAGAAGTCCACACCTGACACATTGAATGGATAATTTTTTTGATAACTCTATCCTTTGGCAAGTCAGCCATTATTTGATCAGTGCAAGTAGGATTGGCCTTACAACAAATTACACAATTATGAACAACTTTTCTACAAATATTACGGCCATTCAATATCCAAAAATTTTGCCTGATCTGATGTAACAAGGATTGTGGACCACTATGTAAAAACTTTTTATGAAAATACTCAACTATTAAATAAGTCAATTTATGTTTCGAAGGCAAAAGAATTGGAAATTTCTGGTTATAATTAATATCACTATTTCTCAATCGACCTCCAACTCTCAAAATCCCTTCACTATCAATAAATGGATTGAGTGTTTTTTTTTACTCGACTGTTGGAAGGTACCATGACAGAATTTTGAATACCATTCATCTCTACTTTAAACTCTTCCTTTTGTACTAATTTCAATAAAAGCTGTTCAGCCTTTTTTAATTCTCCTAAATCTAGAGGCCCAATTCCTTTGCTTTCTTTGCTCTTACAATTATAAACAAATCTACAAATAAAACTTAAGACACGAATAATTTTAAAATAGTCATTACTAAGGTTAAGTAAATTATTTACAAAAGAGTTAGTAGCAGAATCAAGAAAAAAGTTAGAAAAGTCACTACAGTTTTTAAATTCACCTGGATCCTTGATCACTGCAACAGGAATTTGTCGTTGTGGGTACTGGTTGCTCATCAGAAATTTAGGACCATTCCACTACAACTCACAGGTTTTAAGTTTTAGAGAATCGTGTCTATAAAATTTCCGTTCAACTGAATGCTTTAAAACGTGAGAAAAAGATCTTTTAACGTTTTGACCCATGTCGCCAAAAGGGTCGCTAAGTCGCCAAAAGTGATGCCAACGTGGCTGTATTTGTAATTTCTTAAATAATTTGTTTTAATCAATTAATTTTTATTAATTATAATATTAAATTATTGTATTGTCATCAAAAATAATCATGTATATAAAATTTCAGCTCAATTGAGCGCTTTAAAATTTATTTTATAAACGATTAAAAATTCCACGAATATAGAGATTATGAGCTTTTAGTAGGAATTGAAAAAACTTGTGTGTGTCGGCTCCGACGTACGACTGGAGGTTAGTACTTAAGTACGGTTGTCTTTGATTATACAATAGACAAACGGTGTAAATAAACGCATCTCATATAATGCTGAAAACATGCATGTATTTTCTTTATTCTATTTTCACGTTTTTCATATTAATACGGTAAAATAACATATATTATAATATACATCAATATATAATATTCAAAGTACATATATGCCTTGTTATGAAGCTTGATTTAATTCACCCATAATATTATTATTTAATACCATTATTAATCACTGACAAGAAGCTTGTGATAAGTATGATACGTGAACGTCGGTAGGTACTTGATTTTCGAATCGGGAAAGCATCACATCAATGCTTGTATCCTACCTAATCGTCCCAGGGGCTTTACCAGAAACAAAATACGAATTCAGGTCTGATTTTATAAAAATTGTACTAATCTCAATCCATCTATATCGAGATTAATATTGAAATCGCCACCAAGTAAGAGTGAAAGTTCATGATGCTGTTTCCTCAGGAGCTTAGAACCAATTAATGTCTCGTGGATATAATCTATAATATTAGTAACGTTTTGATAACAAAAATGCACATTTTCCAGACAGCTATCGCCCAATTTCCCTTCTAAGTATCTTAAGCAAAATTACGGAATATGTTATTTTAAATAGACTCAAATCCTTTACTAATGATAATAACTTTATTAATCCCAATCAATACGGCTTCGCCAGGAACCTTTCCACTTATCATCCACTGCTCGGACTTACTGAAAAAATCACTGCTGGATTTCAGAGAGGCAGATCCACTGGAGCTGTCTTTCTCGACATCCAAAAGGCTTTTGACAGGGTCTGGGTAAGTGGACTCATTTATAAATTAATTACTAATAATTTCCCTCCTGCTCTAATTCATCTGATAAATTCCTATCTCGTTAACAGGACCTTCCAAGTCCGCGTTAATGACACCCTTTCTAGTTCTCATAGTATTAATTATGGAGTCCCTCAAGGGAGCTTACTTGGGCCCTTACTATTCAATATTTATATTAATGACATTCCTACTCACCCTCAAACCTCCACTAACATCTATGCTGATGACACTGTCACCCTTGCAACTTATAAAAATCATAACACAATCACAATTGCACTCAATAACCACCTTAAACTTCTAGAAACCTTTTTCGACACCTGGAAAATCAAAATTAATATTGACAAAACAATAGCGGTTCTCTTTACAAACAGGAAAACACAACCAACACCTCCTACCCTATACTCCCACACAACTTCAATGGTCTCAGAGCACAAAATACTTAGGATTGACTCTAGATAAAAAACTCACTTGGAAACAACATATAATACAAACGCGAGATAAATTCCGGAGAGCTCAAAGAGCTATCTTCCCCTTAATTGGCCGGAATTCTGAATTAAATCTATACAATAAGTTGCTTTCTCTACACTGCCGTTCTACGTCCAATTTTGACTTATGGATCACCTGTGTGGGGCTATGCCGCTAATTCTAATATTAAAATACTCGAAGTTGCTCAGAACTCATTAATAAGAAATATAGTTAAAGCTAATAGATATGCCAGAAATAGTAAAATTTACGAAGATATTAAAATAAGTCCTTTCAAAGCCTACATTCAAAAATTGGCAATCTCTTTTTTAATAGTTTATCTAATTCCAATAATGCAAATGTTAAAATGCTTAATAATTACATCCCAATGCCTGATCTTAAAAGACCTAGGAGAATACTCCTAGATTCGTATAATCCCCTAACAATTATTTTAGTCACTCACCGGGTGGAGAGTGACGACTTTCATTGCTAAATTTTCTCTTTATTTTATTTTCCAAATGCATTTTTATTTATTTTAATTTCTTTTAACTTCTTAACTTTTAAACTTAATTGCAATCCCCACACAGGGCAGATTTCTAGACCTCCCTTTGATTTGTACCAACGCATCAGTGCAACCAATAGAGAGCCTACTTTCACAGTGCCACCGACCAATCACAGCAGTGCCATTCAGACTATCCAGGACTTTACCGCCGAAACCGTATGCAAGAAAATCTCAGTTTCTGTAGCCACGCCCCCTTGCCACGTTCGACCAACCAATCAGGACACTCACTCCCCAGGCAGGCCCACCCACATAAGGCCACATACACAATCTAGATATGGGATGGAGGAACGCTTCGCGTTCCGTTTCCCAGTGACGCCCAGCATCATTCAACGGATCAGTCTTGATTAAACTAGCGAGTAGTGAGGATTGTTTTGACTAGCGATTACCTCGGCTGTGCTTGTGAATAATCTATAAAGTGTATTTTTAAACACTGATTATTGTGTTTGATTGCTGTTGAAGGTGTGAAGACCTTCGGATATTTACCCTGTGAATATTGCCGCTGAATCCTGTATTTAAAGGATTGGATTTTTGATAATAAATTCGCATCGCTCTTAAAGAACTGTTTATTTTCTTTGTGATTTTTTTTTTTTGCATAAAATCCTAGAACCCGGATCTACGTAACAGTTTGGTGTTAGAGGTGGCGTTTTATTCCAATAACATGAGCGATGGATAACAACTGAAGGCTCTGTTGAAAGGCATCAATGCCTTGAAAAGCGGCCAAGAAGAGACTAAGCAAGAAATGCAGAAAGGCCAGCAAGGAAGGGAGAAAGGTTTGGAAAACGTATAGAAATGTCAGGAAGATCTGAAGAATTCTCTAAAAAAGAAAATCGACAACGTTGAAGAAAAAATCAATAGTGTGGAAGAGAAAATAGCATATTGAAAGTTGAAGAAAAGACTGCAGTAGTTGAAGAAAAGACTGCAGTAGTTGAAGAAAAGACTGCAGTAGTTGAAAAAAAGACTGCAGTAGTTGAAGAAAAGACTGCAGTAGTTGAAAAAAGACTGCAGTAGTTGAAGAAAAGACTGCAGTAGTTGAAGAAAAGACTGCAGTAGTTGAAGAAAAGACTGCAGTAGTTGAAGAAAATTTTACCCTTATATCATAGCGAATGGAAGATCTTGAGAAGAAACTTCTAGCTGGCGGAATGAGAACAAAAACAAGGGTATGCCTGTGTCTGCCTTTCCAGAACCTGTGCTTGCTTCTCCAGTGCCCGTGAATGCTTTTACAGGGCCAGTGAAACTGTCGACTTATGACGGAAAAACGAATTGGGTAGTATAAAAGTCAGAATTTTCCATAATTTCTGAAGCCAATAGATGGACTGAAGAGGTGAAAGCATGTCAGCTAGCAGCATCGCTTAGAGGAGAAGCTGCTGAAGTACTGCAGACTCTCCCCAACACAGAGCGACTGAATTTGAACTCCCTGTATAATGCTCTGGATGTTCGGTTCGGTCAGAAATACTAAAAGGACTACACATGTCTACAGATGAAAACAAGACTCCAGAAAACCAGAGAAAGCTTGCAGGAGTATGCCTCCGAAGTAGAAAGACTCGCCAACTTGGCTTTCTCCGACCATCCAGCAACTGTGCGCGAAGTAATCTCTTTGCAATATTGCGTAGATGGATTGAGAGATGGGAAAATCCAGAAGGCTCTGAGAATGGCAGATGTGCAAGATCTTAAATCTACCCTGTTGTATGCCCTGAAATTGGAGGCCACCAATGAAGCCAGTAGCAGAGACCGCCATTCCATCCGAATAGCTAGAGTGACTGCAGACGCACCCTGTGAATCTCCATGGAGGAAGGATATAAGGAAATTGAAGGAAGAAATTTGAGACTTAATGGCTCAACTTCAGAACCGGAGGAGACATAGCATTATGTGTTGGGGGTATTGTGAACCAGGGCATCTTAGAAGTAACTGCCCCCGAAACAATAAGAACGTAGCACCAAGTGCTAGGGGTGAGGTGGAGCAGGGCACCTAAGAAATAACTGCCCTCGAGTAAATCAGGAACATCCGCACTGTGCAAATGTGATTGAGTCTAAGAAAGTGTGTAGAAACCAAAAAGAATCAGCGGAGGAGAATGGAGCCGTCCCTTCTAAGGAATCTTACCCAGAGAACAGTAAATACTGCTCGAGAACCGAAAAAGAATTTGGCGTAATAGATCCAATAGTTCGCCAAGTTCAACGCCCTCAACTTCAGAATCAGACCCGTGGAGCGATGAAAGCGTCCGAAAAGATCAACCGACTTATCCTGAAATAAAACCAATCATAGAATTCAAAGAGTTGTCTGACGAAAAGCCCAGCTGGCAAGATATCACCTCTTTCCATCCTACAACGAAGCGTTACTGGGCTCTTTGGGACTCTATCTGAGAAATGGTAATTTTTATCGAAAATGGGAGTCTGACGACGGAAAAAGATTCAGGTGGCAATTAATACTCCCAAATACAAGAGTTTCAACAGTCCTTAAGGAACTCCATGGCAGTCCTACTGGAGGTCATCTTGGTGTTATGAAGACCTTACACAAAGTTCGTGAGCGCTTCTACTGGAATAATGTGCGGAGTGACGTTGAAAAGTGTTGTCGCACGTGGAATTCCTGTGCCTCACGCAAAGGACACAGAAAACGCACTAGAGGAAGACTGCAGCTGTATAATGTGGGAGTGCCTTTGGAACGAATAGCTTTTGACATCCTAGGCCCATTTCCGAGATCATCAGAGGGCAACAACAACATCCTGGTGGTGATGGATTACTTCACTAAGTGGTCTGAAGCCTATCCTGTTTCTGACCAAGAGACCTCGACTGTTGCAAATGCTATAGTTCAACACTGGATCTCACGATTCGTGGTCCCTCTACAACTGCACTCCGATAAAGGGAGAAACTTCGATTCCACAGTTTGCAAGAGACTGTGTCGCCATCGACAACCCGGACAACAGCTTTACATCCTCAGTCTGACGGCATGGTAGAGAGGTTCAATCGGACCATCCTGAATAGCCTCTCTCTCCTGGTATCCAGTAATCAAAAGGAATGGGATAAGAAATTGCCATTTTTCCTGCTTGTCTACAGGAGTGTGCCGTTCATGAGACCACCGACTATTCCCCATCCCAGATGCTCTTCGGACGTGATCTTCTGTTCAGCCGGCCACCAGTTGCTCCCTTGGCGCCTGAGGAGTATACCGAGAAACTCCAGGCACGGATAGAGGAAATGCATCATCTGGCTAGGGAAAGAATAGGCATGGCTTCCGAGAAGATGAAGACCCGATACGATGCAAGAACAACCGGACACGACTTCCACGAAGGCGACAAAGTGTGGTTATAGAATCCGAAACGTCGCAAAGGACTCTCTCCGAAGCTGTAGACCAACTGGGAAGGTCCTTACACAGTCCTAAAAAGACTGAATGATGTTGTGGTGCGGATACAGAATTCGCCATACTCAAAACGGAAGGTAATGCATTACAATAGGCTAGCCTCTTATCTTGGCCAAGATGAATAAGATCCTAAAGTTCAGATCATGGTCATTAATTATTTTGTAAATAATGTAAATTACTTCTCTTTTCTAATTCCTTAGTTGAATTTTAGTATTGTAATTCATGTACTTTGAATTTATTTGTATTGTAAATGTTGTGGAGTACATTTGTTACTTTATATTTGATTATTATGCGAGTAGTTTGCCTGCAAAATAGATGCCTCTTACTCAAGGATTGTACTGCCCGGGACGTGCAGTCTTTGAGGAGGGGGCAGTGTTACGAATTTAGTGTAAATAGCCTGCCCTAATAAGGCAGGCTATACCCCTGATGAGAAGGAATGTTCTTCAGAATTTGAAATCAATTCTTATCTTTCTCGAACAATGCTATGCTATCAGGAAATCGGGACTTATTTTGATTTTTCAATAACTATTTAAGTTTCAGCATATTTATTCAATTTATTTTAAATTTTATTTTGAGAAATTCACAAAAATTTTTGCTTCATTGAAAGAATTTTAGGTGGCCTGCGGCGCCGCCCGGGTGCGGGGCGCGCGCTGCACACCTGCTAGGATCGACCCTGTTCTTCAACGAAGTACATGTTCTAGCAGAGTTTTTTTATTGGGGGCAATGCAGTGGTCTAATCGAAGATGGCGCATCTTTCAATTTTTTTACTCAGGATAAAAAACATGGTACTCTCTATTGTAGTAAAGAAGAAAAAAACGAAAGATATACTTCCAATTAAAAAAATATTTAAAGAAACTTATTCGGGCCCTATCTTATGGCTACGCATATGCCTTTAACATATGTACATCTATGCTTTTCTCATCGGCCATCTACAGAGTTGTATACACTTGCCAGAGAAAAAGTCTGCGTACGAGCACATTGCAAATATGCAAGAATGAAAAAATCATACTTTAAGAATGATAGTAATTTCATAATGTATTTATTTTATTCCTTACACAATGGAGTAACTTTTCATAATAATTTATGATATATAACACGTTGTGTTAAAAAAAATAATAATCAAAATGAAAAATAACGCAAATGGCTACCAGAAAAAGTTTGCGTACAACTAAAAAAAGTCATTAAAAAATACTTGACCCTAGCTGTCAACTAAACTTTAATAGCTGGTTGGATAACCCTTACGTCTCAGAACCTCCGTCAATCGTTTGGGCATATATTGGGCGAGTTTGGATGTCTCCTCAGAAGAAATGATATTCCATTCTGTGACGATCACTCTTTTCAACATTTATTTTGATGTAATGGGGTGTTGTCCAATTTTTCTCTCTAATAAATCCCATAAATGCTCAATTGGGTTTAAATCCGGCGATTGTGAAGGAGAACGCAACTGATTTTTGATATTGTAGAGAAGCCAGAGTTTAACATTATGGGCAGTGTGCTTAGGATCATTATCCTGCTGAAACCAAAAGTCATCTCCAAGGTTCAAATCCTGTTCGCCCTGCTTCAAATTTTCTTTTAATGTGTTAATATACCCCATATGATTTAATGTCGAGTCTATAAAGGTTAGACGACCCACGCCATTGGCTGCCATGCACCCCCAGACCATCACACCACCTCCACCATGCTTAACTGTAGGCACAAGATTCTCCTTCTCAAGAGCCGTACCTTGTTTTCTCCATACCAGCTTACGCCCTTTTATGCCAAATATACAAAACTTGCTCTCATCAGAGAATAGTACTTTTTCCCAAAATTGTGGAAGCTTATTTACATGCTCATTAGCGAAATCTAAACGCTTTTGCCTGTTCACAACTGATATGTGGGGTTTCTTATGAGCTACACGGCCATGATAACCAGCCTTTTTCAATATTTTTCTTATGGTATCTTCATGAAGTGTTTTTTAAATCTTTCTCTAATGTCATTCGCAATCTGAGATGCACTTAATCGTGGATTCAGACGTATGGACTTGAAGACATACCTCTTTTCACGGAGAGTCAGATTAGATGGACGTCCAGAACGTGGCTTTGAGATTACAGATTTCGACGAAGTGTAATTATTGATCACTCTTTGGATAGAGGAATGTGTTCTACCCACAATCTTGCCAATTTCCCGAAGATTTTTGCATTCATTCCTAAGTTTTATGATAATCTTTTTTTCTTCAGGAGTAATCTCTTTTCCTTTTAAATTCATTGGGTTTTAACACAATTTACTTTTCAAAAATCTATAAAATGCAATATTTAAAGTTTGTCTAACAAAACTGAGCACGTGTTAAAAAATAAATTAAAGTTTGATTTGCAGGTTTCATTATATTAATTTTTGTACGCAAACTTTTTCTGGTAGCCATTTGCGTTATTTTTCATTTTGATTATTATTTTTTTAACACAACGTGTTATATATCATAAATTATTATGAAAAGTTACTCAATTGTGTAAGGTATAAAATAAATACATTATGAAATTACTATCGTTCTTAACATATGATTTTTTTCATTCTTGCATATTTGCAATGTGCTTGTACGTAGACTTTTTCTGGCAAGTGTATTTATAACACGTCCTCGTTTGCATTTAAGATGTTGTCGACTGTAGAGGACTAAACGTCCATGGATCGAGTTCAAATCGGATTCGAGACTCACGGCTCGGAAAATGAAAATAACATTAACAAATTTTTATAAATTGCCCAACACACAGCGGTACTCAACCTACGGCTTGGTCATGGCCAGTTGCTCTGAAAAATTCCTTTATTTATACAAATTTGATAGAAAATTCTTTGTTAAGAAATCATATACTATACCAATTTTGATTTTTGCTGTCGCTGTCATACGAGTGCGAATTGATATTTTTCTTTCTGATAAGTGATTCAGTGGGATTAGCGACCATTTTATGAGTGGAACTAATTTTTAACTATCTTTCATATCTTGCGAGCGAAAAGTAATCGAAGAATTAGGTTGTTCCAAGACGATTGGGAAGTTGACTATTTTGTAGTAAGCATGGATTGGTATTAAAAAAAATACCAATAAACGGGAATCGCGTGTAATGACACTTTTCCTCGAAGATCTTTTTTAAGAAGTGATAAATAGGCTTTTTCGAATAATCTTCGCTGAAGTAAAAAAGTTTTTTTTACTGGTAATGTCACAGTGGTAACAAAGGCACCCTGTGAAATTAATACCTTATTGGTAACCTTGATCACCTTATTGGTAATCATATGAAACCATTTACTGATGCAGAAATTGTATAGGAGTCATTCTTAAATGCTTCCAATTTTAAAAAAAAATCAGGACAAAAGTAAAAAAAATAATAATTAAAAAAAGCAAAATAGAAGTCTTAATTTTTCATCAATTTTCCACATTTTAAATTTTCTGTTATCTTGGTCTTAAAGCATTTAATCCCCCCCATCTCCTCCATTAATCCTCCTGTTGCAGCCCGCGTAAAAAAGCTAACTTATGTATGTGGCCTGGCAGAAAAAAAGGTTGGGTACCCCTGGTTTAAAACTAAGATATCATTAACTTAAATAATATATGTCCATATACACACACAATCATGAAATACCCAGTGAAGGGGGGTGGGTAATCTTAGTCTAACCACAAAGTTATTGAACTGAAATTGAAATTCTCATGTAAATTTATAAAAAGAAAAAGGGGGGGATGTGACCTTACATTTTTCTTTAGAATAAAATTACAGAGCGGGTAATATTGTAAAAAAACATGTTATTCTAACATGTTCTATTTTTGTGCGTCATTTTTTTCTTATTGATAAATATATTGAAAAGATAATATAACGGAATAAATTTAAACTGAGTACTATACTACTAGACGCATTGAATGGTCGAGGTATCGGATCATGGCAGGCATGTCATGAGTTCGAGCCTAGTACCACTAAAGACCCGCCGTGTAGGGGAGCGATGCACGTCAAATCTGCTGAGAGCTCAAACGACCTCTCGTTGGTGTGGTATGGTAGTTAGGAGAGGTGGTGTCAGCTCAGGTGTCGTCCTCGTCTCTAGACCATGGTTCAAAATTACGAGGTTCGTCGCCCAATGCCCTCGTGTAGCTGAACAGTGTGCAACGTTAATATTCACTCACTTACAACTGGACGCATTTTAATGTGTTTTGCATTAATTATTCAGTTTAACAGTTTCAGTTTATTTCAGTGGAACTAAACTCACAGACAAGCGTCACCAGGTCGGAATCACGTTTTACACTGGCAATCATTTGCACGTGCAACGCGTTACCGTGGAAGATTCTTATACTTGTGTTGTTAATATTTTGTGTTTTAGCTTTATCAAATTAACGTCTATATACTTAATATAATATTATAAAGAGTGTTTTTTCCAGGTATAGAAGTTTAAGTTGGCATTACTTTCCAAGATGGCGACCGATTTAACAGCTGTCAAGTGATTTATTCTCAGTTTGGTTTGGCAATTCATCAAAACGATCATTAAGCAAGGCGTAGATTCGTCGAATGGGTCCAAAACGAGATATCCGTTGTTCCCGATTTTCTTAAGCGAATTTTGTTTAGCGATGAAGCGCACTTCTGGTTGAATGGCTACGTCAACAAACAAAACTGCCGCATTTGGAGTGAAGCTAATCCACAAGTGTATGTCGAAACACCGTTACATCCAGAAAAACTGACTGTTTGGTGCGCTTTATGGGCTGGTGGAATCATTGGTCCGTACTTCTTCAAAAACGATGAAGGCCACAACGTTATAGTCAATGGTGATCGGTATAGAGCCATGATTACTAACTTTTTCTTTCCTGAATTGAACAATCATTATGCCCAGGAGCTGTGGTTCCAACAAGACGGCGCAACATGTCACACAGCTCGTGCCACAATCGATTTATTGAAAGACACGTTTGGTGACCGCCTAATTTCACGTTTTGGACCTGTGAATTGGCCTCCAATATCTTGTAATTTAACACCGCTAAACTATTTTCTGTGGGACTATGTAAAGTCATTGGTCTATGCGGATAAGCCACAAACGCTTGACCATTTGGAAGACAACATTCGCCGTGTAATTGCCGATATACGGCCACAAATGTTGGAAAAAGTCATCGAAAATTGGACGTCCAGATTGGACTACATCCGAGCCAGCCGTGGCAGTCCTATGCCAGAAATCATATTTAAAATGTAATGCCACAAGACTATCTTTCGAATAAAAAAATTCATGTCAATCGAATAATACATCGTTGTTTTATTGCAATTTAAAGTTCTATACCTCTAAAAAAACACACTTTACTAGCTGTACCCTGCCACACGTTGCTGTGGCTCAGTCTTGTTAAACAGATAGGACATATTTTTAGTATGTTAAATAATTTGCATTGCAGGTATGATCTTTTATAAAAAAAAATGTATAAATATATACACGAAAAACTTTCCTAGACTGATATTTATAATTTGTTAACCAAATGCTTGAAGTTATTACAGCTTATTTTTGTCCTTATGTCATGTTATGAACTTAAATTTATTTACATTGTCTTTAAGGTGGTGACCTCAAATTTGAAGATAAATTTTATATGGCTCCACTCTGGATTCATTGAGGGATTTGGGTTAGTTTTACAATGCTTATGGATATTTTTATTAAATCAGAGGTGTGTTCACAAATGCGCATTAAACATTCCTTTGGTTTCTCCCTTAAATTCCAGAACATTGCAATAAGGATACACTTCCATCATTGTGTAAATGAGAACATGCTGCCTGAACCTAGAATCTTCCACTGGGTTGTACCGGAATGCAAAGTGACTGTTATTGTGTGATTGCTCACCACAAAGTCATGTTTGACGCAGATGTGCTGTTTTTGGTTAACATCTTTCTGATGTAAAACACGAATGATGTGCTCGCAAATGTGCATCCTCAAGTCTGGCTGCATGTTGCTCTGCTGCGCCCTCAGCCTGTGTTTGTGACATTCTTTGTCTGCTTTTCTCGTTTGCTGATATCCATTCTTTCTCAGTTTGATGTGCAATTACACTCATTGTAGTACTTTTGCTTTGCAAGTATGACAACCTAAGTTTGATTTCCCGCATTGATTGATTGATTGAATATTAACGTCGCACTGTTCAGCTACACGAGGGCTTTTGGCGACGGACCACGTAATTTTGAACCATGGTCAGGTGACGTGGACGACACCTGAGCTGGCACCCCCCTCTCCTAACTACCACACCACACCAACGGGAGGACGTTTCAGCTCTCGACAGATTTAACGTGCATTGCTGCCCTACACGGCGGGTCTTTAGTGGTACTGGGCTCGAACCTGTGACAAAGCAAGCCACAGTCCGATACCTATACCACTCGGCTACCGCGGCCGGGTTGATTTCCCGCAAGGGGCATTATTTTTATCTAGTGAAGCCAATTGACTGCACTTAAAAAGAAAAAAAATTCAAACAAAGCATATAAAATTTCTTAAATAAAGAAAAAAATATAACAAAAACATAAAATTTCAAAGCATTAAAAAAAATAAAAAATAAAAAAATGCTAATAAAATATTTAACTTTAAACGTGCATCAATTGACACAGCTGAAATTCAACGCAATGAGAGGCTGAAGGTTTTTTTAATCGAATACGCCAGGAAAATTCTAATATAAACACGGATTTTGCAGCAGAAAACTACGACAATGTGTTGAGAATGATGGAGTATTTTTTCAATTCACAATTCGATTAGCATTAGAAATTGTTATCAACAAAGTTAAGGGTCTATCTTTAAAGCAGAGTGGCTTATATCTAGACACAGACAGCTTTTCACATGGACAATTATTTGTTATCTGTGTACTTAAATATTAGCATCACCGCAGCCAAATTACCGCCATGCAAATCGCAACATTTTCCCTCCATTTCTTTTTTATAAAAAAAAATGTTAGAATCTTTATTGTTTAGATATTAAGGTACGATACACATGGCACCAATTTTGTTACAGTGATGCTTGAATTGACTCAACACACACACACACAGTAAACACACGCAGTGGACTGTAATAATTTTAATCTCTCTCTCTACTCCGTACACAACCTCTCGGAGTGAGTGTTACACTTACACTGACGTTTTCTTTACAAGCCGCTAGAGGGCGCTGTTCAATAACAGAACTAACATACCGCCCCACATTGCACTGGTTGAACCATGCAATCATTGTTACTAAATTAACATTCATATTGGTTACATTAAAACACTTGACAATTCTCAAGAAATACAATTACATAAATCATTATATAAATTCAAGATTTCACAAATAACAATATTTTTTTTTATACAAATACAAAATCACTTTACTAACAATGAGTAAATTTACACACCACCAATGGTACACGAAATGAAAAATTCAAATTATATTTAAGGATCTTCCATTGGTAAAACACAAATTTTTGATATGGCTCTTTTACATGTACTATACTGAGTTTTAATTTTCACTACACGCACTTTTTTATCTTCGCCATAATACAATTCTACGATTCTACCTAATGCCCATTTATATGTTGGTAAATTTTCTTCAATTATTAAAACCAAGTCTCCAATTTTAACGTTATTCTTCTCAAACATCCATTTTCCTCTCTGTTGTAATTGATTCAAGTAATTACGACTCCAAAATTTCCACATTAATTGAACTATCTTAGTTATTTTTTGCCACTTTTTGAGATTACTCTCTTTACATTTTGTCAAATTAGGCTCTTCTAGCGAATTTAAAGACCTATTAATTAAAAAATGAGCTGGTGTAAGCACTTGGAAATCATCATCATTGTTTGATAGGGGGCAAAGCGGTCGAGAATTTAAAATTCCCTCAATTTGTACAGTGACCGTAAGTAGTTCCTCGTACGTTAAATTAATTCCATTCACAACTCTTTTAAGTGATATTTACATGACTTTATGGCCGCTTCCCAAAGACCTCCAAAATTGGGCGACCTCGCAGGAATAAATTTCCACTCTATTCCTTCTGCTGCTAAGTAATTAGCTAATTTTTCGTCTGGTTTTCTGACTATTTCAAGGAGTTTTTTAATTTCATTGCTAGCTCCGACGAAATTTTTACCATTGTCCGAAAACAGTTTTGCACATTTGCCTCTTCGAGCCATAAACCTTTTCAACGCGGCAATAAATGCTTGCGATGTTAAATCTGATACTAACTCAATATGTACCGCTTTAAACACAAAACACACAAAAATACAAATATACACTTTAAACAAATTTCCTTTACGTTGTCCTTTATTTTTAATGAAAAAAGGACCACAGAAATCTACTCCTGAACAATTAAATGGATAATCAGTAATAAGTCTCTCTTTTGGCAAATTACCCATAATTTGAGTTGACACAATTGGTTTCGCTTTAAAACATACAATACATTTATATACAATTTTTCTGCACATTGACCTACCATTCAACGGCCAAAATTTTTCCCGAATATGATTCAGTAAAGATACAGTTGCCACATGTAAATATTTCTTATGAAAATATTCTATTATTATTAAAGTTAATCTATTATTTTTTGGTAAAATTATCTGGTGCTTTTTATCGAAACTTAACTCTAAGTTACACAATCGTCCTCCTACTCTTAAGATACCGTTGTCATCTAAAAAGGGATTCAATGTCTTTAACTTACTGTTTGGTAGCACACTTCCCTTACTTTTAAGATGGTTAATATCACTGGAAAATTCTTGCTCTTGCACCTTTTTTATAAGATATGTTTCAGCTTGCACAAATTCTTTTGTTGTGAGTGGACCAGCCACTTTATTTATTCCCTTTAAATTTTCCACGAACCTGAAAATAAAACTTAATACACGTAAAATAGTTATATAATTATTGCTTAGATTAAGAAGGTCGTTTAAAAATCATTAACATGAATATTAAGCACCGATTGAAAGTTTTCAATTTGTTCATTAACACAGTTTTTCAGTTCTGAATTATATTCATCTAGCTTCTCTCTACAGTTTATAGTTCGATTTGGATAGTCATCACCTGAAAGAAATGTTGGTCCATTAAACCATAAGTTTTGTTGCAAAAGTTTCTCAGGATCGACTCCTCGGGAGACTAAGTCTGCGGGATTTTGATCAGATGGTACGTGTCTCCATAACTGATTAGGATAGAGTTCTTGTATCTTGGCAACCCTATTTTGAACAAAGGTCTTTAAGTCCATCGGTTCCTTTCGAAGCCACGCCAAGACGATCATCGAATCCGACCAAAGATATACTTCAGCAGTTTCTAGTTGTAAAGCAGCTATAACTCTTTTCACCAGTTTTGCCAATAGCACTGCAGCACACAATTCAAGTCTGGGAATTGTCAGGCTTTTAATAGGCGCTACTCTCGATTTGCTTGTGATTAACCGAACTAAAGTTTCACTCTTCAAATTTTTAGATTTGCAGTAAACTGCTGCACCATAGCACCGCTCTGAGGCATCAGCAAAGCCATGGATCTCAATAACTTCTGGAAAAGCGACAAGAATACGCCTTGGTATCTCTATATTGTTGATATTCTCTAAGGATACTAGGAATTTTGTTGCCATTCTCGATATTATTCAGCTGGCAGAAGGTCATTCCATTCCAATTTGCTTCTCCACAAACGCTGGAGGAAAATCTTTGCTTTGGAAATTACTGGTGCCATCAGTCCAACAGGATCAAAGATCTTGGCAATAGTAGACAAGACGTCTCTTTTAGTATAAGAACTGTCCAAACAGACTTTCACTTTAATCAAAAGGCAATCTAGGTTCGGTTTCCACGACACTCCTAACGTTTTCGTCTCTGTTAAAGTTGCAAAATTGTAATTCTGTTCGGGATCCGGTGACAATTTCTCGTGATTGGCGCAAAGTTTATGCAACTCCATTCCAGCACTTTTCAAAATTCCTTTTAATTGTTGTCTGAGAACAATTGCCTCCTCTAACGTTGCAGCACCACAAAGGACATCGTCCATATACAAGTTGTTCCGTAAAACGGAAGCTGCTATAGGGAAGTTAGCCTCTTCATCCATCGACAATTGGGTTAAAGTTCTCTGTGCTAAGTAGGGAGCACTTACAGTGCCATAGGTAACAGTTGAAAGTTCGTAAATTTTGGGTGATTCATGTTCACTTTCACACCAAACGATTCTCTGCAGATTACGCTGTTTAGGGTTAATTAATATAGTTCGATACATCATTTTAATGTCTGCTGTAAATGCATACGTGTAAGTTCTGAACCTGAGCATTTGCGCATATAAGTCCTCTTGTATCACTCCTCCATTATATTGAATGTCATTTAAAGATATTCCATTATCAGTTAACGAAGAACAGTTAAAGACAACTCTAAGTTTTGTTGTGGACTTTTCTGGACGATAAATTCCATGATGGGTAGCGTAATATGTTATATCTGGATCAGTTTCGTTAGTCACTTCCTTCATGTGACCCAGTGTCTTTCATAATCTCTTAAAAATTCACGATATAAATTTAAATAATTATCATCTCTAGCTAAGCGATTCCACAGCGATCCAAGTCGTTTGAGGGCTATGTCTTTCGAATTACCCAAACACGAGGGTTCCTTTTTTAAGGGCATAGATACTACATATTTACCTTCTTTAGTTCTAAAATGAGTATTCGCGTAATGTTCCTCACAAATTAGCCTTTCTTTATTTTTAACTATCGGTTCCTCAATCTCCTCTAATTTCCAAAATTTTTCTAAATTTTTATTCAATTCCTCATCACGAATCAAACCGCAGTGAACCTTAGTTTCATTTATTGAATCTAAATTACCCGTTACTATATAACCAAATACGCTGTTGACTAACAGTAATTGCGAATCTTTTATTTTAATTCTTTCCGGTTTCAATAACTCATAAAATATATTTGCACCTAATAATAAATCAATTTTGCCGGGAACATTAAATTTAGAATCCGCTAATTCCACAAATTTATAAAAATCAGAATTTATTTCTAACGCTTTCTGCGGAATAAAATCAGTGATTTTTTTTAACTACGAGCATATCCAATTCCCTTTCGAAAGATTTATTTTGATTAGAAATCGCCACTTTAACACACCCATTTACTACCATAGAAGCATCATTTAAACACGAGATTAATGTATTTATTCTTTCGGTCTTAAGTCGTAATTTATTAGCGCACTCATTTGAAATTAGACAAGTTTCACTTCCCGAGTCTAACAAGGCTCTAAATGTCTGCCATTCTGAATATTTATCTTTCACTAGAATTAAAGCAGTACTCAAAAGGCATTTGTTTTTAAAACACGCCGTTGCCACGATCTGTGTTTCGTCTTTCGGAACGAAAGTTTCGGCATTTACACTAAAGGCGAACCGGGGTTCCTGGTTACCGTCTGTCATCGTCTGAAGGGGGAAGAAGGAATTCCCTTTCCTTTCTCTGGGGTAATGTAATAGTTTGTTATGCGGTTTCGAGCAGAAACAATTTTCTGATCTACATCTACTAACGCTGCATTGAGGTGAAAAACATTTAAAACAAAGTCTATTATTTTTAACAAATTCTACTCTTTCGTTTACAGAAAACATTTTAAATTGTGGGCAAAATTGTAAAGTATGATTATTTTTACACAATACACATTTTTCATTTTTTAACTCGGAAAAAAATACATTCGATGCATCTCGCGGTATTTTAGCATTAAATTTGTTTTGTTTATTATAATTAAAACGCTTGGAATTTTCACAAAAGGGCTTAGAAAATATCTCATTCTTAATTTTGCCTTTCGATGACAAATATATATCACACTCACGCCCTAACTCTTGTGGTTTAAAATATTTCTCTCCCTGTTTTATATTCATGTAAGACAATAATTCTCTGTCCAGTGTGTTCATTATTTTATCCGATACAATTAACTCACACAATGATTTAAAATCATTCACATTGCGCAGCTGACAATAATACTCAAATGTCGCGCATAATCGGGATGCAAATTGCACATAACTCTCTGAACTTAATTTTTGCGCTTTCTGAAATCTATTATAGCATTCTTGTGGTGTGGGAGAAAATTCTTTTAATACTAAATCTTTAAGCTTACTATAATTATTTAACTCTTCTTCGGAAACATGAACAAGTAAATTATTAACTCTCTCACCTAGAATATTTAAAAGAATTTCGCATTTAAATTGTTCGGGAACCTCTTTTATTTTGAATGCTTTTTCAAGCGACTGGAAAAATTATATGATTCCACTCTTGAAGGTACGGGTATTGTTAAAGTTTTCACGGACTTTAACAAAGTCTCAACATTACTATTGTCGGCAGTTTCAAAAACACTCGGATTTCGAATATCGGAATTTTCAATTAAATTCTTCTGGATATTTGCAAGCTCTAATTGTTTTTGCAATTGCGCTAATTTAATTCGTTCAAATTCTAACTTAATTTCACTATCCAATCTCTTATTTTTAATTTCCGCCAAAGCATAATCGATTGCAGATTGAACTAACTCTTTATCATTTTTGTAAACGTCACTATTTACAATTAAGTTTTTTAAGCCAGCGATTTTTGCTCCTTCTGGTACAGTTAAATTTAACTCTTCCGCAACGATTTTTAACTCATCTTTCCCTAATTTATTTAAAGACATATTTATGAATTAAGGACACTAATAGAAGGATCAATTAATTGCACCTACCTCCTCAGATCGCTGTTTCACGCTGCTCGCTACTCTATTCACACTTTGGAAATCACTTTTATATTTTTTTTTCACTGTGAATTTTGATAATCCACGGTTTCACAAATTCTCATATCCATAAGGTCGTTTTCCTCCGGTGAGGTGGACCATGTATTGACTCAACACACACACACACAGTAAACACACGCAGTGGACTGTAATAATTTTAATCTCTCTCTCTCTACTCCGTACACAACCTCTCGGAGTGAGTGTTACACTTACACTGACGTTTTCTTTACAAGCCGCTAGAGGGCGCTGTTCAATAACAGAACTAACAATGCTAATACATAATTACTGATGTGTTACAGAGCAGAGTCACCAATTGGTGATGCGTGAAAAATTTTGGATGGTATGCAGAAAAATTAGGAAATTATTTATACTTTTATTGAAGATTCGGTTTAAAAAACGATGAACAACAAAACAACATATTACGGAACACGAATTATTCTTTACTAAAAGCTTTTAGTTACTGAAATAACTAAACAAAAAAATTCCTGAGGTTAGCGATTTTTGGTAACCTCAACCAATTATTGGAAAATTGTAGACAAAACACTTCAGTCTGTTGATTGTTGCTTTTCATGAAGCTTATTTCCAGGGAGTAGAAGATTAAATAAAGACGTAAATATAGCTATAGTGCTCCACCACATAAGAGGTCAATCCTATTAGTGAAACGCTAATTATAAAGTTATGCATTAAGTGATTCATGAAGTGTTGAAAAATGGCAACTACTGCTCTAAAGTAGGCACAGCAGACAATTTCTGTATATATACAGACAATGAAGCAACACAAAATATCTACTCATAAGCATTGTAAAATTAACCCTTTCACCTCAAGAAGAGTCATTTAAATTTTTTTTCAAACTTGGCACCTCTTCTATGGAGACAATGTAAATTTTAGATTCATAAAAAACCCATAATAACTTGGGGGTATTCTTTTAACAAATTACAAATGAAATCTGTTTCGAAAAGTTTTGTTAATGTATATTTCCACATTTTTTTATAAAAAAAATCATACTTCAAGTGCAAGCAGTTAAAGATATTAGAAATGTGTGCTTTCTCTTTTCTTTCTTTTTAACCAGACTGAGCCACAGGAAAACGTGATTGGGTACAGCTAGCTATAACAAACTTAAATGATAAAAAGCTATCAAAAACCAATTATTATTAACAAATTATCATTTTGTTAAAATCATCAAAAAAAGTTGCAAACAAAGGTACTTGGGTACTGTTGCAACTATATCAACCCCGATTTTGTTCGCATCATACACGGTGAATTGGCAATTAAGTGCTAATGTTGCCAATATGGTTGCGATAATACATAAATATCAAAACAAACAAAATATACATAAGAAAATCTTAATTTTTCCATTTATAATCTTAATTTTTCCATTTCCACAGTAACATCTAATAAAATTTTGAAATTACACAAAATAGATATTTTGTGAGTCTAATATTATTGCCCCAACTATTAAAAACTACAACTATTTCGTGGAAAAATTCACTACCAAGTGCAAAAAAGTATTATTATTGTGCACAAACAGGCATAGAATGTTTAACCCTTATTGAATGCATATTGCAGTATATGGCGATGTCTTTTGATTTTAGGTAAATGGCCGACTAAAGAAAAAATATAAGTACCGTAAAAAATTATATATATATATTTAGTTTAAATTCATTGGAGAAAGATAAAGTACCGTAAAGTCCGGCATATAACGCACACCCATACTTTCAAGCTGCAATTTTTAAATTTTAGGTATATTCGCTATATAACGTGCACCCCTTTTTTTACGAAGAAACCTGACATGTGTACAAATGCAATGCTGTTATGTTTAGAAGCGATTTATTCAAGGTATTTATCTAAGCAATTGCAAAAATAGTATACTTTTAGAACTACCACCTTTTAAGTTCAATAAGAATGTCATGTCTTTTAAATAAATAGTGTTTCGAAATATTTAAAGTTTTAACTTTTTTATGCTCATTTATTTTTTAATTTTTAAAGCCCTCATTTTTATACCCAGCGTATAACTCACACCTGTAAATTTCAATCTTATTTTTTGTGTTCAAAGTGCGCGTTATACGCCGGATTTTACGGTAGGTGGAAGATTTTAATCAGTATGCTACTCGCTAAACACATACATAGTGTACAGAATTAAATTTAGTATTTTATATATAAAAATTATCCAAAGTAAATATCCTGTGCTTAAAAATAAATTAAAAATGATATACAATACTAACAGTAATTGACATAAAAAGAGCTGAACTATCTTTATCAACGAGAAAGTATAATTTGAAAAAAATAATTACAATCTTATGACCACCTGGTTCCTCAACATGTATTTGAGCCCTCCATCTGTTTTGCTCATTCACTGATGCCTACTCTAATTTGATCAGCATTTCCCCCTCGCACTGCGTTTTCTTGGCCAGTATGATGACCTAAGTTCGAGTTTCTGCAATACAATTTTATGTGCTCAAGCCGATTGACTGCAGTTAAAGAGAAGGTTTAAACAAACACATATGAAATTAAAAAACGGCTCTGAGTGAGCCTTGTATCCGAATTCCTTTGTGGCTTTTTTTCAGATATGAGCACCATGTAAGTGGAATTGTAATAACATTCGTTGGGGCTCCTGCATCATTGATACAGCGGTAGCTCTACGTCCCTGACAAAAGCAAACCATAATAACTTCTAGTATTTTTTTTAACAAATTACTAATGGAATCTGTTTAAGAAAGTTATCTTATAAAGCAATGAAAAACAAATAAGGTGCAATATTTTGATGACTCAAAATCAGAAAATCTTAGTTTTAACATTTGTATTTCAATACTAACATAAAATGAAAGGTACTTACGTATTATCGCAACCTATTAGCGATATTGTATAAAGCGAAGCACGATTGCCAATTCCGCGCGTACAACATCGGCGAAAATGGAATGGCCAACTTTGCGAGTTATCATTAAAGTTGGCGATTGTTGCGATAATACGTAAGAATCAAATGAAGTTTAAAAAGTTGTCTAAAAAAGAAAAAAAAACATTCTTATTAAAAACTCCGTCAGTTAATTTAGTGAAATTAAAATATCTCCAAGTGGGAAAAAAGTATTGTTTCCAAACATTGAATGTTATATCGCGGCATTTGGCTACGTTTTTTTATTTGAGGTAAATGGTTGACGGAAAATGATTTATTCGAAAAATAATCCCAATTACGTATCAAAGGACAATAAATAAATATGACAACGCATAAACATAACCATAGAAGAGTTATACAATAATTTGGAAATATCTAAGCGTAAAGTTTAAATTTTCGCATTCAGAGCGAATCGTGACATCGTATGACGTCATAACACCAAAAAAATCACTTAAAAATTAAATTTAAAAAAATTTAGAGAATTTTGAAATAAAAAGTACATAAGATCCTGACCGGAGTCAAATGCAACGTTGTGTCAATATTTCAGATTAATCCATACAGAACTTTGAGTTATGCGAGTATACACAAACCAACACAACATTTTTATATAGAGAGAGATTTTGATATTATTCTAGTATACCTATTAGAAAATAATGTAGAAAGCGTTTTTTTCTGTCTTTATGTACTAGTTTTTATATTATGATGAATTAAATTTTGTTTTGCTTGTTTCAATAAATAATAGCATTGAACAAATTTTTTAATTATGTTTTCAGTTATATTATGTAATTTCAACTATGCTAATGTAATCCCGAATTCCCGAGATTGAAAATATAACACGGGATTGCAAAGCCTAGTTGCTTCTTTTTTAAATCAGTGGCCCCCAAACTCCACGCCTTGGATAGATACCGGTCAGTGGATTAAATAGTACTGAGCCGCACAAGGGACATTAAAATATTTTCATTTTATTTCCTATGGCGTATTTTCTCGGTTTTCTGGAAATCACTTTATGTTTATTTTTTGGTGTAATTGTATTTTATTCTGAAGGCATGTTTAGATATATACAATTCCACTAAAGTTATTAAGCCAAAGCAATCTAAAATATAAGAAAGCAACATCCCCCCCCTCAGCAGGCCACAGTAAAATTATCAAACGTTGACCGGTGCACGGCGATGAAAAGGTTGGGTAGCACTGTTTTAAAGGATCGTTCTGAAAATATGCTCTTTGCATGTATATGATACAGGCATAATATAACTCAGTAGCGCCACTTATAAAATAACTGGTAAATGAACGAACCTGCTGAAATATAGCGATAAAAATTAGTATCAAATCAAATATTTATTGAATGACGACATAAACTGAAGTTAGTGGAACTGTAACAAATCAAAGTAAGCAATTTCAGAAGTTTTTGAAGGATACGAAAATTATTAATACCTTCAAAAAATAACGTATTAAAACATAAAAGTAAGGTGACCAGATTGTAGCATTGGTAGAGACGGGACACTATTGACCAATGGGAGGAAGGGGCTGATTAAAAAATTTTGTCTATATGGAGAAACAAAAATTTTCATAGAACACAAAAATAGTATTGTAATGTATTTTTTAAAGTTTCAACATAAGTGCATTTTACAAATACAACACATTAAAAAAAGTTACTATACAAAGAATAAAATACTTTATGCAATAGTATTTATTCCTTGGTATATTTCTCCTTTTAGTGAATTTCTTAAGTAGATTGTTGTCGTTGCTTTAAAAGGTCATGAATTTTTTCATAAAAATTTGTTAAATTATATTACAAAAAAAAAGCTTTCAAAGTTTCTCCACTTAATTGTGATTTTTCAGATATCAACACTATTTACCGTATGAAAACTATTTACAACACTATTTAGTCACAGCATTAGTTCTTGGTAAAGACAATGTGTATTCCACAGTTTTTAGTGCATTATTGTATGAAACATGATTTGTAATGAGAAATACTTCTATCCATTTTTTTCTCTATTATGATTTTTGCTAATGACAAAGATTTAACTTTTTCCTTATCAATATTTTTTTTAAAAAAAATTATACCTAATTAAAAGAATCATTTTTGGAAATATTACTATATGGGAAATTTTGAATAGTGTAATCGAATGATTTTTGCGTATCATTTCAATCAAGCTCTTGTTTTAGTGTAACGAACCATCTAGTCTAGAACCATTTTAGTGTCTACCATCCGCTCTTCTCTATGCAGTTAACATTAAAAAATAATATAAAACTCATTCATCAGTGTCTAACTAATAACTGCTTACCTACCAAATCTTAATATACAAACACTTCTATGTGGCTCTAAGAAATGTTTACCAACTAGGAAGAGGATTTACGCAAGAACTGGAAAACCTGTGCTCTGAATCGTCTCAACACAAGAACCTTGTGGAACTCCTCTTTGATTTTACTGGTTACATTCAAAAGGCAGCTGAACATCACATTCCCAGAGATTAGCACAAAGGCAACCGGATTCCATTTTTGGAAAGACTACAGTATGGAAGAACTGATCCCCTCGAGAGAGATGCCTGTTCAGTTCAGTACAGTACAGTGATACCACTGTAACAGTGGAGACTTGGCCAACGCCTTATGCTCCGATAAAATTTGGATTAGTTTTTAACTTAAGTTGTAACGTGTGTGTGTGTACAGCCAGTGATTGCACTGTCCATCAGTAGTTTTAATTATTGCCTTGTGCTTCAACTGAAATTGATGAAAGTAGAGTATTGAAAATCTATTAGCTGGAATTTTAGAATCTATTGTGTGTGTGTGTGTGGTTGATGTCAAAAATTCAACTTTTTGAACATGCTCTATTGTTTTACATTTCGCTATTGAGAGAATAGACCATTCTCCGGGGTTGGAGATAAAATTTTTCAAAATTTCACACTACGATTTGTATTTGATACAGTTTAATATAAAATGTTCACTAGTTTCTGGTACTTGACAATCTGCCCACAAAGGAGAATCTGTTTGTTTAAAAAGGAAATATATATCATTTAATGGTAATATTTTAGCTCGCAACTTATTGATTAAAACTTCTGTATTTCTATTTTTTGCTGCCTGTCTATTTCACTTTTCAAGATGAGAAATATAAAAATAATTTCTATGTCTTTTGCTCTTTTTCCATATTTCTTCGCTTTTATTTTTGTGTTGTTTTTTGAAATGTAAATGTAGATCTTCCCAAGTAATCCAAGAAATAATATTCCACGGCTCTGGAGAGGCTTTAGCTAATTTATCAACTTCTTCATTAATCTCTATTCCCTTGGGAGCTGGTACCCAAATGAATGTAATTGATTGAGCTATTTGGAGACACCCATGTAAAGTTGAACTTAAATTTAATATTATCGTATTGGATTTTCTATTAATATTTTGGATACTTTTTTTAGAACCGATAAGCTGTCCATCAGGATGATATAGTTTTCTGTTTCAGAAACCCAATTTTTTAACGCAGTCCATATGGCTATAGCTTCAGCTGTGAAAATTGAAATCATTTCTTTCAGTATGAAATTTTGTCGATCTTTTTTCTTAGGGATCAAAATTCCTATTGATGTTTGATTAGTATTTTTTGAACCATCTGTTGCTATTATGATATTGTTATTAAAGTGTGACTGAATGTAATCATTAAACATATTTTGTACTATGACATCTAGAAGGTCTTTGTTTTGAAATGGTAGTTCATGAGTATAGATGTTTATTTTACGATTTTCGTAGATTGGAATAGGGATCCATTGAAGAATATCCACTTTAGAGAGATACATAGTTCTTGGAGCAGGTTGATCGTCTTTTGAAAAATACTGATCTCTTTTTGTCTATATTTATGAAAAATGTTATTTATATCCCAAAATCTGGCATTCAGTGACCAGTTTTTTAATGTAATTTGTTTAGTTATAAATTTTTGGCAAAGGAAATTATGGCGATTATTAATACTTCCATTCATAGACTCTGCACTTAATAAATCTAACGGAGTGTTTCTTGGGAGACCTAGGGTTAAACGTAAGGCAGCATTGTAAATCGGTTCTAGTTTCTGTCTGTTGCTATTGCTAGAAAAGGAAAAGAGTTGACTTCCATAGTCAAAGATAGAACGGATTGTGGCATTAATAATATTTAAAAAATGATCAGATCTTGTTCCTATTTTCGGTGAAGATAAGGCTTTAATGGCATTTAAATATTTGAATCCTTTCTGAAGTAGGTAATTAATATGATTTTTCCAGGTGATATTGGGGTCGAAGATTATACCCAGGATTTTTTAAGGCTCTTCACTTCGGGAATAGGTTTGTCGCATATTTTAAGTAATGGAGGTATTGTGCTTCTTTTTCTGGAAAAGTTGATTAGACTGCTTTTTTCTGGAGAGGTGGACAATTTCCATTTTTTACACTAGACTGAAATATTATTTAAAGATTCTTGCATTTCGCCTATTGTTTTATTCCAATTTGTACCGCTATTGTATAAGAATATGTCGTCTGAATAAACCAGAAGATGGCTGTCGTGTTGAATTTTTAAAATATCAGCCATATAAATCATAAAAAGGAAAGGGTTTAAGATACAACCATGGGGTACACCATAATTATTTTTAACGATTTTACAAAAATTGTTCCTCCAATTAATTTGAATTGTTCTCTGATGTAAGAAGTTTTGTATCCATCGTAGCAATCTACCAGAGTATCCAACTTTGTTTAATTTAGAAACAAGACCACTTGGCCACACTGAGTCATATGCTGCTTTAATATCTAACGCTACCGAAATAAAATATTCCTTGCGTTCTCTATCCAGTATAATGTTATGTTGTAATTGAAGTAATGTATTAATACTGCTTCTGTGAGGGTAAAAACCATGATGATTAACATGAAACACATTTTATTTTGAAAACTGAAATCTAACATTCTATGCAGAATCATTCTTTCTAATAATTTGGCAATTACTGAAGTAAGACATATAGGACGGTATGACGAAATTTCCTTGGGATTGTTGTGAGGTTTTAGGAAAGGTAGAATAATTGCGTGAGACCAATCTTTTGGAATTTGACTTGAAGACCAACTGTCATTAAAGGATTTCAGGAGAAGATTTATTGCTTTGATGGGGAGATGGTTGATTGTTTGGAGAGAAATTTTATCCTGCCCTGGACTGCTGTTCTTTTGATGAGATATTGCTATTTCTAATTCTTGTAAAAAGAAAAGTTTATTAATATCTTGACTATTGTCCGGAATAGAGATATTTGGAATATTATCGTTTTGTTTTTTGCGTAATATTGTAAAGAAACAGTCTGCTTGGGATTGTTCGTTTGTTAATATGGTTCCGTTATTTTCAATAATATTGAATGAAGAATAGTTAGGATTTGTTCTACTTTTGATTATCCGGATTATTTTAAAAAGAACTTTAGGAGAAGAGATTTTTTCACATGTTTTGTGCCAAAAGGTTGCTTTACAGGCTTTGATTGTTCGCTTAAGTTTTGCGCTTATTTCTTTATCTAGTCTTCTTTAAAGTTTTTTCTTGCATTATTAAGGAGTTTTCTTTTTCTTTGCTCTTAAATGCCCGCATGCTGCTGTCCACCATGGAGCTCTTGAACTGATCTTTTTTTTTCTGATTCTTGAGATAAAATTTGAGTTTTTTTTAATTTCTTCTATAATATCTATATTTATGTTTTCATTTAAATTTAAATTTTGTTGAATAATATTGATACATTTGTTCCAATTTGTTTTTTGTTTAAAATTATTTGTTGCTGAGCTGTTTGTTCTTTTGTAATTAATAATTATAGGGAAGTGGTCACTTCCAAAATTATCGGTATTTGTGGACCAGGATAAATCATAATTTAAATCTATAGATGCTAAAGAAAGATCTATAGATGTAAAAATTCCCGATGAATGGAGATAAGTTGGACTTTTATCGTTTAATAATAAGTTATTTTCAATAATCCAGTCAAAAATCTTTTTTCCAGAAGCATTGGAATTTTTTGATCCCCATATCTCATGAGATGCGTTGAAATCTCCCGATATCAAACTGTGATTATCAATATATGATGCTATTTTTGATAAATTGATGTCTTTAAAGTTACTCGGTGGAATGTATATATTAAAAATTGTGATAGGAACTGTATCTATCTGAACTCTGACTATTAAAATTTCTAAGTCTTCACTAATTTCTGAGAATATTTTTATTGCGCTAATATATTTACTTAAAACTATCATTAGCCCTCCTCCTCTTTTGATTTCTCTATCAGTTTGGAATATAATCTTATTGGGAATTGTGAAATTATCATTTGGATGTAGCCAAGTTTCTTGAATTATTAAATTTCTTGCTTTTTGAAAAATTGGCGCGAAAACAATATCTGACCTCTTGTTTTTAATTCCACGTGCATTGCATTGGATTATATTCATGAGTTAAAACGAAAAAAGTTGCGATACTACGAATTAGCTTAAATGTCCGAAAAAAGAAAGTAGTTTAATATTGAGTTTTTAGCGAGAATATAAGAAAATTTGTTTATTTATTTAAGTTTATTTATTTTTTCTACTACACTTTCTAATGTATTTCCTCTCTGTTCTGATATTTTCTTGAATCTTTTTGCTTTTTCATTCAGTTTTCTATTTATTAGATAATCATCATCTCTTAGAATTGTTATATCGGATGCAACTTTTTTCAAGGTGGATTCCATGGTATTCATTAAGGGAGAAAAGCTCAAATTTATTTGTGCTACCACGATATTCAGTTCTGTCGTGAAGCGTTGTACTATTTGTTCTAATTTCTTTTCAAGTATGTTATTGTTTTCTTCAAATTTCAATTCTAATTTCGTAAACTTTTTTTCAAAATTTTCTATCTTCTCTGTTTGATCATTATAAGTTTTGGCCGAGTATGATGTTTTTTTGTCCTTTGGAATTTCTCAACTGCTTCGTTTCTCGAGATTTGTTGCGGTAATATAATTTTTAAGATTTCAACTTCCTCTTGATATCTTTTGCAACCTTTATCGTTAGCTTCATGCTCTTCTCCACAAGAGCTACATTTTTTCATTTTTATTTCTTTACAATCGTTTTCAGAGTGGTTTAGTGAGCAAATTCGGCATTTTATTGAGCTTCTACAAAATTTTTGAATGTGTCCAAATTTCCAACAGTTTGGGCATTGCTTATGTTTTTCAAAGTAAAGATTAGTTTTAAACATTTCAAACCCTATTGGAACTCTTTCGGGAATACTGCATCCAATTTGGGTAACTTTAATTGTTTTGATAGGTTTGAATCCAGATTCTGTTTTTTTTTGGTAAAACGTTGAATGTTAAAAATTGCATAACTGTTATTTTCGAATTCCGATTTTATGTCATCTATTGTATATTCAGAGTTTATTCCTTGTAATATGTAACTGCTGGTTAGGCCAATAAAGAACAATCTTGTACTTATTTCTACACCATTAATTTCTTTAATTTTTAATGCTTCTTTGGCGGTCTCGCAACTATTTGTTTTATGATCTCGCCGTTTCTTGTTTTGCTTATACTCAGAATGCTTTTTTTAATTGTGAACACTTTCACTATTATTTCTTTTAATTTAAGTGGATTACCACTCTGAAAGTTATTTTCTGATTTTAAGAAAATTGTAATATTCGGACTCGTATTTAAATTTTGTCTTTCTGCAAACTTGGCAAATAATTCCATATTTGTTAAATTACATCTATATTTATTTAATGAAAAATTAGAATTTGTACTTTCCACCTCCATTTTATTATCTGGGTGAGGCTAATCACCCATTTTTTCTTTCCTACTCCAACACTCAAATTTGTATTAATACACTATCTTGTGTGAATACTAAAGTTAAAATGTTTTATCAGAAGATAGAAGAAAAGTTGTACTAGATAAATTTCAAGGAGAGAAAAATCAAAACGGTCTCACCGACACGAATCCGCTTGAAATGTTTGCTACCAGCAACAACCTTTCAGCATCCCATCCGCAATCGCGAGATGCCATCAGTCGAGAGCTCCTGAGAAACAACAGTAAACAGCTAAGACACAAACTTATCAAAGCCAGTCGTAGAGTTGAAGAGGAGATCTCTTGTAAACAGAAAAAATGGGCTGAGCATTGAGACAAACTATACCCAAGAAATGTAATTTCTCAATATTGGAACCTGATAAAAGTTCTTAATTACTCAAGTTATTTGACTCAAGGAAAACTTCAGTCAAATGTCCTGTCCGCTGGTGGTGTCAATGCCAGAACAAATGAAGATGTGAAGAAAATAGGCTTGCCAAACATCATGCTGACTAAAGTACATCGAGGCAGACCGAATGTAACTCAAGACATATCAAACTATTATTAAACGTAACAAACAAATATCAGAGACTCAATCTTTACGTCGGTTCTCACCCTTTGGGAACTGGAATCCGCCATCCACAGTGCCTTGATCCTAGAAGATCTCCAGGGCTATTTTCGGACGCATGATAAAGTAGTTGCATCCCAAAGAACTTGCACTTTGCAATGGATATCGGCTTTTGTAGATCTTCGGCAATGAGCAGGTGGATAACCTTACAGGGAGGCTCAAAATTACCCTCAACTTTCAATAGCCTTACCCTTACCGATGCAATAGCCAGACGTAAACTCACCTTCCCTCCAGTTAAGAAGCACTTCATTCCAGAACTTAATTATAACTGCTTAATTCCAACCATCTTAGCCAGACTACGGAGCAGACACTTAAAAGGGATGGGAATATCCCTTGATGGCCAAAGAAGTTACAATACTTGTCCTCACTGTCCTGAACATTCAACTGTCTCCTATTCATATTTTTGATTGTCCTGCTCTATTGGCTTAACTTCACAACATAGACCTAAACCCCACAGACCATCTATTCGCCAAATGTCTGCGACATAGCAGATGCCGTTTTGGACGCTTTCGGTACCATTTGATTTCGCTACTACTATTTCTGCACTACTTGTACAAGACAACATACTAGCTCTGAGGATTTAAAATTAATAATTTATTTTTGGGATCTCTATCATGGCTTAGATTCATAATTTAATTGATTTATTTTTCTGCCTTTGTGCGTTGTAAAACAGTAGTAGTGATTAAACCAGATATTTTTATAAAACTGTGATTGAAGTTTTTAAAACTATGGCTGGCAATTCTTTTTAATGGTTGAAAAATGTGTCTCGCGCGCATGCTCTTAAAATTTTATTGCTTTTGAAATTTGATAAAGTAAAACTCTTGTGTGAACTCAAACATTTTGTATGATTAAATCTTATCAGGCTTTCTTCGTGAAGTTTATAAGCTAAAACTGAAATTTTTTGTTTTTTAAAAACATTTTTATTCGAATGAGTTGGATAATTTTGTCCTTAAGTAATATCAATCATGTTCTAAATTTTTTAACTTTTGGAAGTTATTTGTATTATGCCAAGTGGAAGACGAAAAGCTATCAAATCAATCTCAAGTTATGTGGGGAGAAATGAAGATAGAAACTATAAAAAGAGTATTGAAAAGTGTATTTAAATCAGAATCAATTACAAAAGGGAACGAAATATAAAAATGAGTTCATTTTCTGAAACGAGAGAGAAAACCACAAATTTTCTCTCAGTGTGTTCATAAAATTCAGGCTTTCAGTTTTAGAATAATTAGGAAATGGAAAGTCAAGTTTTTTTTAATGTGCAGCAACTAATTTTTCATTCAATACAATTTATGCTGTCCAAACAGTCATAATCAGAGGCTCAGAAAAATCCTTTTTAATAGGCAAAATGCTATTTCGGTGCATTCTTTAGAGACGATTATAAAAATGCAGCAAGATGGTGCGAAAACTGCAACTTTCAGATTTAAAATTCGTCCCAACACGAAGCAAGATGGCGTCTGTCGAGTAGCGATGAATCTGAAGCTGATATGTAAAACATATGAAGTAAAAATGGAATTTCTCAAAAATGTACATATAAAAGGGACGAAAGAAATGTAAAGAAATCACTTGTTTGAACAAGCTTATTTTCTCCTTCCTGACAATTCTAATCCAGCTTTAAAAAACTAAATGGAATTGAAACTTTTTGTGAGAATTATTCATTTTTTATTCTCCTTTCTTACGATAATTCCAGCTTATACAATAAAAAAGAACAGGACACATCAGGTAGAAGAATATGCAGAATTTCTTTCTCGAGAAAATTCCTACGCATTTTAAAAAAAAGACGAAACAAGGATAAAACATTGGTTTTCTTGTAACAAAAAGAAGAAAATTCAAGTTTGGCGCCAGTTTAAAGTATAGAATAAGTGGTCTGTTAGCGAAGTCAATTTTTTAGCAACCAAAATCAGTCGCCAAACTACCCATATGTTGGGGTAAGTGTTCCGAGAGTAATGAAGCGAAGCCCCAAGAAATAATGAGGAGCCGAATTCACATATTCTGACTTCTAAATAAACATCACCAAATCCAAGGGGCCACCTATTCCACACTTAAGCTTCTGCTGTTGTATAACCGATAGTTACCAGACACTGATTGTTATTTTCACAAACTTTACCCAATTTTCTGCTCCAAATTATTTTTTGTCGCCATGATGTGCAGAAAAATATTATTTAATGTATAGACCAACTAATTATTGATTTAATGTTAACTTGTTTGACATGATAATCATTTGATATTATTTCGTCTACTTGATATTGTGTTAAATCACAAGATACTTCATGTCATCTTTAGGTACATGAAACTACTGTTAAAGTACTACTTGGGTGCATAACTTAGCAACGATTATTAAAATCACGCCAAAATTGTGCTAAGTAAAATTGTCAGAGAATACGGAACTCTTGGTTAATAGTTTTGTGCGTAAGAAAAGTAGCTAACTTTGCAAACATTGTCTCAATTTGGCGACAAAAAGTACATTAAAATAGGATGCAACTGCATCTATGCATTTTCTTCAATGAGAACTATTTTTATTTGGATACTTACATTTTTCATCCATGTCTTCAAAACAATATTTTGGCAAAAAAAAAAAAAACCTGTGGGATTTTAAATCTACTAGAAATTTGTAGAAGATGGTGACCAAGAAAGGTTGTCAAAATCTAAGTTTCGCTGCATTTTTATTTTTACCGTTCAATCCATGGAAATAGTGATAATAGCACAAAGGTAAATATTGAATTCAATGAAAGCTACATTAAACCAAGTATAGATACCTATTTTAGTCCATAAATTTGGCAAAGAAGTTGTACAAAACTCCGTTTGCAATTGTTTTTGTATTGAACCTGTCAATAATTCACAGCGATAAATAAAGGCGGGTGTTAAAAAAGTGTAATAAAATACGACCACGCATTTTGGCTTATTTCTGCGATATTAACTTTCATATGTTGCAGACATCTTGTACTGGGTGAGAATGCTCCAGGATGTCCTTCCTGCTAGGTTCCGTATGTTCACCACATTTGAATAGATTGCCCAGTTTTTAATCATCGCATCACTTTTTTTTCGTTCATGTATTTTGTCCCTATCTGATTTGGTTGGGGAAAATCCCCATCCGAATCTATTTGCATTCTTTCTTTTGATTGGTGTTTTACATCAATTATAATTTTTATAGAATTTATTTACTGCAATATGATCTTTTTATAAATGAATTGCTTTATTTACTTTGCGAAAATCATGAAAATTTGAACATTATTAGTATGTTTTTTTTATTTTTTATATTAAATTATTTTGTCCAATTGAATTCTATTGAGCAAAATCTGACTTTATCAAATTATTTACGATTTAGAACCAGTTTTCAAAGTAGTATTACTTTTTGAATCATTGTTTGGCGTAGCTTAGCCTAATTTGGCCCTTGTGCCATAAAATTAATCAATCAATCGCCTCAAGAAAACTATTCGGCCCAGTGGTCGAGGGGTAGCGTATCGCGCTTTCACACCACAGGTCCGGGTTCCATTCCAGGGCTGGGCAAGGTCGACTCAGCTTTAAATCCCTACTGCAGTGGGTCGATAAATGAGTGCCAAGCTTGCTTGAGGACTTAAACACTGGGGATCTCGCTTCAGACTGACCACCTGCTCATGCACCTCGGTGCCCCATTGTCATGTAACTGGTATGGGCACAGTAGGCACTGGTCCCCATGGGCTGTTGCGCCACTGAGTTTGAATTTGAGTTCAAGAAAACTATCGAAAAGCTCTTCGACAAAATTTGAGCTCGAAAAAAGAGGTGAACTATTCTTTCATGGCTCCAGTCGCGTACAGACCATTATGTTAAGTCCCCATCCCTAACGGATCTCGATCAGAAAAATGGCAAGACCCTGAGAATATCGAAGAAGATGGATTGATGTAAAGGTACGTAACGCAATTTTCCACCTTGGATGATAAAAAGTCCATGCCCATTTTGTGGGGACATGGTTCCCATAGAATGTGAAAAGTTCACCTTCTGCTCTTGAGGACACGAGATCAGGTGCCCTTGAGCCTCGCTTTGGTAGAGTTAAAGAGAATGACAACCTCCGAGTGCAGGTTTTGCATTTGGTGGAGGATTTCGAGAATTTCGATTAAGTGTGAAACGATTCGTGTTCTTCGCTTTAAGTAGAACTGTGCCAGGATGGTATGCACAGTCCATTCCGACAAGTGTTTAAAAAATACTATCGGGAAACTCTTCAGTTTTGAAAAGGGATTTTCCGTGCTCCGAAATGTTTCTACATATGAAGAGCACAGAATACATGAGCGTGAGTTGCTCTGTGTACATAGTTGCCTTCAAGTAAGTTAAAAAGGTGGCGGTGGGCACCCTGACGTGAGGTATAGGAATAAATTTTCTTTTTAACCAAAACCAGACCTTTTGGGTCATGGCAAAGCTGATTTTCTCTAAAAAGGAAAAAATGAACAAATTTTTGTTCGTTAGTTTTCAAAAGAACAGTTTTTTTCTGTATTCATTCCTAAAAAGAAAAGAGGAAGGAAAGTTTTTTTAAAAAGAGACGAAGAATTTATGAATCAAATAGTAAAAGCGCAGAATTGCACAAGATAAAATTAGGAAACTGGGGAGATGAAACGTTTCAACAATTGCATTGAATAAATGGCTTTGCTCCATTGTTGATACTGTAACAAATAAATGTAAATGTATCCTATGCCGTGTCTTGTGGGCCATGTCAATCTGCAGTCTTCAGGAGGCTTTCGTTGATAACTATATAAAAGATGGTATAAAAATATTCTAGTTCTTAAAAGAAGTGTTTTTGTTCGTTCTTTAGTTAAAAAGAAACGCAGATGACGTAATAAATCAAACATTTGAAATGTAATTGAAAATACTCGAGAAGAATCTCAGTTTTTAAACTAAAAAAAATGCATGTTTAGCCATGTATATAATTCTTCAAATGTTTTGAAATTGAGTGTTTTTAAAAAGTCTCGTTGAGAGAGAAAAAGACACGCTTCAAACAAATACTGGTGAAATCTTAAGATGTTGACAATTGGAAACAAAGGGACTTGGGAGTTTTTGATGATTGCATTGCTGGCCGAAAGTGCTAGTGAGAGAAGGAAGTTCTCGATACTGTCAGGCCTTTTTCCGAGATGTTATTCAAAGAATTACTTTTGATACAATCGACAAGAGTGGATGTTCGAAAAATTATGCTGTTAACCGCTTATCCAACACTTTTTAGTAATTAGTTCCGATACATTTTTTTTATAAGTTGGAAATTAAGTCTGGAGAAGAGAGAGAAAAGACGTATTGAAATTCATCAGAATATAAATCAGAAATAAAGATATAAGGCGTGCATGATAAATCGCCATTTAAATCGATACCTAAAGTTAAGAACATCCATAAGAATGTAAAAAAATTTCTGGTCAAAAAATTAATTTTTACAAAAAGAGTAGGATTTTAAAATTTTCCCAATTTCCTTCAAAAAATTAAAATTTTTAAAATTGTGTGAATAATATATGAAATTTTTCATCTGGTAACATTTTCTTGAATAGAAACATTGTATAAAATGTTAAAATATAATTTTTAAATACGTAAATAAAGAAGTTTGCTCAAAGGGTGCCAAGTCCCCTTAATGCAATAATGCTTAAAATATTACAGTTACCAATTTATTGAAAATTGCGGTGTTCCTTTTGAATTGATCATTCGTTACTCATTGTTGAAATTTGATTGTGCTGTCATTCTCAAGCGATTAAGTATACGTTGCTCTTTACCTTAAACGCCGTGAATATTTTTTTAAAAACTTTATAAAACATATCTGACTGCCTCTTGCTTTTTGGGCACTAGAACAGAAAAGGAGAAGAAATGAAAGTCACACACACACAGAATCATGTACCATCCATAGTAAAGGATATGCATAAAAAATGCAATTCGGAATTTATTAAAAAGTAATTTATTACAGTAAAATCAAATGTAACTGTTAAGTAAAATATAAATCTTTAATCTAAAGGACATTTCTATTATCAAAAAATTTATTTTAAAACAAGAACAGGTAACAGGCAAATACATTGTAGATTTATATATAAGTATAAATTTCCCCTCAAATAAATTTCAAAATGAAAAAAACTTTAAAAACCTGATATTTAAATTTTTTTTTGAAAATGAGTCGGCGGGCCACATGTTGCCCGCGTGTTGGACACCCCTGTTCTAAATCACCATCGAGTTATGAGGAAAATACATTTGAAACACTTTCATTCTCCGTTATATAAGTCCCAGTTCAATTTTAAAATGCAGCAGCCTCTTTTTCTCCTAACGGTAATAATCTATTGGTGGAGATATTCTCCTTCGTCAGCTCGACTTTAATATGATCAACAACGTCCACGCTGAAAAATAATTCGTGCGATAGAAAAAGCAAGTGGCAGCACGTACTACACTGCCAAATACGAAAGTGTTGTGCTGCCATCTATATGCACGCGTCTTCACTACAATGATTTATTTTAATTCCGAGACCAGTTGAAACTTACATTTTATCGATGTATTATGAAACTGCATATGCTACACTGTACGCTCTTCAAATTTTCAGTCGTTAATAAAATACTTTCTATTCATCCATTCAAGTTCAAATACATTTTTTTAAACTTGTAGTGGATGACAATTGATGTTAATGCATTTTTTCAAATATTAATTCATTAATTAAATTAAAAAAATGAATGAATAGTAACAAACAAAAATTGTAGTCCAACAGCGTATATAGAAAGGAAAATTATTCTTTGTTTCCCTGTAGCGCAATGGATAGCACGTTGGACGTCTTTTCCGATGGTCAAGGGTTCAAATCCCACCTGAAACGGCCTAATTTTTGAGAATGTGATTTTTTTTACTATATTATTTTATTGGAATAGTTAAATTGAATGAATGAATATAAATAGTAACAAACAAAAAAAAAATAGCCCAACACAATTTTTAGAACGGAAAATGGGAAAATTGCATTCTATTTTGTCACTTAATATTGTGATTCTATGCATATACATATTTATATTAACTGTAACTATTTAATAAAAATTAACTAAAATAAAATGTTTGTTTGTTGACCCAAGTAAGAATTTACTTAAACTTTTATATTACTTGTTTATTGTATATTTAATGCAACAAAAACAAGGTAAGATTCAGTAAGAAATTTCTCTTTCTGTTTTGACTGGCTCTTGAAATTATTTGATAAGTAGTCATTGACATTTAATACTTCACCGTTTCGGTGATTTTTCGCAGAATTAATGCAATTTCACTTGACAATATCTGAAGCACACAATCACAGGATTGGTGCTTGAGGGTTTGACACCTCCCATACACCAAGAATTCTTTTTCTTTTAAAAATGTTTTTTCTTATCATAATGACTACGCTTCCGCGGTAAAGACTAACTTTATTATTAAAAAAATTAGTTCTGTTTTTAAATTTTAAACCATTTCCGTATCTCACGAACTGCGAAGCTGTGGTTTATTTAGTAGATGACAACAGCTAAAAATGTGTAATCATAGTTACTTCCTGGAATTTTTCCTAAAAGAGCTCCCCCCCTCTGGGGGCTCGTCTTCTTTAAATGAGTACGGGTATCACGACCCCGAGGTGCCCTAGGGATCTTTCCTCCTCGTCCCCCCTTCCCTCCCTTTCTTCTTTCCCTCCTTTTTTTTAAGCATCAATAATGATTTTTAGCTTGCTGTTGGCTTGCCAACCCGCATGTTTGTCGTGTGCGGCGTCCCGTAAGGCGGAAAATGGTGTTCTGGCAGTGGCGCACACAAGGGGGGTGTCCTGGGGGTCCGGACCCCCTCAAAGCCCTTGATTTTTTTTTCCTGATTGATTATAATTCTAAGTATATAGTACGTAAAATTTAATTAATTGTTATTTAATGATTCATTTTATTAATTAATGCTAATTATTCAAAAAGTGATTTTTACTGTGTTTTGTTCCCGAAAATCTACAAAATCAAATGGAGCATGATACAAGAATGGCGAACTTTCGACCCCGGACCCCCTGAAAAATTCCTGTGTGCGCTACTGTGTTCTGGGGATACCTGTTGCGTTCCCTTTGGCCCCCGCTTCTCTGTAGACGAGCGGCAGGAGTGAGTCCGCTCCTGTCAATCGGCTGGTGATTGCATCTGAGGGTTTCTCATAGGTTTCTTTTAGAATCCCAAAGACAGTTGTGCGTGCTTTATAATAAGTGTTGCAGTTAGGGGTACCCTGGCTGAACAGTGCGACGTTAATATTCAATCAATCGATCAATAGGGGTACCCTGGGTGAACTGGCGGATCATATCTCGAACCTATAATACTATACCCCAGTGCCACCTCTGAGGTAAGTGCCGTTTCCTGACGCATGTCAGATGACCGGAGGGCTGCCTTCCCTTGTTGGGCTCCATGGCGGGTGGAGGCGTACTGGGATGAACATACAAAAAACTCATGGAACCTAAAATTATCTCTCCCTCTGAGAAGCACCATTTTTCAATTTTTTAGCTCTTCGTTATTTTCATGTACGCATTGGTCATTGAGCAAGGTGTCCCTCAGGGTAGCGTTTTGAGCGTTACACTTTTTAATATTCATATGAGTGGTATACTTCATCACCTCCCATCTTCTGTGCGAGGAATGCTTTACGTTGATGATCTGCAAATCTCTTGTCAAGGTTCAGATATGCGACTAATTCAGCGACAGCTGCAAACAACTGTCAATCTATTAGTTAAGTGGTGCGATTAGAATGGTCACACGATCTCTCCTTCCAAGAGCAGCTGTGTCCATTTTTTCAGAAAGCGTAACCTATATCCAGATCCTCTTATTAATATAGGAAATATACAAATACCAGTAGTGTCAGTGAGGTCCGCATCCTCGGAGTAATCTCTTTGACTGTAAATTGACTTTCCTTCCGCATGTCCTTTACTTTCGGAAGAAGTGTAAACGATCCCTCAACATCTTAAGGGGACTCGGCACCTTTTTTCAATTTTTTTTATTTAAGGGTTTTAAAATATTTTTTTTGTATATTATTAACAGTTACTACTAAACTAAGAAATTTCACCATGAAAAAAATTCCTAAATTAAAAAAAAATTTAAAATTTAAATTTTTTTAAATTTTTTACCGATTTTCAAAATTCTTCTTTTACAATTATCATTATTTTGACACCAAAATTTTTTTTTGGATTTATTAGACTATGAGTAATAACTTTAGGGATCGATTTTGCAACAAACAAATTAGTTTTGGAAAAAAAAATAAAATGTAAACATTAATGGAAAAAGCTAAAAAACATGACTTCTGCTACATTTTCTTTTATAAAATTTTTTCTATTCAAAATATTGAAAAATGGATCCCTAATTTAATTAAGCACATTGTAATAAAGATACACACCAAAATTCAAGTTGTTTGATAAATATCTGTTGAAGTTTTGTACTTTTAAAGACCATGATTTCATGAAAAAACTCGAACTGAGAAAATGCATTTTTAAGAATACCAATCAGCAAATATATATCAAAACAATGTCTAAATTTTGTAATAATTTTTCAATATGTTGTATAAATATATACCTTTAAAATAAAACATAATACAATTCAATTTCAAAATATTAAACAAAAATATAAGCTTTTTTTAAAGTGCCTGTCTGTGAGCCCAAAATTACGAAAAATAGGAAACATCATTGTGACTTATTTTTGCAAGAAACATCTATGAAATATATTAAAAAATAAATGAAATACATGAAATAAATGTAATAAAAAACATGAAATGTACAATAGAAAATTTAAAAGCTTTTATAAAAATAATTTGCTACTTAAATCAATATCTAAAATAAAATAAAGTAAAACAAATTTATGCTAAAATGTATTGTTTTTTCAAAACAGGTTTGTTTTAAAATTGGCCTGCGCCATAAGTCATTCCTTCTCTCCTCCTAGCTAATAACTCTTTTTTATGTATTGCTTTTTAATAAGTTTAAGAGCCAGCTTATTACTGGCATTTTGACGACGTTTTCTAAATTTTTGTTTTCGACAATCTAAGATAGTAGCAAGTTGTTTCGTTGAACCTCCAGTAGCTACACCTAATGCTTTCTGTGTTTCTACAATGGTGCGTACTGTACCCTTATTGTATTCGCAGACAGCTTCTGTTACTGCCCGCTTAACACGTCTTTTTGTTTACGAAAATTTCTTTCGGACACTTTGCCCAAATCATGCTATGTAAACTTTCGTTTGCATTTTGTGTTCCACATCGAATGCATCTTTCTAACAATTCATTAGATGCAAGTCTTTGATAAATCGGTAGAATTTTTGGAAGAAACTTTTCATTTATTGGTGTTCCTACATTTAATTTATGATTGTTAGGTTTTCCCCATTAGCAATCGCAGATTGGTAGAAACACCATGAGTTTTCTCCTGCAGGACACTTCGAATGTTGAGGTTTAGCATCTGTAGAAATGCTATGCAACAATGTAGCATATATTGCTGTTTTCATAGCATTCACATCCCCTTTGTTTCTCAAAATAGTCTTTTAGTAGTAAGTAGTTAATTTTTTAATCGTGGCTTCTTTCAAACTACCATGAGCTTTACCACCTAAAGAAATACCTTGAGCACGACAGTCTTTTACAGTAGATCTCAAAGCTGTTCCTAACCGCTTACTAACATGATTAATACATTCTTCCTTTTTTATCACAATGTCAGGTCCATACACTTTTTCTCGCACAAGTAGTTAAACGTTTTACAATCACCATCGGATAATACTGTAATATAACGGAATCCAAGTGATGTGGATCTTTTCCACAAGGTTAATGCAGCTTCCATTGATGTAGATGAGCCCAAATGATTTATATCACATTCGCTTTTATGTCCTTCATACCATATGCTGAATTCAGCACTTGACTGGCCTAGCTTATTTTTTGCCACAGAGCAATGACGACACACCTTACTCATCACTTCAAAGTCAACAACATATCCGGTGAGCATATCTATAACACATCCTACACCGATAAGTGAGGTGTGACCACGAGTTAGCCACTTTCCATCAAAACTAACACTTAAGTCTGTGATTTCAGCTCCATTGTCGTACACATTTTTAATTTCTCGGTGGATTTCCGCAAATATGTTTTCAGATGCCAGAGTATATGCATTATCCAGCCGTCTCGCACACTTCCCATATGTAGTTGATGAAAAAGGATCTATATTCATCACCATACAAAATTTTTCTATAGCTGAATAACCTTTCCCAATATGTGAAAAAGCTTGAGTTATTCTCAAATTCACATCATGGCTGGTCTGAACAGACTTTAGAGATGTGTTTACAACAGTTTTGTTTTCATCACAATTGCTACACGATAGTTTTAAATTGTATGAAAATCCCAACTTGGCTCCAAGCTCCAGTTTCAAAGTTTGTTTTTCACAATATTGGCACTTTGCACTTCGAAGAAGATTGTTAACTTGGTTAAAGTCCACCAATATATAATTTCCAATAGCAGAGGTATCCTTTTTTACCACAGTGTTCAATTTTTCCAGGCGTACATTTAAAAAAACTGAATTTTTGTTCACTTCACAATCAACTTTCGCTTTACACCATCGCTTTTCATTCATTTGCAAAGCACGTACTGAACGTTTTCTAAGAGGCATATTAGCGATAACAACAACTAATAAAATGAATTATGATTGAAGTAGCATTAAAAATGCTGTTTTAGGTTTCTATGAAGTTAAAAACTAATGAAACTAAAAATCACACAGCAAGCGAAAATGGCAAAGCTAATGTAAATAAACAACTTTGCTGATAGTTACAGTCACAGCTTAACGGATTCCTCTGCTTCTCTGTAGTTTTTAATGTAAAATGATGGATTTATTCTCAAGTAAAAAAATGTAAACATTGAGGTGGGCGTGGCATTTAAACTGCTGACAGAGCTGTCAAAATATTTAAAATGCATTTTACTGCGTTTAAAGTAATCAGATCGTTTCGAAACTTCCCTCAATTGTACCAAAGGTATCAAACTACATTTTAAACTAAAAATTGAAAGATCGATATTTTCATCGATTTTCGGTTTTTGAAAGGTGCCAAGTCCCCTTAAAAGTGCTGTAAAACACCTTATGGGGAACCGATAGTCTCGTTACTCCGAGAATATCAAGCACTAATCATTTCACGTTTGGACTATGGTTGTGTAGTGTATAGTTCTGCTCATGCATCTGTCTTAAGACGATTGGACACGATACATCATTCTGCAAGGAGAATAATCTCTAGTGCCTTCAGAACTTCGCCTGTTACCAGATTGTATGTGCTGTGGCGGAGGCAGTTAAGTGCCAATTACTTTATTCGTGCCATGTCTGTTCTTTCTTATCCATTAAAACCCTTTTCTCTTGCCACTGGTCTCGACCGACTCTATGACGCCCGTTCATTTAACATCAAGCCCTTTTCGGAAAGAGCAAACGCTGTTCTAAATGACGCCCACTTAAGTAACACAAATATCCAGGAAAATAACATCCTTTTGCTTTTCCACCCTGGGACATCCAAATTTTTAATTATAGTAACCTTTTTTCAGGCTATGAAAAAGCAGGCACTGCTGATGTTGTTTATCAGCAGTTCTTTTCTTTCCATCGCAGTAAGTGTTTCTAAGTACATACCGGTCTACCCGGACGTGTCGAAGACTGCAGGATATGTGTGAAGATCCCCTTTTTTGGATCTCACTTTGAGAACGAGAATGATTTTGAGTCAAATAAGAGCCAGTAGCCATTTTAATGAATAACTTTCTTTATTTGGTTATCTTTCCCGAATAGAATCAAAGACTTTTAATAACAAATAATTTAGAGTAGATATGAGGTTTAAAAGGAGACTTTCCTTTAAATTAACTTAAATGATCCAATTAATTAACAATTAGAATATCGATCACGCAGAGATTACAGCAATAAGAGATCCCAGAATTATATTCAATAATATTCCTGTTGAACATTTAACTTTAATCTCACTCCTAATATAAAGCTTTAATGAGACTTTAATTATAAATCAATATTTACGACACTGCAGCTCAGCTCTTCCTGAGATTTATCCACTTAGAAATCTTCAATAATAAATCTCTAACTTCACTATTATACCTTCCTGCTTCAATCTCTCTCTCCTACTGCTTTTTAATTTACTATTCCGTTTGACTTAAATACTTTATCTAATCTGCATATATATAACAAGGAATCCCTGTCCTCTTTTTGGAGCTGATTGGAAATAGGTAGGGGAATTAAATTTCCCTAAAAAAGACGTCTCAGAAGGTTAGTGGTAAAGTTCCGTATAGATTTGTCACAATCCCCTCCAAAAAGAAAACGAGATTTATTCGAAGGTCTCATACGTCCTGAAAATAAACTACGTAATTCCTATCTTTGTCTTATAGTTCCGACGACTTTAACTGCTAATTGGATATTACTGAAACTCTCCTTCCTTAAGGAAAAGGACAAATAAAATTACGACTTATAATTAATTTTTAAACCTCATAACACTTTTACAAGTTTAAATTAATCCCTGCACTCTATCCATTTGGCAACGAAGGCGTGGGAAAAACCACCCAAGTGGTGGTAAAAAACCAGCCACATAGAGTTTACTTAATCACTATACATAAAACAACAATTTGTATCTTCTTTGGCACTGGAACATCGAGGACTTCAGGGTCAGCTACCCTGAAAGATTAATTTCCATTTGAGTGGTAGGTAAAAGCAGACATGAATTTATACACTTGTTACATGAATTTTATATACAATATATATCTGGTTCCTTTGCCTTTCCATTCTAAAAACTGTTGCGCTAATTAGTGTTAATAATTAATCCTATCTAACTTCGCCGCGCCCCAAGTCACCAGATTTGAAACAAAATATACATATATATATATATATATATATATATATACATCATACAATAACAATCATTTTGCAATAAACAAATAACACAAACATCCAAATGAATTGTCGCATCTTAGCGAAGTCATACATCGAAGTAAACAAATGCAAATTTTACAGATGTTTTCTACATAATACAAAAAAATTATCACAAAAGCTGTTTTTTCTGTTACAGAAAAAAACACTCACAATGCAGTGTCCACTTTTGCCAATCTTTTTAATTTTAAAGTCCGCCCGTGACTTGCTTCAATTGCAAAAAATTTTCACTTGTTCGTACCGCGAAGATAAAGAAACAATACAACCTGGTTTTTGTCTGTTAAATTCTCCTATGTACCGGATCTCCATCCAACGCTTCCATACTGAGGCTTCTGCTCCTTATTTTGCTGTGAGGGATGCCGTTGATTTCGATGTTCCTCTGCTCCTCAGGAATTCCGTCGCTTTCCTTCACTCTGCTGCGTAGACAGTATGGGCAAGGTCTGCTTGTAGTGGCTCGATTCGACCGGACTGGTCTCTCCGCTTGTTTGTTGCGTCCTCTCGTTGTTGCTCTGGTGTGGCGGGTCTTGTTATCACGTCCACTACCTTCCGTCCGGGATCCGACTTTCGTTGACTTACTCAACTTGCGATCAGGCAACCTTGATGGACCTGCAATGGACTCTACTCCTTGTGAAGAGGTATTAGGTCTCTTAAATTTATAAGTTCTGGATGAGATCGAGGGTGGAATTGACCTCTTGACTCCCTGCCTTAGCTCAGGAGCGAGTCTTTTCCGGTCCTTGTGCTCAGACCCTTGCAGTGATCTCTTCCTGCACATCTTGGACCGTTTTAAAACTTGGTCCTTCGACTCGTAACTACTTATTTTGCATTTGTTTCTGGGTATCTCCCGTGCGGTGTTATCCTGCCGTGATCTACACCCCTCACTTTCCTTACTAGAGGTTTTCCTGTGCTCTTTAAACTGCCCTTGATTCGATCTATTCGACCCATGACTAACTCCTTGTTCGTCATACAGATTTTCTACCTGACTATCCGAACTAATCGTGTCTGTCTGACGAGGTCGGTACACTCGAACCTGATCAATATTAACTGTCATTCTTCTTCCGCTTTTCCAAATGGTCAAATTATTACCTAGAACTTCCAAAACTCTATAGGGACCTTCAAACTTAGGCATAATTTTCCAACCTGTTTTCTACCCGCAGCACTTAAGAAATGTGTTTGAATTAAAACTAAATCGTTCACTTTGATGTGAACATCCCTCCTTCTGCGATTGTAATATTTTCCCCAAGACTTATGCTTTTTTCGCATATTTCGTCTTGCCTCATCGAATAATCTTTCGATGTTCCTACCAACATATTTCGTATCCTCTGTAACATTTATGAGCTTGCTAAACGGGGTTATGATTTTCCTTCCCAAGAATAACTCAGCCGGAGTTTTATTTGTTTCATTTACCGCAGTGCGAAAGCGAACTCATGTAGAAATTGGTCCCAGTTTTCATGGTTTTCTTCAACAAAAGAGGCTATCATTTGAACTAAATTTCTATTCACTCTCTCAGTGAGATTAGCCTGTGGTCTGTACGTTACCGTTTTCATATGTTTGATGTCCAACCTGTGACTGAGATGTTCAAATACGTCAGAAATAAATTGGGGGCCGTTGTCACTTATGAAAGAAATCGGAGCTCCGTATCGCGCTATATAGTTATCAAAAAAGGCATTAGCTATTGCCTGGGCTGAAGCTTTACGAAGAGGAATCAGCTCACACCACTTAGTGAAGTGGTCAGATATAACTAATATGAATTTATATCTCTCGGGTCGGGATGCGGGGTAGGGGCCTTATAAGTCTAGCGTTACAATTTCATTTGGATATTTTGAAACTATAGGCATTAAACGACCAGCTGGTAGCGCGTTTTTATAATTAAATTTTTGACACCGGTCACAGGTTGAAACATATTTAAATATATATTTTCTCATAAATGGAAAATAGCACGTGTCATGAAGTTTAAGATATGTCTTCCTCTTTCCGAGATGCCCTCCCAGTGGCAGATCATGAAACTCTTTCATTATATCTTTTCTAAGAGAACCAGGAATATAAACTCTTAGTTCTCCCAGAGTAGAAAAATACTTCGCGTAAAAGAGACCATTTATTAACTTGAAGTCCTGGGACCAACCCTCGCATACCGTCGCATTAACAGAACCGTCATCAGGGTTTTCTAAATATCGGTAAATATGTCCTAATTCAGGATCTTCCCTTTGTTCCCTAATGAATTGTTCACGTGAATTTATTGCGAGGGCTCTAAGAGCTGCGCACGAAATTTGTGGCCCCTCGACACTGTCCACTGGATTTCTCGATAAAAGATCTGCGACCACGTTTGAACACCAGGCCTGTGCTCCCATTCTATGTTAAATTCGGACAATTTCAATGCCCATCGGATCATCCGACTTGACAAATTCTTACCATTCGTTAACTTTGTTAACGCTGCGTGATCTGTGATCACTTTCACAGGCAGGGGTCCAAAATAAGTTTTAAACTTATTTAGAGCCCATATTACTGCCAAACATTCTCTTTCGGTAACCATATAATTACGTTCTGTTTTATTAAGGGTTCAAGACGCGAAAGCAATAGGTTTTTGATTTTGTTGAAGCACAGCACCAATTCCGACCCCACTAGCATCACTGAATAAATTGAACTGTTCAGAAAAATTCGGTAATTGTAAAATTGGTGCCTCCGTTAGTGTGCGTTTGATCTGATCAAAAGAATCCTGTGCTTCTCCCGACCAGTTAAACTTCGCCCCCTTTTTTTTAATTGGTACAATGGTTCGCATATATCTGCGTATCGCGGAATAAATTTTTGGTACCAACCCGTCATCCCTAAAAAATTTGACACTTCCCTATTATTTTTGGGAGGTCTCATTTCCGTAATTGCCCTAATTTTATTACTGTCAGTTTCGATTCCGTCTTTGCAAATAATCAGGCCCAAATATTGTAGTTTGTCACGGGCGAAGTGACATTTTTCCTTATTTAAAGTTAGCCCTGCGTCTCGTAATAAAGTAAAAACCTGACTTAAATGATCGAGATGGTCTTTAAACGATGGAGATGTGATTATAACATCGTCCATATAGACCAACACGAAACACCCAAGAACAGGTTTGAGTATTATATCGATGGCCTTTTGGAAATTTGGCGCCGCCCCAGAAAGGCCAAAAGGCATGCGGAGGAACGCAAAAGTGCCTTTGCGAGTGATAAACGCGGTTTTCTCTATCTTTTGGACTAATCGCCAATTGAAAATAACCACTTTTTAGATCTAGAGTGGACATAACGCCGGTGTGAGGAATATTGGTGAGTAAGTCATCAATCACCGGTAATGGATATCGAAGATATTTGGTAATTCCATTTAATTTGCGATAATCGATCGCGAAACGATACGCCTCGGGAGAATCTGGAGGAAGGTCATTTTTCTTTCGTGTTAGAACGACTGGAGATGCGTAAGGCGAATTAATAGGACAAATTGTATCATCACGTAACATCTTATCGATGTGATAATCAATAATGCCCTGCTTGACCCGGTCGAACCTGCATGGTCTCGACACTAACGGTCCCTTGTTTCCAGTATCTATATCATGATATAGAACATGCGTTAACCCCGGCTGATCGGAAAATAACCCCTTAAAATTATTAAATAAAGCTTTTAATTGTCTCTGTTGCCCGTCACCAAGTTTTGTGTCTGTGAGATCAATATAAACCGGTTTTTCTCTATTTTCGGCACTTGTTTGATCTGATTGTCGGGAATGATCAAGGATTTCTGATCAAAATCCAATGTCAATCGTGACGCCTTCATAAAATCGATTCCCAAGATGCATTGATATCCTGGCTGCCAGTCAACTGGAGTAGTAACCTTCTTATTCATAGTCAGCTGCAAGGAATCTATAACTCGCAAAAGCTCTGTAAAATTTCTTCCAGTAGTGGGCTGGGTACAAAATTGATAGCTTCAATCTCTTATCTGGTCCAATGACAAAAACAGTTCTGCAAGTCAAAGGTAAGCCATCTTTATCCTTTTCATCAGGATCTATTATACCCAATTTTGTGGCCAATTCTCTAGACTCATCACCTATAATTGGAAAAGGAAAACGGTCTGCTGAAAATTCAGCAAATGCACATACATCTTTTATCCATTTTTTATGACTGGCAACACTATCGCAAGATATCGCAATTATTTTGACTCCTCGCTTCTCAAACTCGGGGGTCATCACTGCCATCTTCCCTACTTCCGTAGTACATAGTGGTGTGAAATCTGCTGGGTAGGAAAACAAAACAGCCCACGAATCTTGAAGCCGTTCGTGAAATTTAATGGTTCCAAAATTGGTTTCGGCTGTGAAATCAGGAAAAATATCTCCAAGTGGCAACATTTTTTTTTAATACAGGATATTTCAATTTAGCTACCGAGAACTGTGCCAGCTACCGAGCAAGTGAAGTAAGTGACTATTTAACCGGGTGAAAATTAGCGGGTAGGAGTTTGAACTGATAGGAAGAAACCTTGGACCTCACTTTGTCGACCGCCCTGATTGTGGAATCGCTGATCCGATTGTCCACCTTGGCGTCGACCCTCGAATCTCCGATTATTTGCGAAACCTTGGTTTTCGAACCGATTAAACTCTCTTTGTGGTCGGCTATTATTGGCGTATCTCTCATTATTTCTGTTTCCCTCCACTTTTCTTGTCTATGCCGGTTATTAAAACGATTGTTTTCATTAGGGTTTGAACTTCTAAATCCCTCACTCGAACCTCTGATCTGTCTATGCATAAAACGTTCTTCGTATTTATCATCGATTTGCAGGAGATTGGCAGTATTTTGTGGATGTCTAACTTCGACATAATCCAAAATTTGAGGTTCTAATCGACTAACGACGTGATCAATTAATTTTTCCTCCGACATATCTAGTTTAAGGACCTTATGAGTTTTCAGTAATTCATAAATAAAGTCCGAAGGCTGCTGATCACGCCTTTGCGATGAGGAATAAAATCGCGTTTCTAGTTTTGACCACGGGGAATTGTTCCGACAATGCCTTTTTTAAGTGCGCGTAGTCTGTTGCCTTATCTTCAATGACCCTATAACCAAGAACTTCGAACCAGTCTAGTGCCCGTCCTTTGAGATGACCTTTGTGGCCGCGGTAGCCGAGTGGTATAGGATCGTGGCTTGCCTGGTCACGAGTTCGAGCCCAGTACCACTAAAGACCCGCCGTGTAGGGCAGCGATGCACGTTAAATCTGTCGAGAGCTGAAACGTCCTCCCGTTGATGTGGTGTGGTAGTTAGTAGAGGGAGGTGCCAGCTCAGGTGTCGTCCACGTCACTTGACCATGGTTCAAAATTACGTGGTCCGTCACCAAAAGCCCTCGTGTAGCTGAACAGTGCGACGTTAATATTCAACCAATCATTGAGATGACCTTTCAAGTAAGCACATGCTAGTTGTGCAGGTATCTCATAATACGCGAGATTATTATCAATATTCTCCAAAAAATCATTTATGTTCTCAACCCCCGAAAAATATTGTTCCGGAATGATTCTAAAACTGGATCCGACTCTATTCTCGGTATTTATTCGTTGGGCGCCATTGTGAAGATCCCCTTGGATCTCACTTTGAGAACGAGAATGATTTTGAGTCAAATAAGAACCAGTAGCCATTTTAATGAATAACTTTCTTTATTTGGTTATCTTTCCCAAATAGAATCAAAGACTTTTAATAACAAATAATTTAGAGTAGATATGAGGTTTAAAAGGAGACTTTCCTTTAAATTAACTTAAATATTTAAAGATCTAATTAATTAACAATTAGAATATCGATCACGCAGAGATTACAGCAATAAGAGATCCCAGAATTATATTCAATAATATTCCTATTGAACATTTAACTTTAATCTCACTCCTAATATAAAGCTTTAATGAGACTTTAATTATAAATCAATATTTATATACGACACTGCAGCTCAGCTCTTCCTGAGATTTAACCACCTAGAAATCTTCAATAATAAATCTCTAACTTCACTATTATACCTTCCTGCTTCAATCTCTCTGAATGCTGTTGAATCCTTTCACTTTTTAAAAGAATGTAGATACCCCACTGTGATGGAAATACTTATACTTTTGCGAAAATTAGAAAGAAAGGATTTTGATATGATTTTTTTTCTTGGGTACCTGGACACGTGGGTATACTTGGTAATGAACAGGCTGATAACGCTGCACGATCCATGTATGATCACATGCAGCAACCTGTCTGTTACCAGGATTAAAAAACTTCCATACAGCACCATATCCACATCATATATGGCAAGAGACTTGGGATCAACAGATCCTCAACAAACTACATAGCATTCATCCTTCCACTGCTCATTGGGCAGCAGTACCAGTACGAAGACATGACGTCCGCTTGACTCGACTTCGTATCGGACACACCCGTCTAACGCATAGAAATTTGCTGCTGGGAGAGAGTCCCCCAGTGTGCGACTTTTGTCAATGTGACCTTTCCATTTTACACATTTTAATAGAATGTGCAAAACATTCATCTAAAAGAAACACCTTTTTTAAAACCAATGCTTCAACTTTGACTGATTTGGTTGGGAAGAGTCCCATCCAAACCTTTTTGCATTTTTACGCTCAATTGATGTTTTACATGGAATATAATTTTTTTCAGTATTTTATTGTACCATTAGATTTTAAAGAGATATGTATAAAATTTTACATTTATGCACTTTTAAATTTTTGCTCAATTTTATATTTTTCTTCTGACATTTTAAAATACACACACACACACATATATATATATATATATATATATGTGTGTGTGTGTATGTGTATATGCATGTATGTATTTTAAAATTTTTTATATACTAACGAATGTGTGGCGCAGTAAAGCCAAACTTGGCTCTTGCGCCAAAAAAAAAATCAACAATCAATCAACTCAATGTTACCGATGCTATTATGAAGGCTGCCGATGCAGCAATTCCTAAGACATCGAGCTCTCACAGGAAGCTGTGCAAACCATGGTAGAATTTTGCCGGTCACAAAGCCAAAAAGGAACAAAGGAGAGCTTGGGGTATTTTCTGATGGTACCCCACCACTGTTTAATCTCATAGCATTTAAACGTGCAAAAGCGTCAGCTCGCAGAATACGAGGTAACAGTCAGAGATTCTTAGATCCAGTACACATCTTCGATCACATCGTCTACTACGAGCCAACAGTTATGGAGAAAAGTAAAAGTAGCTAATGGTCTCTATCGTGATTTTAACTGGAAACTTCGACTGATGTTTATTTGTCACCGACTGATGTAGCCAACTTGATTGGCGAAACATTCGCTAGTGTGTCAAGCTCCGATTCTTATAACGCTACATTTCTAGCGATTGAAAATCGTTCAGAGCGTACTCCTATCAGCTTCAGGTGCCGACAATTTCTACCTTATAATTGTGACTTTTACTTGTGGGAATTGAAGAGGGCCCTATCATCGGCCCACAATACTAGTCCAGGACCTGATGGAATATTGTACGAAATACTTCATCACTTAGACGAGGATTCACTACTAAGTCTTCTTTACCTATGCAATCGAATCTGGATGGAGCAGGTGTATCCTAGTATATGGGAAGAGACCATAGTAATACATATCCTAAAACCTGGAAAAGATCCAAAACACCCTCTCAGCTACCGACCAATAGCACTCACGAGCTGCCTTGGTAAGACTATGGAACGAATGGTTAATGTCCGTCTCATTTATCAGCTGGAGAAGAACCGATGTATTCCTCTATTTTCAGAATGGTTTCCGCAAAGGACGATTCACCCTCGACAATATCATCTCGCTGGAAAGCAAAATTAGGAACGCATTCGTTCGGAGGAACCATCTTGTTTCTATTTTCTTTGACATCGAGAAGGCATATGATCGTTCTTGGCGCTATGGGATTCTTAGCACTCTATATGGTTACGGGCTTAGGGGCAATTTGCCTTGTTTCATACAAAATTTTTTAGCTACCCGAAGATTTAAAGTTCGTTTAGGTGATACTCTATCCCCATCTTTTATTCAAGCCGAGGGAGTACCTCAGGGGAGTATTTTGAGTGTCACCCTTTTCATTTGTCATATTTCACCTATATTTCAATTTCAGCCCTCTATGCAGGCTTCATTATATGTGGATGATCTACAAATAAGTTGCGAAGGTTCGGACATGCGTTTGATAGAGCGGCAGTTACAAACTGCCGTTAACAAGCTTGTTAAGTGGTGCGATGAGAATGGCTATAATATATCTGCCAGTAAGGGTTGCTGCGTGCCCTTTTTTCGCAAACGGGTTCTTCTCTCCGACCCTGCAATATGCATCAGTGAAACACAAATTCCCGTAGTTCCCGAAGTGCGATTTCTTGGAGTGATATTCGACCACCGACTCACCTTCCTTCCACATATTTTACATCTGTGGAAGAAGTGCGAAAAGTCCCTCAACCTCCTGAAGGTTCTATCGAACACCTCTTGGGGTGCGGATCGGATATCTCTACTCCGAGTATATCAATCTATTGTCCAGGATTCATTATGGTTCTGTTATATACGGATCTGCGCGCGACTGTACGCTTAAAAAACTTGACCCAGTACATCACGCAGCATTGAGAATCTGCTCTGGTGCATTTCGCACATCGCCGGTGCAGAGTCTCTTGCAACCGACTTCCTCTGAACTTAAGACGAAAAAGGCAAGCTCTTGCTTATTATTTTAAGATCTTATCCGTGCCTTCACATCCTCTGTTCATTCTGTTCATCAGATTTTAATATATTGTCCAGTTTTTAATCATCATCGCATAATTTTTTTTCATACATCAATTTTATCTTTATCTGATTTGTTGGGGGGAAATCCCCATTCAAATCTTTTTGCATTTTTACATGCAATCGGTATGTCACACCAATTATAATTTTTTATAGAATTTAATTAACACAATCTGATCTTTTTATAAATGAATTATTAATTTACTTTGCGAAAATCATTAAAGCTTCAACATTATTAGTTTTATTATTTATTTATTATTTTTTATATAAAATTATTTTTTCCAATTTAAAATTTTATTGAAACATTTTGAGCAAAATCTGACTTTATCAAATTATTTACGGTTTAGAACCAGTTTTCAAAGTTGTATTACTTTTTGAATCATTGTTTGGCACAGCTTAGCCTAATTTGGCTCTTGTGCCATAAAATTAAACAATCAATCCTAAAAGAGCTCATAATTCATGACGTATTATTTTAAAAATATCTTGCATCATGAAAAGAACTCAAAATTTTGCTTAAGGTTGTTTCAGTTTCTGAAAGATTGATGTGTTTTAAAAGAAATTTTAATCAACTTTAATGTGTGACTTAGGAATTTTTCATGAAATGCGTTCACCTTTAAACTGATAAACTTCATAATAAACAAAATAGGGAATCATCTCAAAGAAATGTTTTGTTCATCACTACAATTCTGAAACATTTCATTTATGCTGAGTACTTTAATTAGCATGTTACATGAAGGACCATCCCATTTGCAACACATTGAAAGAAGGGTGTGAGTGGAGCATTGCCTATAATGCCGATGAGAAGAGCCGATGTCATACTAACTCGACTTTGGATTGGTCGTAGCACATGCGTTTGTTAGGTGAGAAGGCTCCTGGATGTATTTCATGCAATTTCTCTTACTCTGTTCATCACATTTTAATAGCTTGTCCAATTTTCAATGATCACATCACTTTCATCTGTTTTATACTCGTCTGGTTTGGTGAGGGAAAAATCCCCACGAAAATTTTTTTAGCTTTCATTTTTAGGATTGGATTTCTATATTTAATTTGATATTTTATATTTTCTGTCCTTGAATATACGTTACCTGCACATGTTCGATATTTTTAGATACACGATTGATACGTTTTTATTCTTTTGAGAAACGGTTGACGCAGTTTAACCGAAATTGGCTTTTGCGCCACAGACCCAAAGCTAACTCACTCATTAAAGAGCAAAAGTCTCATTCAGGTAATTTTTCTTGAAGCTTTCACTTTTAAGGAATGTAGGTTTGGGCATATTAGCCTAATTTGGCTCTTGTGCCATACAATAGTACAATCAATCAATCAAACCAGAATTTTTAATCATCTTTATTCTCGGAAATTTAAGAAAGAATTAAATTGTATTGATTGTCGGGTTATATTAGAACAGATAACATTCAATTTATTGCATCATAGCTCTGGTTTCATAGATATTGAATGTAGGAGTCCCCATGCCTACCATATCTGGCTCGATAAAATGGCAAGGCTCTAAAAGGTAATGTATGTTAGGCCATACCCTGAGATTATTGAAGGATACGGACTAATGGGAAAATGCGCAACTTAACACCTTTTCCACCTTAGACGATACGAAATCTGTATCGTAAGGACGACACAGAAGTTCCCATAGAGAATGAAATGTACGCCTTTTTTTTTAAGGGACACAAGATAATGCAACTTTTAGTTTCTCTATGAGAATAACCCCGAAGTGCACGTTTCACGTGTGGTGGTGGATGTTGGCGATTCCGATGAAGTGCGAAATGATGCGTGTTCTACGCATTCGGCAGAATTGCACCAGGATGGTACGCATAGTCGACTCCGACAGGTGTTTAAATGTTACGCTGTAGGGCGACTGTTCTGCCCAGCTCCGAAATGACGCTGCATCCAAGAGCGTTAATTGCTCTGCGTAAACCGTCGCCTTCACGTCAGTAAAAAAAGCGGCGATAGGCACGTGAACGAGTGTGCGTTTTAGCCAGTACAAATTCTTTTTTTCTTGGATTCGTATTTCATTTTTTTTTATAAGTCTTCCAATTTATATATGTATTTCTGTAAAATAAGTGAAAAACTACTGAAGAATTCCGTCCCTCCGTTTGATGTGTAATTGCCTTCCCACTTTTCTTGATAGCGGATTTCTATCTATCAGTCATGTGTTGGTAATTGCTTCACCAATCCATTTTCTGCTTTATTCTACATCGACAAATACTTTGATTTATGAGCATAGTACATTTGTTGTATTTTACTTGGTTTCGTTATTCAGTAGCGATTTATTATCAAAATGTCCCCGCTTCATGAAAATCGGTCGAGGACGAAACGAATCTTCAACAAAAGTCGAGATTGGAAAAGTTGAAGTATATTCCTTCATGGATCCAGTTCCGTAAAGACCATGAAGGTGAAAGTCCCTCATGCCCACCTGATTTATCTCAGTGAAGTGGCAAGGCTCTAACAGGTGTTGAATGTTAGGCCATACCCTGAGATGATCGAAAGAGACGGACTGATGGAAAGGTTCGGAACTAAACACCTTTTCCATCTTGGACGTTAGACTGTTCGTGTCCGTCTCGTGGGGACAGCACAGCAGCTCCCACAGAGTGCGAAAAGTTCGCCGTTTGGCTCTTGGGGGACACCAGACCAGGTGCCCTTGAGCCTTTCTATGGTGCACGCTTCGCATTTGGTGGAGAATGGCGACGATATCGATGAAATGCGAAACGTTGCGTGCCCTAAACTCTGGGCAGAACTGTGCCAGGATAGTACGCACAATCCATTCCGACAGGTGTTTAAAAGTCACACTGTCGGGCGAATGTTTGGCCTCGGGAAGGGATAACCCGAGCTCCGAAAAGTCGCTGCGCTCGAAGGCCGCTGCATCCAAGAGCATTAGCTGCTCTGCGTAAACCATCGCCTTCACGTCAGTTAAAAAAGCGGCGGAGGGCACCCTGACGTGAGGCGCGGGAGCAAATGTGCGTTTTAACCAGTACCATGCTCCGAGGGCCATGGTAGCGCACAAAGTTTCTTTCTTGAAGTAAGCAAGGTGTAAAAATAAAGTTTTTCCTAGTTCTTAAAAGAACTTTTTTTCTTTTTTAAATGGAAGCTTTATTGGTTGAAAAAACGCAAACAATGTTATAAAAGGGCAGTCGATAAAACGAAATTAAAGAAAACACTTTTGATGCTTTCAACAAGATAACAAATTAGACAAATGGGAAAATGAAACGGTTCAACAATTTCATTTAAGTATTGTGTTTCTCCTTTGTTGAATGGTTTTTTAAACAAATGTTTGGCGCAGTATGGCCGAATTCGGCTCTTGCGCCCTAAAACTTCAAACTCAAACTCTCCTTTGTTGAAAGCATTGTGTTGCGCTGTACGGCGACTGTTCGGCCTCGAGAAGGGTTATTCCGAGCTTCGAAATGACGCTGCACCCGAAGGAAGCTGTATCCAAGAGCGTTAATTGCTCTGCGTACGTTGTTGCTTTCACGTCATTAAAAAAGGTGGCGATGGGAACCCTGACGTGAGGCACGGGACCGAGTTTGCGTTTAAGTCAGTACCATAGCTTGGAGGCTATGGCAATCTGTAGTGGGCTTTCTCTAAGTAAGAGAGGTGGTAGGATGATGTTTTTCTAGTTCTTAAAAGAACATTTTTGGTTTTTTCTGTAAAACTTTATCGGAGAGGAGGGAAAAAAAACCCCGAAGATGTTTAAATTTATACTCGAGGAAACTAAATTATTTTAAACAAGAAGATAAGCGCTTTTGATGCTCACAAGAAGACAAATCTTCGTAAGCCAATTACCCTACCTTAAGGGCCATAGCAACCTGCAGTACGAAGCGGGCTTTCTTTAATAATCAATAGGATAAAATGAATTTCCGTTTTATGCTTCTAAAAAGATCTATCTCTTCTTAAAAAGAAGAAACGAAGGTGAAAAAAACAAACCTGCTGCTTTTAGAAGGCTTTCTCTGATCAAACAAGATGCTGTAAGTTACATATATTTCTGAAAAGAACTGTTTTATTTTTTCGATGGTGAAGTTTTAAATCAGACGTTTCCAATTTGACGAATCGCAGTATTTATGCTCACAATAACACAAACACGTACACCATTGTCTTCATGTCAGTGAAAAAAGGGAAGGTGAGCACCTTGACGTGAGGCATGGGATTTTTTTGTTTGATCGAATACCATGCCTTTTATGCCTTGTCAACCTGTAGTGTGAAGTGAGTTTTCCTCTATAAACAAGGCGGTATAAAGATTTACTTGACTAGCTGTAAAGATGTATTGAGTTCTTTCTACGATAAGCTGTAAGCGTTATCAAGAAGAAACGTGGACGATGTTATAAATAAAAAGCTTGAAATTTGACGAAATAATATGTGCAATTTGAGTCACTCGAGAGGAATCACAATTTTTAATTGTAACGATACGCATTTTCAAGAATGTCTGATTATTTACAAGTTTTGATATTGAGTATCTGCGTTTTTAAAATCTCGCTTAAAAGTGATGTAATCGAAAACATACTGATAAAATCTGGAGATGTTGGTAACTGGACAATTGGGAACAAAAGGGAATTGGGAGTTTTTATTGGGAGTTACATTGCAGGACAAAAATGCTTTTCTTATCTTGAACTACCTTGTGTTGTCTTGCTATACAAGACAGTTATCGATTACTGTCAGGCATTTTTCCAAGTCCTTATTCAAAAAGTTACCTTTGATACCATCGCCAGGTTAACAAAGAGTGGATGTTGCTAGAGATACCATGCTGTTAACCACAAACGTAAGAAATCTTTTAATAATTAATTCCGATATTTTTTGGGGGGATTTGACAAGTTGGTAACTAAATCTGGAGAAGAAATGACGTACTGAAATCCATCAAAATAAATTATAAATAAAGATATAATTCGTGGAAGAAAGAAATAGCCGTTTAATACACTGAAATGAAAACTGTAACAGTTTTAAATATTACGTTCCATTATTTTTTTTATTGTTTGATGTTTCATCAAATGACTTTTGTTATTTTTACCTTGTTCCATTCGTTATTTTGATTTCCACTCGATTAATTTTAGATGTTTATTAGCGGTTTTTCACGTTATGCACTTGTTATTTTGTATGTGTTATTGTGTGTGGAATATATGCACTAAATTGACATTATTGATGTTATTTATTGAGCCTTTAAATATTGTTTTCTGAGGTACTTTAATGTTATTGGCTTAAACTTTAACGTGCATTGTCATTCTTTTCTTTCATCTTTGAATTGTTTTCGAAATTTCGTCCCATCTGTACACTGATGAAATAATCTAAGAGAATTTGCATATTTTATAAAATTGTATGAAAAGAACTGAACTGAATGAAAAACCACTGCTTTTGGATAAAAATGCAAATCTTGTACGCGAAATACGTAAGCGTACACGTGTGATTCTCCATCACGCGTAATCGCCGCCAGTGATTTATTTTCAAATTGTCTCCGCTTCACAAGAAAATCCATTGAAGAGAGAGCTCTTCTTCGATAAAATTCGAACTCGGAAGTGTCGAAGTATTCGTTCATGGCTGCAGTTCCGTTGAGACCGTGAACGTAAAAATCCCCATGCTCACCGGATCTATCTCAGTGAAGTGGAAAGGCTCTAACAGGTATTGAATGTTAGGCCATACCCTGGGACGATCGAAAGAGACGGAAAGATGGAAAGGTTTGGAACTAAACACCTTTTCCATCTTGGACGTTAGGCAGTTCGTGTCCATCTCGTAGGGACAGCACAGCAGCTCCCACAAAGTGCGAGAATGTTCGCTGTGAGCTCTTGGGGACACGAGACCAGGTGCCCTTGAGACTTTCTATGGGAGCGCTGGAGAGGATGGCGACCTCCGAGTGCACATTTCGCATTTGGTGGAGGATGGTGGTGATTTTGATGAAATGCGAAACGATGAGTGCACTACGCTTTGGGTAGATTGTGCCAGGATGGTACATACAGTCCATTCCGACAGGTGTTTAAAAATTACGCTGTCGGGCGACTGTTCGGCCTCGAGAAGGGGCATTCCGAGCTCCGAAATGACGCTGCATCCAAGAGCGTTAATTGCTCTGCGTAAACTGTTGCCTTCACGTCATTAAAAAAGGTGGTGGTGGGAACCCTGACGTGAGGCACGGGAACGAATTTACGCTTAAGCCAGTACCATTGCTTGGAGGCCGTGGCAACCTGCAGCGCGTTTTCTCTAAATAAGAGAGGCGGTAGGATGATGTTTTCCTAGTTTTTTTGAAAGAAATTTTTTTGGCTTTTCCGTAAAGTAATTTTATTAGAGAGAAAGAAAAAACGAAGATGATGTTAGAAATCAAACTCTCGAAGAAACGAAATTACATAAAAAAAAAGAAGATAAGTGCTTTTGATTCTCACAACTTACGTTTTAACCAATACCATACTTTTTGGGCCATGGTTATCCTGCAGACTTTTGCTAACTTCCTCCAAAGAAAAATAAGGAAAAAAAATAAGACCAACAAAATGTTTTTGCTTGTTCTTAAATGAACTTATTTTCTTTCTTTGATAAGAAGAAACTTGAAACTAAATAATAAATCAGGCACACAACAGCGGTTTTGATGCCTACAGGAAAACAAAAATTTTCGTAAGCCTTATGGGTCATAGCAACCTGCAGTACGAAAAGGGCTTTCTTTAATAAATCAATAGGATAAAATAACCGTTTGATAGTTCTGTAAAGAATTCTTTTTGTTCGTTCTCTCATTAAAAAGAAGAAACGAAGTTGTTAAAAATTAACCTGCTGTTTTTAGAAGACTTTCTCCGATCAAATAAGATGCTGTAAGTTTTTTATATATAATTTCCGAAAAGAACTGGTTTATTTTTTTCAGTGGGGAAGTTTTAAATCAGACGTTTCAAATTTGACGAGTCGCAGTATTTTTTTCTCACAATAACAGAAAAACACGCGTACACCGTTGCCTTCATGTCAGTAAAAACGGAGGTGAGCACCTGGAAGTGAGGCATGGGAATTTTTCATTTGATCCAATACCATGCGTTGGGGACGTAGTCAAACTGTGGTGTGGAGTGAGTTTTCCTTTATGAAGAGGATTGTATAAAGATGTACTTTACTAGCTCTAAAAATATATTTGGTTCTTTTTGCGAAAAGCTCACCCGACTCTATGACGCCCGTTCATTTAACATCAAGCTCTTTTCGGAGAGAGCAAAGGCTGTTTTATATGGTGCCCACTTAAGTAACACAAATATCCAGGAAAATAACATCCTTTTGCTTTTCCACCCTGGGACATCCAAATTTTTAATTATAGTAACCCTTTTTCAGGGTATGAAAAAGCAGGCACTGCTGATGTTATTTATCAGCAGTTCTTTTCTTTCCATCGCAGTAAGTGTTTCTAAGTACATACCGGTCTACACGGACGGGTCGAAGACTGCAGGACATGTTGGGTGTGGTGTTGTTTTTAACAATACCATTCTAAGTTTTACCTTACATAATTCTATGTCTGTCTTTAGTGCTGAATTAATTGCCATTCTTGTCGCACTTCAACATATATTAATTTCCAACCACCGTCATTTTTTTGTGTACACTGACAGCATGAGTGCTCTCGAATCCTTTCACTTTTTAAAAGAACGTAGATACCCCACTGTGATGGAAATACTTATTCTTTTGCCAAAATTAGAAAAAGGGTTTTGATATAATTTTTTCTTGGGTACCTGGACACGTGGGCACATTTTAATAGAATGCCCAAAATATTAATCTAACAGAAACACCTTTTTTATAAAACCTATCTTTAAACTTCGACTGATTTGGTTTGGGAAATTCCCCATCCAAACCTGTTTGCATTTTTACGCTTAATTGATGTTTTTCATGGAATATAATTTTCTTCAGTATTTTATTGTACCATTAGATTTTTAAAGAGATGTTAAAAATTTTACATTTATGTACTTTTAAAAACTTTGCTGAATTTTATATTTTTCTTCTGGTACTTTAAAATACATTTTTATATTTATATATATTTTAAAAATTTTTATATACTAATGATTGTGTGGCGCAGTATAGCCAAACTTGGCTTTTGCGCCGAAAAAAATAAACAAACAATCAATCAATCAATTCTGCGAAAAGCTGTAAGCGTTATCAAGAAGAAACGTAATGGATGTTGTAAATAAAACGTTTGAAATTTGATGAAATAAGCGATTCGTATCACTCGAGAGGAATCGCAGTTTTTAAGTCACCATATGCATTTTCAGAAATGCTTGATTCTTCAAAAGTTTTAATATCGAGTATCTCTGCGTTTCTAAATCTCTCTTAAAAGGGACGTAACAATTGGAAACAAAAGGACTTGGAAGTTTATTATGATCATATTGCAGGACCAAAATGCTGTTCGTACCTTGACATACCTTCTTGTGTTCTGTCTACCTTGTGTTAAACGAGACAGTTCTCGATACTGTCAGAATTTTCGCATGCTGTTATTCAAAAAGTTACCTTTGATACCACCGACAAGTTAACAAAGAGTGGTTGTTGCTCAACAAATTATTTAGAACCAGTTTTCAAGGTTTATTACTTTTTGAATCATTGTTTGGCGCAGCTTAGCCTAATTTGGCTCTTGTGCCATAAAATCAAACAATCAATCTTAAAAGAGCTCATAATTCATGACGTATTATTTTAAAAATATCTTGCATCATGAAAAGAACTCAATGTTGCTTAAGGTTGTTTCAGTTTCTGAAAGATTGATGTGTTTTAAGAAACTTTTAATCAACTTTAATGTGTGACTTAGGAATTTTTCATGAAATGCGTTCACCTTTAAACTGATAAACTTCATAATAAACAAAATAGGGAATCATCTCAAAGAAATGTTTTGTTCATCACTACAATTCTGAAACATTTCATTTATGCTGAGTACTTTAAGGTATCCGACTACTTGCGACAACTTTTTTTTGAAAAAATGGAAATATGATGATTTTTTTGTGATTTTTAGATTTATTTAGTATATTTTAAGGAAAAAATCTTAAAATCGAAAGCAGAAAAAAAATTTATTATTATTAAAATGGGAAAAAACTGGTAAAAATGTACAAAAAATTACATAAACGGGGCCCGCTCTGTACAAAATTTTTTTGAGAAAATTCTCAATTTTTCAATTTTGATGTGTTACTTTATCATTCGTGTTTGAAATGACCTTCAGGATAAGAGATATTTCAATTTTTACAAAACCTAGAGCACTTTATCTTAGTGATTATACGAAATTGCTTAAAAAGAAAGTGATTATATCCACATAAAGGACTGTAAATTTTAAAATAAAGCAGCGATTGATAAATTTGAAGATCAAAACACTTCTACTGTTATACATAACATACTCAAAAAATTTCAGCAAATTATTTTCAAAACTTTTTGAGCAATCGCTGTCCCCGTTTGAACTTTTCGCAAAAAACACATTTCGAGTAAAACGCATTTTAATGTTTGTCATCTTGTGTAAAGTTATGGCATCTGCTTTTACTAAAACACTTGTAATTTTTGTTCTAGTGAATGGAAAATAAAAAACTTGGTATTTTTATTGAGCTTATACGATGGCCTATAAAATAAAATCATAAACAAAATTTGTCAATTTTGGAAAAAAATCATGATTTTAGGGTAGTCGGATACCTTAATTAGCATGTTACATAAAGGACCATCCCATTTGCAACACATTGAAAGAAGGGTGTGAGTTCAAAGTTGTATTACTTTTTGAATCATTGTTTGGTGCAGCTTAGCCTAATTTGGCTCTTGTGCCTAAAAATCAAACAATCAATCAATCAACCTCCATTTAAATCTATTTGCTTTCTTGTGTTCGATTAGTGTTTTACATCAAATATAATTTTTTAGAGATTTCATCATATATGATTTATTATAAACGTCAAACTGTTTAAAAATGGGATAAGCATAAGTAAATAGTTTTCAGCATGTGTGGTGCCTTATTCCTATACAAGAGTCCGCTACAGTTTATCCTACTCTAACTTATTTAACGTATTGAAAAGTATTCCACGCATTGCTCTGAAATTTTCTTTGAGACACACAGTATCTCTCAGTTAAATTAAGGGTCCCTGATCGGATGAACATGTGAAAATCTGTCACAGAAAGGCACATCCAGTGCGTTTAATAGTTCTGATTAGTTTCTCTCTACTCACAGTTTTATGGATTTCTCGACCCCATTCATTTCGTCGTTCTCCCTACAGTGTAACTTTCCGTACAGAAACTAAACTTTTCATAAACGCATCCATGGGGCTTCGAAGCCATTTTATGCGATGTCGAAGCTATTATGAGATAGGTTCACGCGCCACTAGAATGGGCGTCTAGGGTTATTGCCACGAAACTTCAAATATTGAATACAGAAATGGAGACGTAAACTGAGAGTGAGGGGGGGGGGGAAGCGTCATAAACCTCTAATAAAGTGTTGAATCTCCTTTCTTTGATGAGTTCGTTACATTTTAATAGATTGTCCAGTTTTTAATAATCATCGTGTGCAACTTTTTTTTCAATTATCTGCTTTATCCTTATCTGACTTGGCGTAGGGGAAAGCCCACACCAAAATCTATTTGCTTTTTGTATTTAAAATTGGATTTTTTAGATTTTATTTGTCCCATTTTGTACAAATCTTAGCTCCCACTTAAAAAAAAAAATTGAACTTTTTACTTTCCTTTCCTAAGATTCTGTGGAATGTAATTAAAACAGAGTGAAACTCATCGCCTATGATATTATTCCTGCAGCGTTTGTGTCCTAGTGGGAAAGTTAAATTTACGATGTTCGCTTCCCATCGTGAACTTGAAACATAAGATTATGACGACCATGGAAGATGTGACCTGGATTATCAGATTGGCGGTGGATTTGGCAAAAATAAGGTATCACCGAGGAATCATCGAGAAAGCTCCAAGATTGATTCGAACGTACGTGGGAATTGTTTCAATGATCGGCTGAAAACCGGGGTATTAGGCAACATCTTTTGATTCGACTAAATTGGTCGAAGGTACATAATTCGTAAATACTGAAAAAAAGACAATTTTATTTAGTCAGAGCAAATGTATGTTTTTTTTTTAACACTTTCAACGTATTTTTTTCTTTCAAGATAATTCAAATTGCATTCAAGAAAGTAATTATCGTATTGCTAAAACACATCTAGAGTGAAGATACTGAATAAACTTTGCTATTGCATATCTGTAAACTTAACCCTAGGAGGAACAGGTCGACGCACTTTAGGAATAATCTTTTTGGTGGAGGAACTCGTGGGCTTGGAGCGAATTTTGTGCCTGATAACCCAAGGGAAGCAACAGGCTTCGCTCTTTTGGGCTTTGATGTCATCACCTACAATAAAGAATTGAATTAAAATTGTAAGGGTGAACTCACTTTTGTAGGCGCAGGTGGGGTAACATTTTCCTGCAAAGAAGTAAATTTAAAGGTGGAGTTACCTTTTTGGGAGCTTGTAAGAGTAGTCTTTATTCGGAAAGATCGCAAATTAAATTGTTTGCGTGTTATTCACGGAGTAAATTTATTATGATACAAAGAATATTGCTTTGAGATATATTGCTATTTATATTTTTTTGACGTACTATCGAAATATCATCCCTTAAATCGGGAGGGGTAGCCTTTTCCAGCATACTTCTAATGTTTTTAGGGTGTTGCGGTCCCCCAGTGCGTAGGTGGGGTGATTCTATATTGAAAGGGAATGTTTTCGAATTGAACTCATTTAAAATATGACAGATTACTATTTTTACTACAAAAACACAAGTATAACACAAAAAAATGCAAATTCAAACGCTTGAACAACTATGAGCGACTTCTAGGCCATGGAGCGTGGATGTATTCAACGCTGGGAGTAGAGAAAATACGTGGACCGATGAATCTAAAGCCGACGAATGCACTTAATTTGTGTGCTGCCGAATCCCGTGCTACTGTGGGACATCACAATCGCCTGAATGTGCGGCTGAGGGATGATGTTTATATAGCCAATCCCGTCCTATCGCGGGAAGAGCTATCGTTGATATTGTTCACTTCATTTGGCGTATGGCGAAAAAACATTGAAACGTCTGGCATCGCAGTGATCTTTTTTTTCTCCTACTGCAGCAGTAAACCTGCTAAGCGTCATCGAGCGCTACCAATGAAGATACACATGTTCCTTTTGGTACACGCGTCTTGGGTCTCAGTAAAGGCGGTCACCCCAAAATGTCTTGGTGGCCGCTGTAGCCTGGTGGTCAAGGCATCGGGTCTTGGCTGGCTCGTCACGAGTTCGAGCCCAGTACCACTAAAGATCCACCGTGTAGGGAGCGCCACAAGTTAAATCTATCAAGAGCTCAAACGTCCTCCCGTTGGTGTGGTGTGATAGTTAGGAGAGGGGGTGCCAGCTCAGGTGTCTTCCTCGTCACTTGACCATGGGTCAAAATGCCAAAAGCCCTCGTGTAGCTGAACAGTGCGACGTAAATATTCACTCACTCCCTAAAATGTCTTGGTAGTTCACCGGTCGATCGCAATTGACTTACTGCCCACTCCTGCCTTAAATAAAGGATGGACACCAAAATCATCAAGAAATATGAACTGAACATTAGACGTGTTTTTGAATCTACATCGAAAACATAAATTATAAATATTTTACTAACTTTAAAATGCACTGGTAACTCATTTCTGCTTCAATTTCTTGAATTTCTAGCGATACGGAAATTATTTAATTAAGTTAATTAAGAAGAGTTTTACAATTATTTGTCCCACACAAAATGTAAAATTTTGTATTGCGCGTTGAAAAGTCATCTTAATCCATTTTGAACTTCTAACGTTACCCTATGGAATTTCTGCTCTTTTCGATGCAATTCGTTGCACATATAGTACGCAGACTAATTTTATTCCTTTATGTTTCTAAATAATGCCGATGTTGGTGCTTTTCTATCTTTCTCATTTTCACACTATGACGTCCGAAGGGCTGTGCATATTAAGTCGACCGACTCACTTTGGCGTTTTGTGCAAGTTTAGAGTGGGTGCAAGCTCAAATTTGGTTAGCGTCATTTTCTTGACTGATGTTCAGAATTTTGAGAGTTTGGTATTTTTTAAATAATTGTTTGATGCAGCTTAGCGTAATTTGGCTCTTGTGCCATAAAATCATCCAATCAAAATTTACGTCCATTATTTAGCTTCAAAGGACAACGTTGATAAACACTCACTCACGACGCTAGCGTATCCTAATTTGGCTCTCAGTTAATTATGACACAATACTAGCATTCTAATTTCCTCAACAAAAATTACATCTTGGATTTTCCGACATTCCGAGTTCGGAAAAAAAAACCGTGCTTAACCGGGCACTTCTCGCGCAGGGTAACAAACAAATGTTAAGGTATCCGACTACGTTCGGAACCGTGATTTTGCAAAAGCGTATAAATGGATAATATTTATGATATTTAGTGTCACTTATATTAGAAAATGTATATAATACTGATTTAAGAATAGTATTGTAAAAAAATTATTTAAGTAAAATATTTTGACAAAAAATGAACATAGAACGACCCATTTTCAAAATATTCTCCTGTGAAAAATGCTTCTATTATAATATTTTGTCTGTCTATAGCTCAGACCTCTCTACAGAGGCTCAGCTAAAATTTTTGAAATATACACGTTAGAAGTGGATTTATCAATGTTTTACAACAGAGGAGAGAAATTTTAAGAAAAAAAAATATTTTTACAAATATATATGACTTTTTTTTTTTAAACAAGTGCTTGGCGCAGCTTGGCCAAAGTTGGCCCTTGCGCCATTAAACTCTACACTCAACTCAACTCAACCCACAGATCTTCACCAAGATCTAATAGCTTCATTTGCTGTTGGAATAAGGGGAGGAACAGGTCCATGTTATCAACTTCAGGATTGAATGTTGGTAGCAATTTTTTTAATTCAATTTTTGTTTGGGATAAGGTTTGTGGACCTACGACTCTTTGAGTCTCATTTTGCAGTCGTATTTTCTATTACATTTGAATTTATCTGAATTAAGGCTGTTTTCGCCATATACAAAAGAGAACTTAACGTGGAGCACATTTTCGGACAGAAAAAATGCTTCAATTTTTATAAAAATTTTGTGACATTGTAACTCATGCATTTGTTTATAATATGTTTTTAAAATTTCAAAATATTTCATAAATAATTAGTTTTTCCTTTTAACATGTAAAGGGCAGCTCATTTAGCACTACGGTATAAGAGAAAATATGCAAAACACATTTTATAAAAGAAAAAATGTATCAACTCGTATAAAAATGAATAGTATGATAAAATAAGTGATTCTCTACAGGATAGTGAAGCCAAAATATATATTAATGTTTGAGTACTTTTATATCTGAAAAAAATACCGAATTCGGGTCCTATACTTTAACAGCCTTAATCATCTTAGCCAAGAAATCTTTCCAAGAAGACACTGTTTCACACGGGCAAATCAAGTTATAAAAAGAGGACAAGGGACTGTGAGAAAATCCAGAGCAAGGATTTCCAAGGAGCAGAATACCTCATTCGCGTTAATAGCAGCATAATGTAAAACATTAACCACGTTCGAATATTCACAGAAAATGACTCCTGCTCCATTTCGTCACCATGGCAACCAAGGCTTTTGTCTCCTAGTGAACATGCGGGGCTTAGAATCAATGGCGTCACCTTCAGAGTTCACAGCTGTGCTCGTTGTTTCGAATTTCCAAAAGGCTGACTAAGATCAACCGTGTTTAGCATAATGTAGACAACAGATGTCCGAAGCGATTATTTCGCTCCAACGAATCGCGTTTAGAATTCTGTTCTTTGTTTTTGTTTACCCAAACAATAATAAACAGAAAGCAATTATTAGGTTTGCTAGTGTGTTATGCGATTCTATTAGATTAGGACTTTGACGTAAGAGTTTATTTGATACATACTAATTATATAAAAATCTATCAAATTCTCTTTAAATTTATTAGAAATATCCAAAGTTATTGTTAAAAGGGGATATAAATTTAATTTTAATAAAATGTGTTAAATTATGTAGTTAAAGAACATTTAATTTTAATATAAATAATAAGCGAGAGGAAAAATGTTATATATTGGTTGAGGAAGAATAAATATTTTAGGGCTAAAAAAAATCAGAAATAAAATTGTATTGCTTTAACTTTTATCTTTTATACAAATTACTTCTAGTCAGCATTCTTTTTATTAATGCTCTTTTTGTTAGCGAATCTAAGCCGCCATCCACCTCAGGGGGCTCACCTTCTTTAGGTGAGTACGGGTGTCACAATCCCGAGGTACGGTAGAGATCTGTGGCATCACAGTTGAATCTGAAAACGATTTTTATTCAAAGTTGTTTGCGTCACGTTTCTTCCCGGCCAATAGGAAGAGACTGAAAAATGTGTATATCTTTTATTAGGATTACACTTTTGGATTTACGTACCAACATATTTTTGGAATTCTATCTTTTCGTTTTCCGATGTAACTAGTTACGCTAATTTAAATGTTACTTGATTAATATTAAATATTATTTTTTTAACTATGCGGAATTGATTCTTTAAACCAGTATCTTTAAAATGTACATCTGGAAACCTTACTGATAGTAAGTTAGATTAGTTTGTGTTATATAGTTTAAACTCACTTTGCTAGTCAAAATGGTAGCTTATGCCTAATACAGCATGGAATCGCTACAGATCTTTTACTTTTCCAAAGGAGTTTACTATCTTTAGTAAACACGGTTTTCACGAACCCGGGGTATCCTAGTGATGCTTCTCTATTTTCGACCCTCTTTCTTGTCATCCCACTTCTTCTTTTCTTCTTTTCACATCCAGACCACAGACAAATATTTTATATAGTATCTAGTACAAATTAGTTTTTTCTTATGAGAACTTTTTTATTAACATATTTTGGTTTACATTTTGTATTGCGTTAATTTAGTTTCTTTTTCGTATATTTCTTTAAATATTTTGATTGTGTTGCTTTATTTGTTTTCGACTAACACCGTTGGTTAGTCAACCCGCATGTTTGCCGCGTGTGGCGTCCCGTAAGGAGGAAAATGGTGTCCTGGGAATACCTTTGGCCCACGCTTCGCTGTAGACGGGAGGCAGGAGAGATCCCACTAATGTCAATTGGCTGGTGATACCTCTCTTCAGTGTCCCCAAAGAGACATTGCTTTAGGGTTAGTGCTGCAGATAAGGTTTACCCGTTGGATCCTCACCGTGATGCTGTATCGCTATATTCTGGGTGTACTCTAGGTAAGCGCCGTGCCTGGTATTTGCCAGATGACCGGCACACTGCCTTCTTTGCTGAACTCCGTCGTGGGTGGAGGCACGTCAGAATGAAGTTGTTTTTCTTTCTTATGGATCCAATGCTGCTGTGCCCGGATAAAGGCCTTGTATTACCCATTTTAACCATAGATCAGATATCAGAATATTCGAGGTTTTTACTTGATTCCCTACCGAATAACGAAATGTTTAAGAAGTCTCCATTTGCTATCCACAAAGCTTAATTAGAAATAGGTGATGAACCGAAATCTATAAAACGATTAAGATCCGGGATCTTATTGAAACTCAGTCTTTCTTACAAACTAAGTCCTTTCTTCTTGCAAAAACGTTTTTAGGTTCTCCAGTAACCATTAGTCCACATAAAACTCGCAACTCCAGAGGTGTCATTTCCGAACCTGACTTGTTGAACACTCCTGAATTGGAAATACTTGAAGGTTTCTCTCAACATACGATTTTAATTTTTAATAGAATTAACTACCCACAACAATTAAAGCTGGATACCTAAACTGTAAGATTCACCCACATACATTCCGAATCCTCTGCGCTGCTTCAAGTGTCAGAGGTTCGGACATTGTTAAGCTTCCTGCCGAGGCCAATTAACATGCTCTAGATGTGCTTCCGTTGGGCATTCTTCGACGGATTGTACTCTAGAGCCAAAATGTGTTAATTGTACGCAGTCTCATCCTTCAGATTCAAAATTATGCCAAAAATGGAAATTTGAAAAGCAGATCCAAGAAATTAAAACCAATAAAAACATATCTTATGTTGAAGCACGCAGATTAATAGTTCCTCAGTTAACTCAAACGTATGCTCAGGCTACTAAACCTTCAACTATATCCGCAGCTACCCAAACAGATCCAAATATATCAAACATAATCTGTCCACCTTTACAATGCCTAACACCCATATCTTCTAAAACTCCATTGCCTAGTACCTCGTCTTCAGTTTCTACCTTCTCCACGTCATCTTCATCTACTCAAGACAATCTACTTCCTTCCCCATCTGGTATACTACCAACAATACAAAGTGAGTCTTTATTATAAATACCCATTCCTACTACTACTACAACTACTTCCCCTGGCAATAACATGAATACTTTAGTTTCACCTTTAGAAACTGAAACTCGTTCTCATACAACTCCTGCTACACTTATTTCGGTTTCAACTGAAAACTTACCTGAGTCTGTCCCTAATGAATCCAATAGTCAACATTCTAATGCAGCTGAAGCCGAACAATTTGTAAAACGAAAGTCAAGAAATAGAAGAAAGCGCCCAAAAGTACAGAAACCAGATATTGAAATAAAAAGGGTTCCACATAGATCTAGAAATGCAACACCTACAGAAATAACTGATGACGACGATATGATAACTTACGACGTGGAGGAGGAGGAACTTGAGCAAGATCCTCCGAATAAATTCACCATTGACGAAGATCCTTTCATTCTTCCTAAAGGATATTTACGCGCATTAACTCCATCCCGATACAGGAACTATAGAGATTAATTTTTTATACCATGTATTGTCTAACCTTGTTTTCAACTAACATTTGTATTTTTCAATGCTTTTATTTTAAGATATGGTCTGACTTGGTGGGGAGTTCCCCACCAAATTTTGTTTCTTTAAATCATTGAATACGGTTTTCAGTGATTTGAAATTTCAACTTTTTTTTTAAAGTGTACTGCCCTTATTTTTACGTATTTTATCCAACATTTTACGTCTCTTAACAAAATGTTTGGCGCAGCATAGCCAAAATTGGCTCTTGCGCCATTAAACCCTACAATCATCATCATCATCCTCCAGCCGCTGTCAATTGCGTCCACTGGACACTCTTCCACTGATTGTCCTCTAGAGCCGAAATGTGTTAATTGCTCCCAATCCCATCCATCAGATTTGAAGTTATGCCAAAATGGAAATTAGAAAAGCAAATACAGGAAATCGAAAGTAATAAAAGTATCTCCTAGTTAAGAGCACTCAAATTAATAGTTCCTCAATTAACCCATGCTGAGGCTACTAAACCTTAAACTCTTTCTAATACTACCCAAACAGATCCAAACTAGGGATGGCTATCTGAGATCCACATTTAAGAATTTTAGAGTTTTTAGAACTGTAGTTTGTGGCGCACTTTAGCTATAATTGGCTCTTGTGCCATAAAACTCCCTAATCAATCACTCACTTTACATTTCTTTTCATCATAGATTAAAAAATACATTTACTTATCCTTGATTCCTTAAATTTCCTTCCTTTTACTAGTTTTTTTATTTTTGATGTGTAAATCTTTCCTCTTTGTTGCTGGATATTCATCGGAGTGATTTGGTGAAAAGGGACGGAAATGAGTAACAGGAAGTGACGTCAATAGGAACTTGGCGATAGAGTCAAGTTGGCATCATATTTGGCGACATTGGTGACCATGTTAGTGAGTTCACGACCCTCTGGATTCTTCTAGAAATTAGTGCATTAGTAGAAAAATAATTCGGATCTTAAAAGGATACACCGAAGATGGTTCTGCTCTTAAAAAAACTATCACTTGCTTCCCATGATTTTGAGTGGCGATTTTAATTTTAACATCAGTTTGCCAAAAGCTGAACCGCTCATAGCTTTTTTGAATGATGAACTCAAGCTCGAAATGAACACAAATCAAAATGTTTTGACTCCTAACAGTGGTACTGTTATTGATGCTGTTTTTCAACGGTTTTTAAATACTTTGAAATCACAAGCATATGTGTCATATTTTAGTTATCGTAAGTCCATTATCTCCACTCTTCCCCAAATTGAATAAGAATAATTATTTTTGATAAAAAAAATTGCTTTTTTTACTCCTTGTGTTAATTAAATAAAGTTTTCATTTAAGATACAGTTATTCGATAGAAAATTATTTGCAATCAAACTCGATTCATTTTTTTCGGGATATAAGTTGCAGACTAATAACAAACTGCACTGCGTGAAACCTGTCATTGGAGCTTGGCCTGAAATGACGATGCGAAGAACCGATGTCAAGCTTACTCGGTTTCGCATTGGTCATACTCGTTTTACGCCCAGGCATCTTTTATTGTGTGAGAATGCCCCAGAATGTCCTTCATGCAAAGTCCCATACTCTATTCATCACATTTTAATAGATTGTTCAGTTTTTTCGTACATCAATTTTATCTTTATCTGATATGGTTGGAAAATCCCCATCCAAATCTGTTTGCATTTCTACGTGCAATCGGTATGTTACACCAATTATAATTTTTTATAAAATTTATTTAATGCTATCTGATCTTTTTATAGACTTTTATTTTAACAAGTGTTTGGCGCAGCTTGGCCAAAGTTGGCCCTTGCCGCCACTAAACCCCACATTCACTTCACTTCACTTATCTTTTTATAAATGAATTATTTTATTTACTTTGCGAAAATCATCAAAAAATTTAAACATTATTATTTATTTATTTTATTATTTATGTTAAATTATTTTTTCCAATTGAAATTATATTAAAACATTTTGAGCAAAATCTGGCTTTATCAAATTATGTAAGATTTAGAACCAGTATTCAAAATTTTACTACTTTTTGAATCTTTGTTTGGCACAGCTTAGCCTAATTTGGCTCTTGCGCCATAAAATAAAACAACCAATCAGGATATAAGTTACTATTGCAACATGTCAGATATTACACATGATATGCGATACTGTATATAAGGCTCGTTTCTTTTAACTTTATCTTTGGTTATTGAACTCAGTATTCTTTCTAAAAACCGATAACAGAATATTTCCGCAATATAGATAACTTAATAGTTATTTGGAGAACGAAAAATATTTTTGTTTGTTATGTTTGAACACACCTACGCAAGAAATCTATTATTTATAACATCTTCAATTCTACAACAACTAAAGCGGAGAATAACAGCTGTGGTAATCCATAGAGATGCATGCCAACTCAAAAGAAAATAACATGGATAGGTTTACCACTGACATAACATGTGTTTTATTGACGTAACTAATCGATTATGCATGATGCGTGTTCAGAGGATTGTAATTCAGGTAAAATAAGCCGCATGGTACCATCTGCGTGACCATTTGTGTTATAGGAGCAAACTATTTGATTGGTTAGCTTTATCTTTATCGAAATTATTCACATTAGAGTATCGAATATGATATTTTGGGAGGAGGTAACAAATGTTTGGCGCAGCATAGCCTAGATTGGCTCTTGCGCCATTAAACCCCACACTCACACATTTTGGGAGGAGGAGCAAAGTTTCGCACGTTAGTCGAAATTCTAGAAACTTCTAGTAATTAGAGAATTCTCATACAGTAATACGCGATAGGTGGGATGAGTGATAACCGAGTAAGTCGAATTCGAGTAAATTGGGGTATGAATTCGCATAGAAATACATATAAATTATTTTTAGATGGGGCAGGAGAACGAAAGAAAATAATAATTTAAAGAAAATGCTGAATAAAATCTTAGATAACACGTACATAATCGCAAACCAAAGTTATTTTGATATGTAGAAGGTTTCATAAAATCTAACAAACTAAAAGACTTAACCGCCGACTAAAAGATTTTTTTCTCCCACAAAATTTCTTCCTATCACGCTAATAATTTTTTTAATCCTTGTTTTTCTTTGAAAAAATACGTTCCTCGTTGGAGCCTGCATTTTCTAAAATTTGTGTAGTAACTCCTTTTTAAATCAAACTGATACCACCTGTCGAATTCCTAACCGTCATTCGATCTTCTAATTGAACTGGGTCTAAAGACTCAAGTTCTCTTCAATATCTTGCTCTTGCATTTCTATGAGCTCATCATTTATCAGCTCCTGATTGTGGAAATTCAGCAGTTCTTGAACGTCATCACTATCCACTTCTAAATTTATTTGCTTGGCAAAATAAATAAGTTTTTCAAATTACCTATTTCATCGGGTTCTGGCACTGATAATGCCTGAGTTTGAGTAATGCAAAAAAAACAACAAACAAGTAATATAAAAAAATTAAGTCAATACCTACTTAGGTCAACAAATAACATTTTTATCTTAGTTACTTTTTATTAAATATATGCAATTAATATAAATATGTATATACGCATGAAAGGATCACAAGATTAAGTGATAAAGTAGAAAGCGATTTTCCTTCCTACAGAGGGTGTTGGACTATTTTTTGTTTGTTAATATTTACTCATTAAGTAAATATAATTTTTCTAATAAAATAGTACGGTAAAAAAGAAATCACATTTTCAGAAAATAGGCCATCCCAGGTGGGATTCAAAACCAAGACTCCCCTCAGGGGGCTCACCTTCTTTAGGTGAGTGCGGGTTTCACGCTCCCGAGGTACCCTAGTGATCTTTTCCTTTTCCCTAGGGGTTTACTGTCTTTGATAAACACGGGCTTCACGAACCCGGGGTACCCTAGTGATCTTTCTCTATTTTCGGCCATCTTTCTTGCCATTCAAATTTCCCTTTTCTTCTTTTCACGTCCAGACCACAGACCTACATTAAACAATGAACTTTGTTTTATTTTCTAGTAATAAAAAAATCTGAATTTTTTTACTATAGTATTATGGTTTACATTTTTTTTATATTATGTTCCTTTAATTTGATTTTCTTATATTTCTTTCAATATTTTGATTTTGTTGCTTCTTTTATGTTCGATTATTGATTTTTTTGTGTTCAACTTATTATCTTTATTTTTCTGCCACAAAGTCCTGTGGCAGACCAGAACTGAGTGGAATGAAGTTGTGTTTGATGGGTTTTCACTATTGGTATGATGACACAACGGACTGCTCCCTGCGAAAACTGGCACTTGGAGCGGGGTTTTGAACTTCTGACGATCTTTGGACTAGTGAGGTGGGGTCTTGGAGGAAGCGGCCATGTAGAGGGTACCGGAGAAAAGCTGAGTTTTGCGTCTCAGGCCGCCAGATAGTACAGGAGCCCGGGATAGCCTAACCAGCATGTCCTGGCTGCTCTATCAGCTGGTGTATAATACCGCCTGTCTTGTAGCTCCAGGTGGTGCCTGGATGGGGTCCTGCATTGCAGAGCGGGGGGCTCTCCCGAGGCCACTACTGGTTGCTGAATCTAGGGCTAGCCCTGCCAAACTGGTCCTCTGAAAATCACATGGAATTCTCCTCCTCCTTTCTCAAAAAAAAATCAAAATAAGTCTAAATAAAGACAAAACTAAAAACGCATCTATTGAAACCCCCAACCCACACTCTATCCAACTCAAGACGTTTGGTCCATGGATTCTTTAAATTCATGCCCGGGTGGAGACCTCGCATTGCCCAACCTCAACGTTGACAAACTGTCACTGAATACTAGATTTTTGATCATTTCGCTTCCTAACAGTGAAATGACGAAAGTATCACCCTTTGCCATACAAAAAGCTCTCATCGGAATAGGTGGTGAACCGAAATCAGTTAAAAGATTGCGTTCCGGGGATCTGCTTGTTGAAACAAACTCTGCTCTTCAAACCAAATTCTTTTTACTTGCGAAGTTTTTCCTCAATAGTCCTGTTACAATTAGTCCACACAAACTCTTAATTCCTGCCGTGGTATCATTTCTGAAATTGACCTATTGGGCACACCTGACGGGGAAATCCTCGAGGGTTTTTCCAGTCAGGGTGTTATTCAGGTCAGAAGAATCTCTATTAAAAAAGACTCTACTCGCATTCCAACTAAACATTTAATTTTAACTTTCAATAGCCCAATACTACCGACAAATATAAAAGCTGGATACCTTAACTGTAGAATACGCCCATACATACCGAATCCTCTGCGCTGCTTTAAGTGCCGGAGGTTCGGACACTCACAAACTTCTTGCCGCGGTCAACTTACTTGCTCTAGATGTGCATCTGTTGGACATGCTTCTACAGATTGCAGTCTAGAGCCAAAATGTGTTAATTGTTTACAACCTCATCCATCAAATGGAAAATAGAGAAGCAAATACAGGAAATTAAAACAACTAAAAATATTTCTTACCCAGAAGCACGTAAATTAATAGTCCCACAGTTATCTCAAACTTACGCTCAAGCTGCCAAATCCTCTACTTTAAATAATTCTACCCAAACAGATGAAAATATAACTAAAATAAAATGTCCACCTTTAAAATTACTTGCACCACTATAATCCAAACAAAGAACAAATATTCCTACTGCTGTTACCACATCATCCTCAGCCCAAACGCAACTCTTACCCTCCATTTCTTCAAAAACATCTACAACATCGGATCCTCAGCCACCAACTCCCATTTCTAAGACAAAAGGGAAAATTACAGAACAACCATCTCCATTACATCGTCCCCGAAAAGATAACATAAAAATAGACTTAATGCGCATAAAACCTACATCCAATTTAAAGAAAAATCCTGAAAAAAACACATCTGTAAAGATTGCGAGGGAACAAGATTCCCCCAATGAAACATCTCCCGTCTCCAAAAAATCTCGGAGACGGAAATACCCTCAGGGGGCTCACCTTCTTTAGGTGAGTACGGGTTTCACGCTCCCGAGGTGCCCTAGTGATCTTTTCCTTTTCCCAAGGGGTTTACTCTCTTTGGTAAACACGGGCTTCACGAACCCGGGGTACCCTAGTGATCTTTCTCTATTTTCGGCCCTCTTTCTTGCCATTCAAATTTCCCTTTTCTTCATTTCACGTCGAGCCCACAGACAATAATTTCAAAATACATATATGTATAATTAATTGATTTGTTTTAATTAGATTTCTCAAAAATAACATTTTTGTATTCATTTTGCATTGCGTTAAAATAGTTCAATCCTTTCGTAATTTTTTCGATTATTTATTTTGGTATTTGTATTACTTCGATTTCTTTAAATGTTTTTATTATTTATATTTGTTTTTGACTAACAACGTTGGTTTTCCGACCCGCATATTTGCCGTGTGCGGCGTCCCGTAAGGAGGAAAATGGTGTCCTGGGGATCCTTTGCGTTCCCTTTGCCTACCCTCCTCCCGTTTGGAGGAGATTGGTGGCCTAGGGATACCTCTGCGTTCCCTTTGGCCCACGCTTCTCTGTAGACGGGTGGCAGGAGTGAGCCCGCTCCTGTCAATCGGCTGGTGGTACCTCTCTTCGGTGTCCCCGAAGAGACACTGCTGTAGGGTTAGTGCTGCAGATAAGGGGAGGTGGGTTTACCAGTTGGATCCTCGCCCTGATACTGTAGTACTATATTCTGGGTGTACTTCAGGTAAGCGCCGTGCCTGGTATTTGCCAGATGACCGGCACACTGCCTCCCTTGTTGGACTCCGTGGTGGGTAGAGGCACTCCAGGATGAAGACCATATCTATCTTCATGGATCCTGAAATTTTGTGCCCGGGTAATGGCCTTATTTTACCCAACATCAACATAGATACCATTGCCACTAACTCACGGTTTTTAATATTGTCGCTACCAAATCATGAAATGTCCCGGAAGTCTCCATTTGCTATTCAAAAAGCTCCGAAGGGAATAAGTGGAGATCCGAAATCAGTTAAGAAGTTACGATCCGGAGACTTACTAATAGAAACTGTATCCGCTCTACAAACGAAATAATTCTTATCCACCAAAGTATTTTTAGATTGTCCATTAATAGTAACTCTTCACAGATCACTGAATTCCTGTAGAGTGTCATATCTGAACCAGACCTTTTGTGCGCCTCCGAAGCAGAAATCTTGGAAGGACTTTCTGACCAAGGGGTTACTCAAGTCAGACGAATTAAAATAAAAAAAGATTCGTCACTTTCCCCAACGAAGCATTTATTATTAACTTTCAATAGCCCAAAACTACCGTCTACAATAAAAGCTGGATATCTTAATTGTAAAATACGCCCTTACATTCCGAATCCTCTGCGCTGCTTTAAGTGCCAGAGATTCGGTCATTCTCAAACATCCTGCCGCGGTCAACTAACATGCTCTAGGTGTGCATCTGTAGGGCATTTTTCTACAGATTGTACCCTAGAACCCAAATGTATCAACTGTTTACAGGCTCATTCCGCAGATTCAAAACTTTTCCCGAAATGGAAAGCTGAAAAACAAATACAAGAAATTAAAACTAATAAAAATTTCACTTACATAGAAGCTCGAAAGTTAATAGCGCCACCTTTAACACTGACCTACTCCCAGGCCGCTAAATCATCAATAACATCCGCTTCTACACAGACTGATGAAAATATCACAAAGATAAAGTGTCCACTTTTGGAGTTGCTTCAACCAGCGTCATCCAACTCGAAACAAAATAAAACTACACCTATACCTACAGTTTCTACATCATCTTCTTCCACTCAAGCACACCTATTACGTTCGACTTCTACAATATCAAAGTCCCAGCCACCTATTCCTAAAATTCCTATATCTAATGACCTACCTTCCATCACCATTCCTTCCACATCTGCAATATTACCAACAATACAAAAAGAGGCTTTGTTACCAATATACCCATTCTTACTTCTACTACTACTTCTTCCGCTGGCAATAGCTTAAATACTTCCTCTTCATCTTTAAAAACCGATACACGTTTATTTCCTACAACTTCCAAGGTCCGTCGCCAAAAGCCCGCGTGTAGTTGAACAGTGCGACGTTAATATTCAATCAATCAATCAACAACTTCCAATAAATTTGCAGCACTATCAACTGAAATTCTGCCATCAGTTTCCTTATCAGAATCAGAAGCTATTGCTTCCAATAATGAACCATCTAACACATCCAACATTTCAAAGAGATTAAAACGAAACTCAAAAAATAGAAAAAGGCGTGCAAAAGAACAAAAGTCAGAAATTAAAAGGACGCCTCACACACCTAAGAAAAGCAACATTCATTATGACTCAGAGGATGAGGATATGATTATCTACACACACAATGTAGATGAAAAACTAATGGATGATCATGTACGGTCTGGTTATTCACATTTCCTGACACCTACTAGAAATCGCAGAAATTAAAATTTACACTCTGGATTTCAATCGCGTTTTAGACCTAGATATGATGGTTAATATTTTAATCTATTTTCTATGTTTTTTATTTCACACTTTTGCCATTTTAATTAAATGTCACATTTGTTCATGAATTTTTAAATTTTAATGAAATTTTATGCTTAAATTTTTAAGTGTTTTTTTAAAAAAAATTATGGAAATTAAAACAAATGTTTGGCGCAGTATAGCCGCAGTCGGCTCTTGCGCCAATAAAACCAAAAATCAAAAAAAAAAAAAAAATCAAAAATCTCGGAGACGGAAAACTTTTAAAACCTCGGATACCATGGACACAGACGCTAATCCTTCTGACACGGATTACGTCACAGGTCTGGCATCCGAGGAAGATGAGAGCTTTTTAGAGGCTGATTTTAAAAAAATGGCAGATAATCCCTTGAAAGGGCCCCTTTCGCCAAGTTCGCCCCAAAAATAACTTCCCTGGTTTCTTGGAACTGTCGTGGCTATATAGATCGCATACAGATGACGTAAAAGACATACGTCACACACAGTACCATCCAGTATGCGTAGCACTTCAAAAGACTTTCTTGAAGTCTTGTCACACGACAAAGATACGTCGGTATGGTTGTGTGCGGAAAGACACGGAGGGACCCTCTGTGTCCGGAGGCGTATGTATTTTTACATCCTTCGATGTTCCATCTAGTGCTCTGCCACTCCATACCTCGTTGCAAGCTGTAGCCGTGAGAATCCACTCCACGAGCCTAATCACAGTCTGCTGTCTTTACTTGCCACCAAATACTGTTATCCACGAACATGACTTGAACAACCTGGTTGATCAGTTGCCAGCACCCTTTATCATACTTGGTGACTTCAATGGACATAGCACTCTGTGGGGTAGTGCGAAGACGAACCCTCGTGGCAGACAGATTGAACAGGTGCTTTCTGATCACTGTCTCTGTCTGCTTAATCCCCCTCAGGGGGCTCACCTCTTTTAGGTGAGTGCGGGTTTCACGCTCCCGAGGTACCCCAGTGATCTATTTTCCCCTTCTCTCCCCCCTCTTTTCCCCCTCAGGGGCTCACTTTTGGGTGAGTACGGGAGGCCACGTCCCCGAGGTACCCGAGTGAATTTTGAAAAGAAAGAAAAACCCCAAAAATATTTGCTTAGTTAGTGTTTAAGTTACAGGTCAATATTTAACGTTATCTTTATTTCAGTTAGGGGTTGTTTTGTGGTTCATTTTATTTTGGATATTTTACGTTTAATTACTTCTACTATTTTAATTTTGGTTTATTTATTTGGGGTATTGAAAACAAAACGATGTTAATTTTTGATTTACGAAATGTTAAGACGGGTTTTTGAGTCTGACCCGCATGTTTGCCGTGTGCGGCGACCCGTACCGGGGGAAAGTGGAGTCTGGGGTTCCTGTTGCGTGCCTTTTGGCCCATGCTTCTCCGTAGACGGGAGGCAGGAGTGAGCCCGCTCCTGTCAATCGGCTGGTGATTAGTTCTGCGGATTCCAATACGGGTTCTTTTGGAATACCAAAGACGGTTGCTTTAGGGTTAGTATTGCAGTTAAGGGTGCCCTGGGTGAACTGGCGGATCACATCCCGAACCTGTACTACTATACTCCAGTACCACCTCTGAGGTAAGTGCCCAGCATAGCCAAAATTGGCTCTTGTGCCATTAAACCCCACACTCACTCACTCACTCACTGAGGTAAGTGCCGTGCCTGACGCATGTCAGATGACCGGCGGGCTGCCTCCCCTTGTTGGGCTCCATGGTGGGTGGAGGCGTACTGGAATGAAAACAAAAAAAAACACTCATGGAACCCAGCAGGAAATCTCCTTCAGTGGAGTACCATTCAATTGAATTTTGCGATTCGTTTCGATTTTTTATAGTCAAAACTCCCGACACCTTTACCAACGTCTCACCCTTTCTAATTGAGAAAGCTTTTACCAGCAGTATTGGGGAGGTCAAATCGATTCGTAAGATGCGCTCCGGGGACTTGTTCCTCGAAGCGTCGTCGACGAAACAGGCGACCGCCCTTATACATCTGCAAAAGCTCGCTCATTTAGACGTTACCGTGGCTCCTCATACTACTTTGAATTTTTCGCGCGGTGTCATTTCACCAGCGGATTTTCTCAATGTGTCGACTGAGGAAATAAAAGAGAACATGCAGGCCCAAAACGTCTGTGATGTTAGGCGTATCACGATAAGGCGGGATGGACAGGTGCTGAACACAAAGCACCTCATCCTGACCTTTTCTACACCTGACCTTCTACAGACCGTTAAAATGGCCTACATCCGATGCCCATTCCGACCATAGATTCCAAATCCGCTGCTATTCTTTCAGTGCCAGAGATTTGGATATTCGAAAACAGTCTGACGCGGCCAGCCAACCTGCTCTAGATGTGCAGAGGTAGGCCATGATAGCGCAGACTGTAAAGCAAAGGAACGATGTGTAAATTGCAAAGGGGACCATTCCTCGTTTTCTCTATCTTGTCCAACATGGATACTAGAAAAGGAGATCAGGGCAGTTAAAATAAAACATAAACTTTCGTATCCGGAGGCACGGCGTGTTGTATCGTCACGCACGCCAGTTTCTGGAAAAAGATATGCGTCGGCAACCAGCAAGACACGCATCAACAGCCATTCAAGTAGACGCCAGTATGACTCCAACATCTGAGACAGCCGAATCTATAAAACCGAAGACTATTGCAGTGGATACACTTAAGTCTGTATCCACTCCACGCGATGTAAAAAAAAACAGAAAAACACGTATAAAGGACTCGGGGGTACAAGGTCACAAAAAAAGAGGTCGAACCTCTCTAAAAAACCCCATGACATGGGAGACGATGTCATGGAAATTCACGCATCACAAAGCGACGAGAGTCTGATGGACGATCTGTCGCCCAAACCTTCGTCTTCTGGCTCCTTGCGAGGAGCAAGTGCGAAGGCTTGATGACCTCCTTTATCTCCTGGAACTGCCGTGGTCTAAGAACTCGACTTGATGATCTCAAATCCATCATATCCACGTACCAGCCCGCATGCGTTGCTCTTCAGGAGACGTTTCTGAAGAGTACCATTAAACAAACGTTTGGCGCAGTATAGCCAGGTTTGGCTCTTGCGCCAAAAAACCCCAAACTCACTCACTCACTCACTTTGAAGAGTACCATGTCAATGTGCAAGTGCGTGGTTATAATTGTGTACGACAGGATGTAGATGGCGATACATCTCCAACCGGAGGTGTATGCCTTTTTACTTCCCATCTGTATCCCAGTAATATCGTCATACTGCACACAACATTACAGGCTGTGGCTGTTTGGATTCACATCCATTCTTTAGTCACAGTCTGCTGTGTTTATTTACCACCCAACGATGTTGTGCTACAAGTGTAATTGAATCAATTAGTCAGCCAATTGCCAGCTCCTTTTAATTTGCTCGGTGAATTTAATGGACACAGCCCTTTGTGGGGGCATGATGATACAAACTCTCGTGGGCGAAAGATTGAACAGTTGATCTCAGATCACTGTCTCTGTCTGCTGAACAACGACGAGAAAACGTATTTTCATGCACCCACGCGGTCTTTTCACTCCCTCGATCTAGCCATCGGTTCGCCAGTTCTGCTACCGTTGTTGACATTTGAGGTAGATCAAGATCTGCATAACAGCGATCACTTCCCTCTCCTGGTCTCGCATGTTAATGGTGCGGGGTCACACGACTTCGTCCCCCCCAATTATCATTTTCATCGCGCAGACTGGGATAAATTCACACGGTTAGCGATTATCACAGGCTCAATGGTTCAGAACAGGGCAGTTGCTGATGCCATTTTTAATGTCACTGAAGCTATTCGGAATGCCGCCGATGCAGCAATTCCTAAAACATCAAATTCTCCTCGAAAGCTGTGCAAACCATGGTGGAACACTTCCTGCCAACAAGCCAAAAAGGAACAAAGGAGGGCGTGGGGTATTTTCAGGAGATACCCCACCACTGAAAATCTCATAGCGTTCAAGCGTGCCAAAGCGTTAGCTCGTAGAATACGTCGTCAATGCCAGAGAGAATCTTGGATCCAGTATGTGTCTTCAATCACATCGTCAACTACCAGCCAACAGTTATGGAGAAAGTTCAAAGCAGCGAATCGCCTTTATCGGGAATTTACTCTTCCGATATTGGAAACATCGACTGCTTTATATTCGTCACCTTTTGATGTGGCCAACGTGATTGGCCAAACATTTGCTAGTGTGTCCAGCTCCGATTCATATAGCCGGATTGTACTCTGGAGCCGAAATGTTTTAATTGTTCCCAGTCATTCCTCAGATTCAAAATTATGCCCAAAGTGGAAAATAGAAAAACAGATACAGGAAATAAAAACAAATAACAATATTTCTTATCAAGAAGCACGTACATTAATAGCACCGCAGTTATCCCAAACTTACGCCCAAGTTGCCAAATCCTCAACTGCTACCAGTACAAACCAAACAGACGAAAATATTACACGAATTAAATGCCCGCCTTTGCAATTACTTCAACCTTTATTATCCGTTCCGCAGCCAAATAAATACCCTTCAATTACTTCAGTTTCCACATCGTCGTCTACCACTCAGGCAAACCGTTTGCCCTCCGCATTTTCAATAAAATCAACCACAAAAATTGCATCTCGGTTACCTAAACCAATTTTTCTTCTGCTGCCCCTGACAATAGCCTGAATACCTCTGCCTCATCTTTATCAGTTGAAACCCGCACTCTTATAAGATCTAATAAATCTGCTGCGCTTTCAACTGAAATTCAACCCTTACCAGAATCTGACCCTACTGCATCCAATGGTGAACATTTCAATGCACCTGAAGTCCCACAGTGTGCAAAACGAAATTCGAGAAATAGAAGAAAGCGCCCAAAAGTACAGAAAGCAGAAATTAAAATCAAAATGGCTCCACATAGACCTCGAAAGTCAACACCTACAGAGTTAACAACTGATGAGGAGGATATGATTATGTATGATGTGCAGACGGAGGAACTAGAGCCAAATCCTGAGGATAAATTTGCCGTGATGGAATGTTTTGTGAACAATCCTAGCGAATATATGCGCTCATTAACTCCCACTCGATTCAGTGCCTTTTGGCCCATGCTTCTCCGTAGACGGGAGGCAGGAGTGAGCCCGCTCCTGTCAATCGGCTGGTGATTAGTTCTGCGGATTCCAATACGGGTTCTTTTGGAATACCAAAGACGGTTGCTTTAGGGTTAGTATTGCAGTTAAGGGTGCCCTGGGTGAACTGGCGGATCACATCCCGAACCTGTACTACTATACTCCAGTACCACCTCTGAGGTAAGTGCCCAGCATAGCCAAAATTGGCTCTTGTGCCATTAAACCCCACACTCACTCACTCACTCACTGAGGTAAGTGCCGTGCCTGACGCATGTCAGATGACCGGCGGGCTGCCTCCCCTTGTTGGGCTCCATGGTGGGTGGAGGCGTACTGGAATGAAAACAAAAAAAAACACTCATGGAACCCAGCAGGAAATCTCCTTCAGTGGAGTACCATTCAATTGAATTTTGCGATTCGTTTCGATTTTTTATAGTCAAAACTCCCGACACCTTTACCAACGTCTCACCCTTTCTAATTGAGAAAGCTTTTACCAGCAGTATTGGGGAGGTCAAATCGATTCGTAAGATGCGCTCCGGGGACTTGTTCCTCGAAGCGTCGTCGACGAAACAGGCGACCGCCCTTATACATCTGCAAAAGCTCGCTCATTTAGACGTTACCGTGGCTCCTCATACTACTTTGAATTTTTCGCGCGGTGTCATTTCACCAGCGGATTTTCTCAATGTGTCGACTGAGGAAATAAAAGAGAACATGCAGGCCCAAAACGTCTGTGATGTTAGGCGTATCACGATAAGGCGGGATGGACAGGTGCTGAACACAAAGCACCTCATCCTGACCTTTTCTACACCTGACCTCCCACAGACCGTTAAAATGGCCTACATCCGATGCCCAGTTCGACCGTATATCCCAAATCCGCTGCGCTGCTTTCAGTACCAACGATACGGCCATTCGAAGAACGTCTGTCGGGGCCAGCCTACCTGCCCTCGTTGCGGGGAATCAGGCCACGACAGCGCAGATTGTAAAAAGAAGGAGCAGTGTTTAAACTGTAAAGGTGAGCATCCGGCGTATTCACGCTCCTGTCCTACTTGGATTACGGAAAAGGAGATCACGGCTGTCAAAATAAAAGAAAAAATTTCCTACCCAGAGGCACGGCGTGTTTTGTCACGCACGCCGGTCTCTGGTAAGAGTTATGCTAGTGCCACCCGCAAGAGCACATCGGATAAGTGTATCCAATGTGACTCTAAAAAAGATAACAGCTCGGATTCATCAACACCCACTGAACCAGAGGTAATTGTTCCATCAAAAAACAATTCACCCCCTAGAACGAAGGTGATTGCTAAGCCAATTAGCAAATCACCACCTCCGGTGAAAAAAAAATTCAAAAGACAGAGAGCGATTCGCCGAGAAAACCAAAGAGCCGAAGGGCTCGTCAAAGGGATCTTAGACCACATTTAACTAGGATCCCCAAAAAATTATCCAGAGACTTCCACCGAAAAATAGAGGACGATACTTGGACCGGTGATTGTTCCGAAGAAGATGAAGATCTCATGGATATTCAATCGGGCCCTTCGACTTCTAGCTCCAGAGGAGGAGCGAGTGCGGCACAATAATGACCTCCTTCATTTCCTGGAACTGCCGTGGTTTGAGGACTAGACTCGATGATCTCAAATCCATCATATCCACGTACCAGCCCGCATGTGTTGCTCTCCAGGAGACTTTTCTGAAGAGAACCATGACAATGCGAGTACGTGGTTATAATTGTGTACGACGGGATGTCGATGGCGATACATCTCCAAACGGAGGTGTATGCCTTTTTACGTCCCATTTATATCCCAGTCATATCGTCACACTGCACACATCATTACAGGCTGTGCCTGTACGGATTCACATCCATTCTTTAGTCACAGTCTGCTGTGTTTATTTACCACCTAACGATGTTGTGCCACAAGTGGATTTGAATCAATTGGTCAGCCAATTGCCAGCTCCATTTATTTTGCTCGGTGACTTTAATGGACACAGCCCTCTGTGGGGGCATGATGATACTAATTCTCGCGGGCGACAGATCGAACAGTTGATTTCTGATCACTGTCTCTGTCTGCTGAACAACGACGAGAAAACTTATTTCCATGCTCCCACGAGGACATTCCACTCCCTCGATCTAGCCATCTGTTCGCCAACTCTGCTACCGATGTTGAATTTCGAGGTTGCAAACGATCTGCACAACAGCGATCATTTCCCTCTCCTAGTCTCGCATGTTAATGGTGCGGGGACGCGTTTTCGTCCCCCCACTTATCATTTTCATCGCGCAGACTGGGATAAATTCACACGGTTAGCGATTATCTCAGGCACAATGGTTCAGAACAGGGCAGTTGATGAAGCAGTCTTCAATGTCACTGAAGCTATTCAGAATGCTGCTGATGCAGCCATAAAAACCCAAATTCACTCACTCCCCTCGAAAGCTGTGCAAACCATGGTGGAACGCTTCCTGCCAACAAGCCAAAAAGGAACAAAGGAGGGCGTGGGGTATTTTCAGGAGGTACCCCACCACTGATAATCTCATAGCGTTCAAGCGTGCGAAAGCGTTAGCTCGTAGAATACGTCGTCAATGCCAGAGAGAATCTTGGATCCAGTATGTGTCTTCAATCACATCGTCAACTACCAGCCAACAGTTATGGAGAAAGGTCAAAGCAGCGAATGGCCTTTATCGGGAATTTAACATTCCGATATTGGAAACTTCTACTGCTTTGTTTTCGTCACCTTTAGATGTGGCCAACTTGATTGGCAAAACATTTGCTAGTGTGTCCAGCTCCGATTCATATAGCCCTGCATTCCAGGCGACTAAGAATCGTTTAGAGCGGACACCTATCAACTTCAGGTGCCGACAACCTTTACCATATAACTGTGACTTTGACATGTTTGAATTGAAGAGAGCCTTATCATCGGCCCACAATACTAGTCCAGGTCCTGATGGAATTTCCTATGAATTGCTTCGCCATTTGAACGAGGATTCACTAGTAAGTCTCCTTTACCTATTCAACCGAATATGGAGGAGCAGGTGTATCCTACTCAATGGCAAGAAGCCATAGTGATCCCCATTTTAAGACCTGGAAAAGATCTAAGAACCCTCTCAGCTATCGACCGATAGCACTCACGAGCTGCCTTTGTAAGACACTGGAACGTATGGTCAACGCTCGTTTCGTTTACGAGTTAGAAAAGAACAAATGCATTCCTCTGTTTCAGAGTGGCTTCCGTAAAGAAAGGTCCACTCTCGATAACATAATTCAGCTGGAAAGCAAAATTAGAAACGCTTTTGTCCGGAGGAATCATCTTGTTTCTATTTTCTTTGATATCGAGAAGGCATATGACCGTACTTGGCGCTATGGGATACTTTCGCACTTTATTTAATTTTGGATTAAGAGGCAATTTGCCTACTTTTATTAAAAATTTTTACATCTTCGTACTTTTAGAGTGAAACTGGGCGGCACTCTCTGCTCCTTTTACGCAAGCTGAGGGAGTTCCCTCAGGGGAGTATTTTGAGTGTCACCCTTTTTATTTGTCATATTTCATCCATCTTAAATATTTTATCGCCTTCTATACAGGCTTCACTATACGTGGACGATCTACAGATCAGTTGTGAAGGTTCGGACATGCCTGATTGAACGGCAGTTGCAAACTGCCGTCAACAACATTGTTAAATGGTGCGACACCAACGGTCATAGTATTTCTGCG